>JAWWES010000001.1:31910107-31935799 GCA_035583135.1 Lophotriccus pileatus
AAAAGGAGAACTTTTCTGAAGTGTTTGCATTACTCCCAGCTGAATTTCTTCCTCTTTCAGTTGATTGAACATCAAGCAAGGCTGTCTGTGAAAGTATCTTAAGACTTCAACTATTTTATAGGTTAAAAGCAACAGAAATCATTTTGATACTTTCAAGCAAGGGTAAGGTGTACGCAAAGCTTGTGCATAATTTTTAAATTTTTCCCCACTGTGACTGTTCTGAATTGCTGTCTGGTCCTAGAATTGCTGATAAGTAGATTCTTTTCCTTAACAGGAGAACACTTAGGCTTATTACTGGAATAAAATAGAGCACTCCTGTGTTAATAAGGCAACATTGGAGTTGCTCTCACCATAGATACCCCCCCACTTCTGCGAAGTTCCCCGTTCCACCAACACTCTTCAAGAGCTAGATAAGAACTTCTCTACCTCCCACTGATTAAACATACATATAGGCAAATACTGTTCTCTAAATTAATCTCTGGGACTGTTGGAAATATGATATGCTGTGTACACTCCAGTGCTATAATTTTGGAAATGCTCTGATAACACTTCTTATAAGAGCAGCTGGATTGGCTACAGATATGCATATCTTACTGGGTGATCTTTTCCTTTCTGCATCTTCAAGAATTAAAATGACAACAGGCCTTCTTGTACTTGTTTTAAGTTCATGTCCTTACCATTGTGGGCAGCTGTGTTTAAAACTCCCTTGAATGATGACTTAAGTCTGTCTTCAAAGTTAATAGCATTTCTTTCTCCGCTGCGTGAACTGAAATCCATAATCCTTTGATCTTCTGCACAAATACATTCATGACCATTTGTTCTTGTGCCAATACTGGCATTTAGCCAAATTAGCTGTTCTCCCTTAATGGGATTTACAGAAAAATTATATTCTCTAAGCCTGGGATGGTGCTGAGTTACCTATGAATGTACTGCACTGCTTAAATATCATTGGAGAATGGCATTTTTTCAGGAGACTGTGATGTTTTTGTTGTTGCAAAGCTGTATCTTGTAGGGCTCGTAGTCAGAGCTACTGTTACTGCCTAATGTGACCTCCCAGGTTTGCAGGGGCCAATTCTGCAAAGTTCTTAGTGTTCCTCTCAGCTTCCTTGTTTCAAAATAAAGGTTTATTATTTCCTGAGCATGGGTGTAGGCCAAACTTCATTACTTCTGAGAATGAGTTTCTCTGCAGATGCAAATTGTTCTATTGCACAATTCCATTTATCTGTCTTCCTCACCTTTCTGTTTCCTTATGTGTGGACTTCCAACTCATCCTCCTTGCCAGTGTTAATATGTTGTAGCAATGGAGAAATAAAGTTAGGAAAATTAGTAGCTTTCCAATGCATAAACACAAACACTCTTATTTTTAAGAGCCAGTAGGTTACTTGTAGCCGAATGCTTTACAGGATAAGAAGTGTACAGTGGAGAGCTGTTGATCAGCCAGGCCTGAAGGGTAGTTGTGCAACTGAAGGAGTTGACACAAATAGGTATGTAAAGTAGCAAGAAGAGTAGGATTGGTTATCACCTTCTTCCTCTTGTTAGAAGGCATTGGCTGCAAGACAGATTCCCTGAGCAAAGCTCTAGCACTTGGGTCTACTGTACAAGGACCACTTGGAAAAGTAGCTTTGCAATATAAATTTGGGATATTATGTGGTTTCTGCATGCAAAAAGAAATCTTGTTGGTTTAAATGGAGCAGCTTTTTCTGGGGTTTTCCTGTTTGTTTTCTGATCCTACTGGTGAACTCAATGTCAGACATGACAAACTACTCCAGCCTTTTCCTTGCCTCTCTCATTACATCCCATAGATATACACTGAAAAAACCTTAAAAATATAAACTATTATTGTGGTACCTCTTATGTAATATCTGCTAGTGTTCAGAATACAGTACTCAAATTAACCTTCCCCTTTTGTATTTGGGAGAAAGGGGCTGGGGAGGGAGGGGGACAAACAGAGCTCCCTGTAGGATGAATGAGTTTGTAGATGAAGTTGTCTGTTATGATTTCTGTTCTAGAAAAATGGGAAGCCTTACTTTAAAAAATTGAAAACTGCCTGAGAGGTTTTGAGAAATTTTGCAAGATAAAATTTTTGGATGAGTGCCTGGCCTAAACCACTTGGCAACTGTGAGCGGCTTAACAATGTGTGTAGGGAAAGCTACATTTTGAGTCTTCTTTCTGTTTCTTTTATTGCCAAAACATAGAAGCTTTCATGCGTAAATAACATAAAACATAATTTTCAGATTCCTGTTTATTACAGCGATTAGAAGTCTTTCATAAAAGGGAAGATTTTTGTGTGGTTTCACTTGAATTTAAGGCTTAAGAAAAAAATCATGCCAAATATGCTATGTCTCACAAATGTTAGTCTACAGCACATGAGAGCCTTTCTTCAGAAATCAGTCAATGTGATATTTCTATTGATTTCTGTGATTTAATCAGTTTGACACAGATCTTTCGGTCTTATTTGAAACTTGTGTCTGAAAACTTTCCTGTCAAAAAACTTCACACTGAACTTGCAGTGATACCAAACAAACTGTTGAGACCTCTGAGTTCTTCCTGACTTGTATAGAGGCTTTTAAGAGAAAAGATTTTCAGAAGAAATAAAAGAATTTAGGTTGGGTTGATGGTAGTGGGTGACTTGAAGTGGAGAAAGGCATTGACTTATTTTATTATTAGATTAGCCTTAGATTTGTGACAGGTGCTACACTTTAAGCAAGCAGTTTTTACTGTCTGTGTTTAGCATCAGTGCTAACAATCTTTTGCAGAAAGGCAGCCTTGCGGTAACTTGTATCAGCCAGTCTCATGAGACTGATTAAGTACATCACAGACAGAGAGAGGTTTTCTTCTTGTTCATGAAGACATTAAAAATCACTCTAGTTTCAGTTTGTGACTGGTATAGTTCCAGTGACTAAAGACTTTATCACGGTCAACTGTGATACAATTTGCACTATATGGATGGTACACATTAAAGGGGGAGAAAATACCCTAACTGATTGTTGCTGGTTTTTTTCAGCTGCTTAACAAGTGAGATCGGGGGCCAGTTTTTCAGGCACTTGGACATGGCTTAATGAAGTATTATGTTCTTAGCTTTGCAAAGGAATCTGAAGGGTCTCAGCTGTACTACTCAGGACTGGGGGAGCTTTTTATCGTAATCTGGGGTGGAAGCAAAGCCAGCTTCTATGGTGCTATGTAAATCTGAATACAGGATGAGTGCAAGCAGACCAGGGAATCAGAGTTCATTTAGGATTCTCCTCTGAAGAGCTGAGAGGAGAACGTTTTTCAGTTAAGACAGACCTAGTCAGTATGTTAAACCTGCTTCCACAGTTCACAGGGCTGTGTTTTGCTATGTTGTGTGACCTACCAGAAAAAAATGGTGAAGAGGATCCTGCCAGGGTAGGTGGTATTTGGTATCTTTCCTCTGATCGAAACAAAGAAGTTTCTTCTTAGTTGAAGGAACTGCTCTACAGAGTAATGGTATCTGAGAAGTTTAGTAGTAGTGCAGCTTGCTGTGAGCTCTCACAGACCCTGTAGGTGTGCCCTTGCAAACTGTTGTTCGTTTGGGGAGAATTGAAGTTCTGTTTCCACTAGTTTAATTGATTTGTGTACTGAGAGACATCAATGAAGTCTGCAGCCTGATCAACTGTTTCTTATTTAGATTTTTAAATTAGTATAATTGGACTGTGTAGTATTTGTCGTCTCAGCCTTCTTTAACATGAAGACAAAGACATGATAAGATGTCTACAACAACTTTCTTGCAGACTTGATTGATCTTGGGCAAGAATCTTGCCCAATTTACAAGAAAAATCTTTGATAATTCTAGTTCATAGCTGCCCATTGTTTGCAGCAGCAACATAAACTTATGTGACTCTCGCCAGCTGTGCCCTTGCCATTCAGCCAGCATCCAGACCTTTGGATTAGCACTGCAGATGCTGCTTGGTGTGGAAAGTTTCCATATGATAGTTGAAACAGATATCCATACTTGTTCATAAGATGGAGTTCATACTGTTGTGGATACTCAACAAATTTAGGATTGTTATGTTTGTTGGTAGCCCTACAGTAAGCACTTTGCACTTTTGTCTAATTATAAACCTGTCATTTTCTAAATGTAAATGAAGTTACAGAAGGCAAGTTCTTAGACATACTGTTATATCAACCTTGTGGAACAAAATCACAATGAGAATCATGGAGAAAAATATGGCAGCCAAACATGACCACATGTGGTCATGTGGTTTGATGTTGGGATTGCTGTGGGGATAATCAGAAATATGGCTGCAGCTGATTTCCACATATGTAAGAAATGCTGTTATTTTTAGAAATTAAGTTTCCCTTCGAGTGCTGCCAGTGCCAGTATCTTGTTTTAATCACCTGGTTGACATCTGTGGCCCAGGGGAGCAAGCTCAAGGACTCGTTGTGTGATTTTAGTGCTCAATATGAGGTCGGCATCTTGTCTGCCAGATGAGTGTCCATCCAAAAGTGCCCAAGGAATACACCCACAATCCTGAAGGGCTGTGATTTAGCTGCCTAATGCAGAGACCTGTCCAGTAACAACATCTGCTTCTCTTGTGTCTCACCAGGTTTGACACTAGAGATGCTTCTGAGACTTACACTAAATTCAAACTATCTCTTTTTTCTCTGGCTTTATTACACCCATGGTTCTGTATCCTGAGGCACTAAGACACTCTACCCCAGACACAACTGACTCCCCTTCCTGGCCCCACATCCTTAATTTCTTTGAGGAAGACATTTTTGTCTTTGACAGTTGGAATTGCCTTGTAAGTGAATAGTCCTCTGGAACCAGGGCCTATAAAACAGAGGCAGAACAGTATTTCTAATTATTGCTTGCAAATGCAGTTTGGTTTGTACAAAGCAATGGTCTTCATGTTACTGTACGACTTGTAATTCCACACACTCATGATGGTTACGTAGAAGTTATTTCACATTTATTTTGTATGTTCTGTTGGACAGCGACGGGACCTTCCTTTTTTTTGATTACTTTAAATGAATGTGATAAATGCTCTTGACTTATTTTGTTTTGTTTTTCCCCCGTCCCCCACCTCCAAATTGTTCTGCTAACTTAAAGGACAACTTAAAATGCACTTATTTTAAAATGTACCATTTGAAGGACACTTGATTTTGTGTTTTAGGGTGTGAGTTGCTGTATTGGGAAGGAATACATTTTCATGGCCACCTTGTTCGAGGCCTGTAAAACAGGTTTGACTTGAAGTGACCATTTCAACTTCATAAAGTAGTTTAATCACACTGAAAAACTTGTTTCTTTTAATTAAAAATGCATACATAATCTACTTCCTTGATCCCTGATATTACAACTTGTTCTTCCTTGTCTCTTTTTTAGGGGATGTTTTGTTTGTTCTCAAACACTGAATATGCTGGGTCAATGAACTGTTACTTCAGGAAGCAGAGCTGAGAGGACCAGCTGAGAAGACATCATTATTATGGCAAGCAGGAATGCAACACTTTCCCAGAAGTGTCTCTTCTAGGGAAGCACACACGTACTGTACTGCAAGAAAGCAACATTTGGGACTTTTAAAAACACTGACTGTAACCTGGTCCAGCTTTCTCAGTGCCTGCTGAAAGACACTTTTCTTCTTTAACTTTAAAGCAGACTACAAGGCTATCCTCAGCAGGTTTATCAGCCCCTACACACACAACAAGATGATTGACCTAAGCTTTCTAACAGAGGAGGAACAAGAGGCAATAATGAAGGTGCTGCAACGGGATGCAGAACTTAAAAGAACTGAAGAAGAGAGAGTCAGGTAAGGGATCCAGCACCCTGGGTTGTTTTGGGAAGACGTACATAGTTCATATACTGAGTTACTCAGGAGTAGATTAGGACAATTTTTGCGAAGGGCCCCATATTCTGCAGTATATGTGGTTTGGAGATTTTTTTTACTCTGCACCAGATTTAGCCTAGTCTCTGGATTAAATGCCTCTACCACACAAATGATTCACTACTGACCAAAATTGTTTCAGACCCTTAGGGTTCCCTAAGGAGCCGAGAACACCTGGTATACATCTGCCTGGATACGCGTCTGCCTTGGTTTCTTCAGAAGATGGTTCAATTTGCAAGTGTCAAAACCACTGCAAAATGAACTAATGCATGATAAGCAGAGGGATTTGATTCAAAATGAGCACTAGCACCCCAAATAAACAATAAGTATGGTTGCAATCAGCAATATGTCTGAATGCTGAAGTTATACCTCAAATAAATGAGGTACAATATATTGGAGCAGCAGTCCAGAAGAGTATCAATACTATGCCCTGCTGCCAAAAGAACTCCTTACAGAAAAATTCTGCTCATTTTTCTCTGTGGTGTCACAGATGGAGCAACGTGCTTTTATTCTGTAGTGTTTTGTGTGCTGGGAGGTTTTTCTGGAGCTACTATTAGGGTAACTGCTATGACTAGAAATGCATGCGAGGAGAGCAGCATTGCCCATATGACCGTGAAAGTTATCTACACAGGCATAAATAGCAGCCCAATAGTTGCTTCAGCTGATAGCTGCCTACTAAAAAGTGAGGATTTTGGTAGTCAGATTTTTTTATTTTTTTTTTTTTTTTTTTTAGTGTGAGGGAAATTATCTATTATAAGGTACACAAAATAATAAGTGGACATATAATGAAAAAGGAAGCCTGAGGTGCTGAAAACTCAAAGTGCTATAACACAAATAAATGTTTACAGGTCTCAGTGAAGGTAGGATTTTCTCTCACTGATTTGGTAGTCCTGTTTAAGATTCCTTCTCTTTGTGATGTACTTCATTAAGTCCTCTATTTCCAATTTAAATGTTTTGAAATTATTCCAGCCATGATGCATCTCTGACGCTTCTCTTCTGGTGAGAAAGGTTTTTTGACAAATGGCCTCTGTGCAGGCATACTGCATACCCTGCAAAAATAACAACAGCCTACCACTTGCCCTAAGAGCAGTATTTATTTTGCTGTATATGCTTGTGCAGCCTTGAAGTTGTTTTATCAGCATGTGGTCATCATTTCGTAGAGTTATTATTCTTGCTTCTTTTAGTGTAAGAGAAATAAAGGGTAAATAGCTTCTCCAGGTTAAAAAAGCTGCTTCTCTCAAGGTATTTGCTTTACTGAAGGCTGAAGGAAAAATCATTACAGGCAATGTTCACCCCTTCCCTCCCCCACCATCTTAATGCAACCTGAGGAGATGTTTTCACCACATAGTTTTGTCTTCTGCTTTAAAAAGCAGTAAACTGACTTTCCTGTAACAGAACTGGAATTTTATTTACTGTAGGTAGAAAAACACTGGGTTTAGTCTTGGAATGTTACATCAGTGCCAAACAGTGAAAGTGTTCAGGCAAAGTAATTGTAGATGTGAATTTGAAAACAGCATTTGGGGAAAGGAACCCTTCTTGGAACAGAAATTCAAAAAAGCCACTCTCAGTAGTGGCCTGAAAGACTGTCAATAAGTATTTTTGTCCGTGTAGCTTCACTTTTGCCATTTGTAATTCTAGTTCAAGAGGGTGTGGTGGAAAGTGCAAGAGACTGCAGGTTGTAGAAGCCTGTAATCAGCACATTTGTTTCTTCAATAAAATGCCTCCTCTGGTTTCTGAATATTATAACTTCTGAGAAGCTGGAAGCTTATATATGAAATGGATTTTTCTGCTTATTTGTGGCACTTGGAGCTTGCTTTTTATATCTTATATATTAAAACACTATTTGAATTATATCTCCAGCCAAAGAGAGGCAGTATTTTAGTTTGGATTCTGCAACCTTGTACACCTGGAAGATTCCAAGAACTGGGATCAACTGTCATCATTCAAACATCACACACTGACAAATTGTTGTTTGAATGTGTATATAATAGAAGTCTTTTAATGTGATTTTTTTTTTTCCCTCTAGAAGAATTTCTGAGGTTTGAAGGGTATTCTCATAATCTGTGCCATGTTCCTGGAGCATGGACAAACTGGTAACATGACAAAATCCTCTTTGAGCAACTTCCTAGTGGAATTTTACAAGTCACCTGATAGAGTCACTCCTCTGTTAACAGTTCCCAGTATTGCTAATCCGTAGTAAAACTGCACTGATTAGGCTGGTCTGCAGCCTCCTTATGGCAGTCTGCTTTAATTCTTGGTTTGTTGAATACTGTAATAGGTGTTTGTCCCATTCTCTTGTGCTGGGCTGAATCAAGGTTATAGGTTTAGAACAGCACTGCTTTGGGAACAGCACGCCTCCTTCTTTCACCTCTGCTGAGGTTTGTCTCAAAGGAGATGGGATATTGGTATTTTCTTCTCACTGGCAAAAAGGTGATGAAGAAATCTCAGATGACAAGCAGGTGTGATGCAACGAAAGCAAAAGACATTGAATCCTTTTTTATTCCTAGTGAAAGAAGATGCCTCTCTTTGCTTCATTGCCCCAGGAGCTGCTGCCAGTTACTGTATGGCAGTGTTGCTGGGGAGGGGGGAAAGACATAAAATGAGAGAGTAAAGTGACAGCTTGTCAAGACTAGAAGCTGTTTTTCAGCATATTACCAACTTATTTTGTTGTTGCCCTCATTCCTGTCCAGGAATCTCTGATATGCCCTGCTCCAGCATTGAACAAGTGAGTGGGCTAAGTGCATCACTGAATTTCCTGGCAGTAACTTCAGCATAGCCCCTAAGGACTCCTTTTACAGATGTGTGTTTCAGAATTAACATAATTTTGAGCCCTTTCTGGAGACAGTAACGTGAACAGAAATATATCTGTCTGTGAAGTTGTGGAGTGCGGTTGGGTGACTTTTCTGTGGTGGAGTGGCTGGCCCCTGGCACCAGCATGTCTGAAGCACAAGGCTGTTGTGGTTGCCTCCGTGACAGGGATCTCTGCTGTGGCTGTCAGCCCTTCCCTGCAGAACCTCCTGGCAATTGCTCTTGTTTGCTCCCTTTGTAAACTGTAGGAGGTTAATGATAGGGGAAATTCTGATGTGGAGTTGTTTGTGTGGTGGGTGGGTGGTGACTGCTGCGTGCCAAACCCCTTTGATACATACAGTGGTGTGGCATTGCAAAAAAAGAGAAAGCTTCAGGGGTCTGATTCTGCTGGGAGTGGGTGGCTGTTGAAACTCTACTGTAAATGATTTTTAGGTTCTGGTCAGCTTTGACAGATATCCTCTTCAGTTACTTTTCAAGGCAGTATTCTTTATATTGTACTATGTTAGAAAGAAGGTGCTTTTCTGTGTGATGTGATATATTTAAGGTATCAGGGTGATATTGGGGTAACCAGACTTATCACTAAAGTATGAAAATGACTGTCACCAGAATACATTCTTAAAAATCTTCATAAAATACTTTTCTGTTGGATGTAACAGTTTTGAGGGTGTGTTTAACACAGGCAAGGCTCTTGATGGAGATGATTCTGAACATGGGTGTTGGATGAAGTTCAAAGGGCTGACTGAAGATAGAGCTGCTGTCAAAGCTAAACTTATTTTTGAAAAGAATTACCAATTTTTCCTACTCTTCCTCTAATTATTTCTTCCATATGTTCTAGAAATTTTCAAAATGTGTCCTCAATACCCACTCAAATGACTGTGGTAGCTTGGTTGTGTCTGCATAATTAGGCAATGAATAACCGATTGTAATTTCAGAATTTTGAAGAATCACTCTTGATCGTTGCCAAACAACACCTAGGGACTCTTTCCAAAGCTGAGCTCTGGATAAGTGTTCATTTTAGGAGTCCTCTGCTCCTTTTTTTGCAAAATCCTGTCTCTACCATTTGCACTACTTTATGATAAAAATCTGAACACCTTTAAGTGGAAAAATAACATGTTAAAAAGGTGTGGCATACAGGGGAGGCAAGAGCATATGTTTGTATGTGCTCTGCAGTCTGTCCTGACCAGAGAACAGAATGGTACTTCGTGTCTAGCTGAGGTGTCTTAGGCTGATCCTCTCACCTTCTGACTCAAACGGAATTTTTTTGAAAGCTTACTTGGGATTGGGGATGCCACAAATAACAACTTTCTCTAAATTTAGGGCTTAAGGATATGACAAGATCCTGTCAGATCATCACCTTTCGCAATGATTCCGAGGTTCTTGTCAGAATACTGAGGTTATCCTTAGGTCTCAGTGATTTCAAATTAGTCTTATAGTAAGCAAGTGCAACTAATAAGTAAATACATCCTATAATTCGTGTGGAGCTGATTTTAAAAACACGATAAAAGCTCTTAAACTCACTTTGTGGCATATTAATTCTATTTTTAGGTCATAAGCTTGTGTCAACAAGTAGCTTGCTTACAATGTGAGAAAAGCTTTTTTATCTGAAAATAACGCTACCCCTTAATGATAAAAAAATAATTTAACTGATTTATTGATTGGTTGGTTGATTTGTTGTAAGAGACTGAGAATTAGATGACTTGAACTCTTTTGCTGAAAATACAGAGTGAGACATCTTTGCGACTCCTTTTGTCAAACAGAATCTGCTCTCACACATTGCTGAGATGTATTATTATAAGAGAAGTACAAATCAGTTGTTATTGAAACTCAAGCCTTTTTTTATAACTAGTTCTGAAAGAATATATTTGCCTCTAGTGCAGGGACTTGCCAAGGACTGCTGATTAACTTTTAATGGGCTTACTTTTTAGGAGGTATAACGTGCCGAAGGTCAAAGCGTATACATGAGGGTGCTGGCTTGGAGATTGTTTTCAACCAAATCAGTGACATCTCATAAGGGTTGTGCTCTTAGCTGACTGACTTCTTTCTAGCTAGGGAGATCTCCGGAAGGAAAAAGGGCTCCATCCCACTGTGAAGAACATGGAGTACTCTCCCAAAGCTTATCTGCTGCCCATTCTTGGTTTCCTTCCATTTCTTGGTATTGTGTTATGTTTGCATGAGATAAAGCAGCTCCCATTTGCCATTGCAAATGATGGCACTTCAATTCAGCAACAACCTTTCAAATAAATAAAACTTGCTCTGTATTTTTATTTAGCTTTAACAGTTTAAAAATGGTATTTATTTTTAGATGCTTGGGGCAAGATTTTGGAGATATTTGGCAATAATCCAAATATTAACATTCCTTTTTGAACAGTAAGGTGTACCTGTCCGGGCAGAAAAGGATAAGTTCATGTCTTCTTGGTAAATTTCCCCTATGGGCATTGCTTAGCACCAAATGTGATTCTCAAAATACAGTGACTGTTCAGGAAATAAAACAATTTCATTCTCTTGCGGAATGTACATGTCATTATTTATCTTTTTTAGTGAAGCCAACTAACATAAGAATGACAGTGCTTTTGGTGGGGAGGTTGGTATCAGCTCACCTTGTAAAGTGCCAGTAAAGAATATCAAGACTGTTTTTATCTTAATCTGATGAGATATCTGGGGTTAAGGAAGAGACCTTACTGGTCTTGGTAATAGATATGGCATTGGACTATACTGTGAAATAGGCTGATATCTTCTATTCACAGTGTTGATTGATAATTTGTCTACCAGTAGCAGATAGATTATTTGACTGGATGACGCTTTTTTGGGACTGCTAGTGAAGCAGGGTAGATGAAGCTTATTTTGTATGGTAGAAGAGTGTGCTTAAGGGAAAAAGTGGATACTAATAATGCTTTTTAACCTCTCAATTGAGTACTCCATCAGTAAGCATGAATTTCCCTACAGTACAAAAATTGTATTGTTAAGATCTATCACATTTGTACCTGGCACTGTGTTGTATTATTAAGTGCCAAACATTTGTTTTCAGATTAAATTAGTCGTGATTTGTAGCTCACCTGAAATGATAAAATACAACCTTTTCTTTAGCACAGCAACAACTTCTTGGATATGCCCTTTCTGGTAGTGTGAAGAAAGCTATTATACAGGCTCTCCTGCTCTCTTACATTTGCTTGTATGTCTCATGTGGTGGAGCTGGTTTTATGCTTCATATGCCTACTTTTAAAATCTACAAAATACTGGGAACACTGTTATAGCAGAACCTGCTAGTGAATGCACATACTTTCTGTCAACCTCTCCACCCCTTGTTCAGGTTGTCCTGTGTTGCTGTGCAGGCAGGCTCTAATACCAAAGATGTATTGTCTCAGGATAGCTGTTCCTTCACTGATGGTTTTTGACAAGTTTGTCTTGTCTGTGGTCAGAGGGTGACCCAGAAACTAAATCCTTTGTTGTCATTTTGGTTTTATATTTGCAGCAAATAGAATTGAGATTAAATTCCTCAAAATTCTCTCTCCTTTCAACTTGTCCACGCGTTTGGTATTTTATTTGCAGAAGGGAGGGTTTGGAAGTTAATTTTTAAATAAGGTATGGTGGTATCATGCTTTTTAAAGCCTTTATTTTGCCACTAGACACTGGGGTGCTTTTTCCATATGTTCAGAATAGGATGTGTGAGACAATAATGAATCTGTTTCTTTGAGCCAAACACAGATCCTGACCTAAATGCTTCTTCATTCATCACAAGGATTCCCAGAATGTGTTGGCACCACGGAGGTTCTCCTGTCTCAAAAGCTCAGCTTAAGCTGTCAACTGATGTATAAGGCAATACAATAAGGTATTAGGATGTCAGTTGTCACATCTTGCAAATTCTGTGGTGCCTTGTAACATGGACAATGAATATGGGAAGGAATTGAGAAGTTGTAAGCTGAATAATTTTTCTGGGTTTGGGGATAGGAAGATTGATGGGCACTGATTATATCAGAGCAGCTTTCCTGCCTTACAGTGATACCATGTGATATTGTCCATTTTCAGATATTCTGGAGGTGGAGAGAAACAACCCAACTGATCCATGCATCGATTTTCTGTTTGCCTGCAGAGTGCTGGGCAGTTGCTTTGTATGTCCATTCAATGTAATTCGGCATGTACTTAATGCCCTAGGGGGGGTGAAGAATTTGCTGTCTTGCCATAAAACAGGTTTCACCTTGGCACAGTGGAAAAAGCATATTAAGTAACGGAGAACTCAGTCTTATTTTAAAAGAGGATATTGGAGTTAATTCGTTCTAACTATGTACCCTTAATTTCTAGAGTTTTATGCTCCTATAGGAGACATGAGCACTAGCTTCCTTATAACTGTAGGCTGTTTCACTCTGAAAACTGCAGCATAGGCTAACTGGTGTTTTAACAGACCACTGAATACATACTCACATCGTATGTAAAGCTGTTACTGCGTTTTCTCCTAATTGCAAACTTGGCAACTAAGCCTGCAATCTGAACCTTAATCTGGATTCCTACTAGTTCTTTGATCATCAAGAGAAAAATGCAGTGACAACTTGGTTAGCCTTTCTGTTAACTGGGGAGCTGGCATAGAATCAACTGTTGGCTTCTAACCCTCTTGTGGTGTGCTGGGAGGCATGGAAGCTGTGGAGAACCCTGGCTACATTTTGATTTCTCCACAGTTCCTTTCAAGGTAAACCACAATCTAAATCTAATTCCTAGCAGTGAAACAGGCCCACACAGTGCAAGCACTTTAATATTACTGCTAAGGCCTACTTGTAGTAAAGCTTGAGAATTCAACTGGCACTGCAAAAATTCCCATTTGTTGCAAAAACAGCTGCTGGGGCTATAAGACTACGATACATTGGTGAACACAGGTGGCTTAGAAGATTTTTCCCCTGCTAAGACCTGGAACTAATTGTCTTTCTGATAATGTAAATCTGTTTCTTTGTTTGTGTCTGGGGGATGCCTTGGAAGAGCTTTAATATTGATGTTGCTCATAGTTCCTCAAAAGATGGGACTGAGAGGCTAAACACTTCTTTTGAAGAGATGAGTAAGCCAAGCTAACTTCAAGGTGAGAAGAGAAGGCACAAGTTGTTTGGAAGTCAGCTACTGTGAACATCTGTCTGTTCTTACCATACAAACTCCATCAGACAGAAGGTCATTTGTAAAGGAAGTGCTGCGTAAATTGAGAGCATACCTATACCTCTGCTATCAAGTACCGTTATCTCCCAAAATCTAGAAGGGCTGTTGAGCTCCTTGAGTTAACGTACCCCAACTTTCATAGGCAGCCAGCAGTGGTGGGAGCAAAGTGCTTGACATTCACTTATAGCCAAAACGACATCTGCATGGGCCATGAATGACATTTAGTGAGTTTAGAGCTATGATAAATCCATGCCTCTGTCTCTGTCTGCTTGTGTTGTGTTAGTCAGTCACAGATCTGAGAGTCAAACAAGCAGGTAAGTAGACTGAGACAGCTGAGAGGCCTGTGATCCTGCCCACTTCTGCTGTGAAGCTGAGCTTGGTCTGGTCTGAGCTCACTTGGAAAGGTCTTCTACCACACCCCAGTTTCAGTGGCTGAATACAAAGGGGAAAGGGGTGAGCAGAATCTGGGGTGAAAGGGTTGAATCAAACAGGGTGAGGACATCGAATACTTGTGCTGTGACTCAGTACGTTCCCACTAGAGAACCTCCCTTGGCATATGCTGTCATACTGCCCTGAAGCACTAGCTGTGGTCAGAGCTCTGCTGCCCTACAGGCTGTACAAACAGCTGAAAAGCCAGTCCCTAGCCCTAAGGGACATCTGTTCTGAGAAAACAAATAACAAGTGGGAAAGAAGGTGAAAGGGAGATGCAGTCATCTGTGTAAAAATTTCTTGCCTTTCATATTTCCAGTATTCCTGCTGGCTGTGTTCACAAACTGACTGAGCAATGAGGAGTTGGCTCATACCTGAGTAATTTATATGCTTGAGGACAGGGAAACCGCTGCTGTGTTCCTGCTCCAACTTAAAAGACCTGCAGCTTAAGAGAAGTACATATTTTGGCTCTTTAAACGCACAGAGTTATAAGAGGGAGGGACAAATTTTAAATAGTCCAGTAATTCTATGGGCTGTTGAATCTTGGCATTAAATCTGCCAGTGGTGACCTCAACTCCTGGCAGCCTCAAAAGTATGTAGGTGATTTGAGAGAGAAGTTATTTACATGCCTGGGGGGACTAACTTTTGACAGCACTTTCAAAAAGAAGTTTAAGTTCAAATTCTAATATAGTTGATGCATTCAAATTAGGCTTTTTATTTCTGGCCATACAAAGATGAAGTTGAGTGACAGGTATGGATGGTCTGTCTTAGTGTAAGGGACTGGCTCAGTGTTGTTTCTCTGCTGTGAATGTTTGTCTGTATTTGACAGTGAAATCTGCCAACCTATTGTTGGATAAACAAAGTTACTTGATTGCACTAGAAGTTCTGTCTCCTAAACTCCTGAGAAATGTAAAACTGTCATGAACCTATTTGGGATTGGGCTAGACGATCTTTAAGGGTCCTTTCCAACACAAACCATTCATGGTTGTCCACCAGACCTGTGGAAGATAGTACTGTCCCGCATCAATGGGGACTCCTTTTAGCCTGAAAGCCTCAGTAATTGGAGTTGTTTTGATTTCTCCCTTAGGCTCTGTTATTAGCTTGTTTTGCTTGAGGAAAGGGCATAAATGAAGTGGGAAGATGAAGCTTGACTTAACTTTTTTTGTTTAAGTGCTCTCTAAATCTGTGTAGTAACTTCCCCAGTCTGCAGGTTAGTCTCCAGGCCATGTATAAGCATATGCCTAATATGTTATATGCCTAACAAGGAAAGAAAACAAGCTTTCAAATTGTACACAGCAACTTCGTATTCTGTTCAACTGTGCTTCATAAAAGCAGAGTGACCATGAAGCCTGAAATCCAATTATTAAAAATTTGTCTCCCAGTATTTAAAATGGCTGCAGTTCACATGATGGATATGTGTAGATAAATGAATGGCGGAAACTTATTTTGTTGTTAATTCCATGGGATGATGTCTTCCTTTGTAACTCATTGAATTCATATAAGGATTTGTGTAACTTATGGAAAAAATGAGATCATGCTTCCAGACCACATTTGGAGTGTGTGTGTAAAAGCAGTGCCACATGAAAACCCTGAAGAGCCATCTTCTGAGCCCCAAAGTAGCCAAGCTCTTAATTTTGGTACAAACTACTTATGCTGTTCCGCTAGCTTATATCAATTTTAATCTTGGAAAACTGGCCTTTGAATGTAGGAAGTCAAGATCTGCACTGGAGAGTCACTGGAGACTTCTCCAGAGCTGTCTCTGCTTGAGTGTTTATAATAATGAAGCTTTTTATATTTAAAGAGTTACCCTCAGAGCATTGGATGAATTAAGAAGGCTGAGGCTCTCCCTTGTCCAGATCATTGTCATCCTTCATAAATAAATAATGAAAGCAACAGGTAAAAAGATGAAAGTAGCATGCTGAGTCAGCATTTAAAAAATTCAACAAACAAAACACAACCCAGCTCTCCGAAACAAACAAACAACTCTGACTTTTATTCTGTTCACACAGGTAAATACATTGTGTGTGTATATATAATTTATCCATTTTTCTGCTCCTCAGGCATTTACCAGAAAAAGTCAAAGATGTTGTTCAGCTAAAGAACATGAGCGGGCAGTGGTTTTATGAAGCAAAGTCGAAGAGGCACAGAGATAAGATACACGGAGCAGACATTATTAGAGCTTCCATGCGCCGGAAGCCTGCCTCTATTGGTAAGCATTGGGCTTGTATTTTGTTTTGGAAGGGCTGGTTCTTACTTAGCTAACTTCCAGCACTTATCTCTGAAATACAAGAAGAGTATTGGTATCTTTCTACGAGCAGAAAGTGATGCAAAAGTAATTTACAGTGTAAGCTTTCCTCTCCCCAAATGCTATATATTAAATGCTCTCTGCGCTTCTAGACTCATTCTCATTTCTGAGGCCCTGTGAGATACTTAGGAACATGCAAAGAATCAGAGATTGAGGAACTGTCTTTTTAACACGGATTTGCAAGATTCTGGGTGCTTAATTTGAGACCTTTGAGGCTTTATGGTAGGCACCACAAGCTGGAGATAGTGGTCATAACTGAAATATATGTGCTGGAAACTCTGGCAGCTAGGACTGGCATCCTCTGTCCACAAGAACTTTAAATGCATCCAGCAGGCCCACATCATGGTGAGTGCCCTGGTCACCACGAACTTCATCTCTGGGAGAGAGAGTGAACAGTCAGTCTGTATTCACCACAACATATACAGTATAGTATACAGGATTTTATAGACCTCCATTATAAATCTCTTAGCATCTGACGTTTTAATCTAAAGAGTCCTGATCTATTTTACCATTCTTTGTACAGAAAGTGATTTTTTTTTCCCTTACAGAAACAGATCTCCATCCCCTCCTAATCTCCTCTAGTTCTACTAAATCTCTTTGATTTAGAAGGACAAGGCTTACATTATTCTTACCAGATTCTACTGATATTTGTATTATTTGGTTTTATAGGTTCTGTTGAGGGATTTTGTTATATGCTAGTGAAGCAAGTAAGATACTTCTCTCAATAATGTGGCTGGACTATAGCTTGCTGCTTCCTATAGGTTTTATAACTACAAGTTAGCCTTGTTTTCGGAGAGGAGTTTGAATAATATCAGTTTAGTCAGTTTGAAGTTGGTGTTTTGAGTTTTTAAGTTTACTTGAGAGGCCTGAAACAGAAAAGAATGCCAAAAAAAAAAAAAAAAATCATCAGTGGTCAGTGTGATATGTTTGTGATTTTGGCTGGTTTTGGACTTGAAGGTCATGAAAATCAGCTGTAAAATTCTAGCTGAATTTGACAGTAATTTATAGCTTAAAGGAAACTACTTAAATCCATAATATCTTAAAGGTAGGTTAATTAATCCCAATCTTATTACTTGAACAAAGAGGAATATTGGTACTTTAGGAACTATGTGTAATTGCTTGGCTTAAATGACCCTTAGAGATGGCAAGATATTTTTGCCGGCATTTACAGATAGCAAAAGTTAGAATAAAAATCTTACTTATTTTTGCACAGTAAAAAGTTCTTCTCATCTAAACTGTTGGAGAAGTGCAAAAAGCAGTAGAGGAACTAATGTAATGTTTTTACTCTGAAAGGGGCTATGAGAATAGGATTCTGTCCCACCCTTGAAAGAAATGCAAATCTATTTGCATTTCCTGAATGAGGTGGGGCTTTTTGTTTAGCTGGTTTGTTTATACTTAACTTTTTAACTTCTTGTGATAATTCTGTCCATAAAGGATTAACCTAACCTCCTGCTTAAGTGAGTTATGACCAACTTCCAGTTTACTGCTGTAGGAAGGGAATAATTGACTTAACTAACTGTATGTACTTCAGCACATTTTCAGTTTCTATGGTTTAATCATTTTTGTTTCCTCAGGACACTGAGGCTGATTTTTTTTATATCTATCTAGCTGCAAGAACTACCGGATCATTCTTTACCAGAGTTGTTGTAGAAAACTCCTCCATTTAGAATCACTTTAAGGTCTAAAACAGGTCTATCTGGAGTAGTAGAGTGAAGTATTCAGAACAGTATTTGAGTATTCCAGTAGCATTAAAAAATATATTTTTCAGAAGGCACAAGATCTGCTTCTGAAAACAATTCAAATATAGCAGATTTTAGAAACAACTGTAGGACTAAATGCAAATACTTGTAATTGCTTCTTAAGAAATCCTGTATGAACATATGGGAGACAACAATATTCTTGTTTCACGTTTTAGCTGAAGTGAGTCAGAACAAAATGAGCAAAGCAAAGACCAGCTGGGTGAGCAATGTTAATAAAGAAGTCTTTGTGCCACCAGATTTACGTGGCATTGAGGAACATCAAGAAGAACATCAACAACTGAAAACTAATTCAAGGTAAGCTGTTTAATTGCTCTTAGCATGTATATATCTGGACTAGTGAAACTTATGAGCTGTAAGTTCCACCCAAAATATATCTCTTATTTCAAAGGTCATCAAATGTTCCCTGAGAATTGCCCAAGAAATCTCTGCATGTGAAAGGCACATAGTCATGCATTGTTAATTGTTCTATGTTCAAATGCAGAACAATCTTCAGCTTGCCTTTTCTCAGAAAAAGTTGTGAATGGAGTATAGAATGGTCCCACAGAATCACAGAATATGCTGAGTTGGAAGGGACCCACAAGGATCATCCCTGCACAGAACCATCCCCAAGAGTCACACCATGTGCCCGAGAGCATTGTACAAACATTTCTTGAACTCTGTCAAGCTTGGTGCTGTGACCAGACATGTTCTTGTGTCACAATTTAGGTTGATTCCTTGAAGTGAGGCCAGGATTTTCTAGTTAGAATGGCTGGACACAATCAGTCCTCTGCAGTTAGTAATAGGGGAATAATAACCTCTGCATCTCTTCATTCAGTCACTTAAGGAGGCAAGACTATTGATTCAGCCTGAATTTTAAATTTGGATCATAGCATTATTTAGGTTAGAAAAGAACTGTAAGTCCAACCATTTACCCAGCACTGCCAAATCCACCACTAAACCATGTGCCACAACCACACATGCTTTGAACACTTCATATCACATGAAGAATCAGAGACTAAGGAAATGTTGTTTAGAATTTTCCACATTTTTGGGTACGTAGTCTAAGACCTCTGAGACTTCCTAAGAAGATCAAACATATTTCAGGTGGAAAGAGCTAGAATATTTAGATATTTGTAGAAAATGAGTCAGATTCTACCAAGAAAAGTAAATGTCTTTCTGAAATGGAGAAGCTTCCTTTCAGAGTTTCTCCATATGAGATAACATAGCTTGGATATGCTTGAATTACTGTAGTTGTAAAGATGGTTAGATGATAAGTAGTTTCTGAACTGTGAAGGATTTTACATTAAATCACTATATTTCAAGTCTGTAAACATCCCAAACAGCTTTATTTTGTTTTGAAATAGCCTGAGTTGATTTCCGCGACAGACTTGTCTGTCTCAGACTTTAAAATACCCATGTTTAGGTATTTTAAACCTAAGGTTGAAAATTGTAAAAGTATTCATTGGCTGTGTGAAAAACCTTCAAAAAGTCTGCATTTGACAAGGAAAGTGCTGAAAGAACTAAGGTGACAGCAGGTAGAAGTGAAATGTCTTTATGTGGCCTGATTCCTCAACACCGCTGAGGAAACAAGAACCAGGGTGTAACCCAGATAACTATTGTTTGTGCTTTTAGAGAACAGAGTGAGATAAGAGCCAGAGTTACTTCTTAGCGTGACTGTTTTACTTGGGGTTGTGCCATCGATCAGCTCTGTAACCTTTCACTTTCTCATCTGTCTTCTAAGACCTTCTCTGTACTTCATCTGTTTTCTCTTTGCAGTAAAGGCTTGTCTCTTCCTATGCAATTGTGCAGTACCTAGTAGCAATTGAGTCTTTCACTTCCATGGTCTGCAAACTGGGCATGCACATTCGCGATGAATGGCACCAAAGGTTGGTGTAAGTCTTAACAACTCCGGCTTGTGCTGCTGGTCTTTCTTATCCTTTATCACTTCCAGTGAACTCGGAGATGTTTGTCTTGGCCACGTTGTGCTGAAAAGGGTCAAATTAACTGCTTTGCTATAGACATCCCAAAAAATGAAGCTGTACAGTAATGATTATAAAGGTTGCTTATCACAAGAAAGAGCTCTGTTTTCTCTCTCAGCCCAAGCTGACTGATAACTCTGACAGTTAGTTGTTACTAAATGTAGTGTGGCTTTTACCTTCAGGAGATTACTATTAAGTTATTTCTTTATGAACAGCACAAAGACATGCTGCTGTTTAATATATATTTTAGAATATTTTGCATGTCATCTTGCACATCAGGATGAGACAATGATACTTTAAAAGAAGTACACTCTTATAATGCTATTCTTGTCATTACAACTCTCCCCAAATTCTGTGTGATTGATAAGGTGTAATAAATTTCATAAATTGCCACAGCAGCCTCTTCAAAAGTACATAACAAGGTTTAAGAATATGTAGACAATTTTTTGAAATATGACAACTTGAGAGTGGTCTTCAGCTTGAGGTGATTTGATGAGTTATTTCAGGTCACAGCCATGCAAAGCTTGATGATTATTGTCCAGGACTCTCTCCTGCCTTTTGCTCCAAATTGTACCAGAAGTTAATCAGCCTTCATGCCTTGTTCATGTGTACTCGTTTTTCACCAATAGCTCAAGATCTTCCCTCTAAAGCAAGTTCACATACTACAGTGATTTATGAGGCAATCGGAAGTGGACCTTGGAAGTGGTCTGTCATATGCAGGCTGGATGCTGACTTTGCATAAATACTTAATTGGATGCCTTGGATCATTTGCTTTTAAAATATCAAAAGCTGAAGCAAGTGAATGTGGCAGGACCGTGCAATTTGTTGCTTGTGATTTGGGTGTGGCCTTAGTTCACTATAACTGAGGCTAGTCTACACAACATTGCATGTGAGAAATTGCAGGAGGCACCATACATTTTTTAGATACTCCTCCTTTCTGCTCTCTTGATACTGGACTTTGAAAGAAACTGGTCTGGCATGGCTGTGGGCCTGTCCCTAATGGCAGCAGGAATTAAGGAGAAACACAAAGTGGAAAAACAATAGCCCCAGAAGTTGGAGTAGGAAGGAAAAGTCTAAAAACATGTAATTTGGCTGTAAACACAGTGGAGCCACAAGGAATTAATTGGCTCTTCCTCTTGCAATGAAATAGTCTTAACACAGCTAGAACTAAGAGGATGAAACGTTCTGGAGCTCGGGATTGCATGAAGGGAGTTCACAGCTTCTGGTGTCCAAATCCTACCCATGGTTCAAGCACTTGGACTTTTAAAACATTTTAAAGTGCTGCTTTAAGGATAAGGTTGTGGAAATTTTGGGATTTATGGTTTAAGGTTTTTTTCTTTTCTTCCCTTTTTCCTCTAAGAGTGTGTTTTGGGCCAGGACTGGCTTCCAGGCTTTGCATTAAACTACACAACTTCTAACCTGAGGATTGAGGCCAGAATTATATGATAACAAATACTCAGACTACTTTTGTTCTGGATCCTGTTCTTAAACCAAAACAATTCTTACTGAGTGCAAAGAAAATTCAGTTCTGGTAGACCTGTTTGTAAATTGTTAAGGATAAAATCCATCCCTGGGTCCAGCTCTACTGCTGTTGAATTAGGGTGCTGCTGTATTAATTGGATCAGAAATCAGACCACAACTACATTCTTAAAATCAGCGTAGTGATTTTTATCCTCTCATGCCAAATACCTGAATTCCATAATGAAGCTATGAGTTATTTCTTTCTTGAGTGTTATATCACTGTGATAATTTTCTTGCATACCAGAGCCTTTCAGACCAGACATGTGAAGTGACTTTAAAGGTGTAACCTCCAACAAAATGAATTTTCAAAAGGTGACTCAGACTGTCAATATTGCCTCTGTTCAGTGATACCATCTGTCTATATGCTAATCTCAAAAAGGGGGGTTATCTTTAAGATTTGGATTTTGTTTTCTTCCCTAATCTAGAAAGTATTCTTAGCCTACACTGAACAGGTGACAGTTGTGGGTCCTAGAATTCTGCAAAGTGAAAACTTGCACAAAAGCCCTAATTTTTAAAATCCATGTATTTACACTGCCTGCAAATCTGCAACACCTTTCTCCAGCTTTGCTTCTGCCTTTGCCTTGTTGCCGCTTGGTTGCTCTCCAATCTGTGTGGGGTTTGGGCCTTCATTGTGGTTCTTGGTGCTTTGTTTTGCTGAATTGAAGTGTGGGATATTTTTAATCTGGGTGTATTTAACAGTTTGCCCTCATACACTCTTAGATTAGCCTTGTAAATGCAGCGTATCTTGGAACTGTTTGTTCAGTTTTCTCATCTGTGTGGGTTGTTGGTAAACTCACTTTCAGACCCTTTGTTGTGAAACTTAGTTGTAGGATCCTGGGTGTCATTTTTTTAGCATGTAACACCAAGTTAACTCTTTAGTTATTTTATGGTAAATCTGAAGTAGTATTGCATTAAAGATTGTGGGACTGTGTGTGTTCAAAGAAACAAGAGTTACCTTCTCACCTGGAAAAACGGCACTGAAGAATGTCTTACTGATTTCTTGCAGCCCAGTGTACATAATAATGTTTTCCTTGTTTAAAATGAGTGAAGGGTTGAAGTATTCATGACCTAGACCTTAAAAATTAAGGTCTTGTTAGTTCTGTTTTGTAGTAGACAGTGCAGGAGTACACAGATGCTCTTAAAAACAAAAACACAAGCTCAAGTGCTTTATAAATGCAAGAACACAAACTCCAGTTTCTGTAATTTCTTTATAAATATATATGTATTTTCAAACTTCAAAGAAAAAATATTTAAAACTAAGGTTAAAATAGTAATGTGGAATGATATTTTTTAAAAGGAATTACAAGTTTTAACAGTTCTTTAAGAACTAGATTTTTTTAAAATTATTTATTTAGGATCAGCAAAGAATAAAAAGAGCAATAGTAATCTGGTGTGTGCATATCAGAGGCTGCAGCTGTTACTGTTGAAAAGTAATAGGAGTTTGTTTTTCACCCAAGATTTCACCCATTACAAGATCAGCTCATACCTTAAGTCTATGCATGGTGATATATTTCTTAAAGGTAGTGTTGAACCAAAAGAGCAAGGAAGAGATATAGAAGTTTATAGTTCCGATTGCAACTGGTATTTTTTTGCTAGCCTTGTGTTCACACTCAATACTGTCATATTATCTTCCCCAAAATGATGGTTTTCCTTTTGGAAAATGGAAGTACTGTCACTTCTTAAACACACTTAGCAGTCCAGAGGCCACTAGCCTTTCAAGGGTGGCTGCCAGAGGGTTTGTTTTTTTTTTTCCCCCTAAACTTTAAGGCTAGCTGTAGTACACCCTGGAGAAGATGGGAAAGCTGTCCTCCTGTCAGGAGGGCAGACTGTTATGAGTTACCTGACTGGAGAGATCTTTGTTCATGCAAGGAGGATAATCTGGAACTTGATGAGAGACGGATGATGATTCTCGTCCTGAGATACCTTGCAGCTCTGCTACTCCCCACCTGAAAGTCTTTTCACCCATAATAAAGATCATTGACCAAAGAAATATTCAGTATTGGAATCTCTTTGTACATCTATACTGGAAAAACCATAGGAGTTGCTTTCCTTCCCCATCTGAGGTCATATTTCCTATCTGGAGAATACAAATTTTTCCTGCCTCGTATGGTTCCCCTTCTCCAAAATCATATGTATGTATATTGATTAATCTCAACATTTTCTACATAAAATTAAGATGCTGCATGTGCTTGTTATATGAAGACCACATTTAAATCCACATCTAACTTTTATGTTCAAAAACCAAATGCTTTTTCATATCTGAAATGTTTAGATAAACTCAAATTGTAAAAACCTGATTGGAAAAAAACTTGCATCATTCTGCAAATAGATGAAATAATTCTTAATACAATATCTCTTCTAGCTGTTTTAATTTTGTCATATCTGGACTATACTTACTATCACAAGTAATAACTTCACTTATGCTATCGAACTATAGATTTTAGAGATCTTAATTGAAAGAATATCTTATAAGCTGAGGGGATGTGTTGTCATCTGTGCCATAGTGGTGATGGGATTCTGCTGTTTTTTCTCGGGTGGACACTTTGCAAACCTTTTTTTTAAATCACATTTTGGCACTTTCCTCCTCTTTGATTTCAATCTTAGAAGGACAAATGTAGGACGAGGATAGAGATGGCAACAGTGCTATTGAACAGTGTTTGAAGAGTAGCTATATTTACATAAATCTTGCTCAAACACCTAAAACATATAAAAAAATCATGGTTTCTGTCATGCCATGTAGAAATTGGATTGATTCTCTGACAAGAAAATAAATTTTTGCAAGGAAACAGAGCAGCAAGAATATTCCCTTTGCCATAGGAAAGAGAAGTTCTACTTCTAGATCTGATGACAACAGGCTAAATAGAAAACTTCAGGTGCCAAGAAGTTGTGTTTGAGTATATATAAATGCATCTTTGTTTTGCTTTTTCAAAAAGGCCTAAAGTAATGTCTGTTTGCTGAAATTGTTATTTACTTTTCCTTTGCAGTTCTAAACCCATAACCTCTGTGTTAGACAACCCAGAGGAAAGGCCTAGGAAGTCAGCAGTGTCATCAGTAAAGGTATGACTGATATTGAATATGGCAGAAGTTATCTTCTACATTTTGTGTGGTTATTTACTTCGGAGGTAAAGATAATTAAAGATTTTAGGAAGAAACATAATAAGTTTGAAAAAATTGCATTTTTTTTTGTTTGTTTTGGAGGGAGATCATGAAAGCTACTAAAAGTTCAGCACTAAAGTGCTGCTACATCTGTAACTGGTGTTCTTGACCTTGTTTCCAGCCTCTTCAACTACTGAAAGGGAGTGTCCTGCTGTGTTTCAGTATCACAGAACTAGAGACAAATTATTTAACGTGCAACAACGAGGGATTTCCAAGGGTCTTTGAGTGGTAGCTTATCTCTGTTGTTGGTGACTTCAGAAAGAATAAGATGAGGCTATCACTGGCATTTCTGACAGTTCCTGATTCATATTGTGTGGGATTTTTGTCACGTATTCAATTCAAGAGGTGTGCTTTCACTCTTTGCTGATAGGTGAGTGAGGCAGAGGAAATCACTACATCTGTGTTTGTTTCGTGAGGGCTGTACTGATATAACAATTTGACTACAATTATGATGTTCATTATGTTTTTAGCAAAGGAGAAATCCGTTTAATTCCATTGCATCAGGTGATAACGTGAACAGTGGAGAATCAGAAAACAGACCAGCCATTGTACCTCAGCTATCAGAGAAGGGTAAATATACTTATTTAGCATATGACTGTGAATTTCTTGTGATTTATATGGAAATTATTTTTACTTTTCTTGCTGCTTTTGAAAGGTATCAAAACTTGTTTTGCCTTAAGTTAATAACTTGAAGTAATTATTTCAAACCTCATCTAAAACATATGAATATACTCAGGAAATGGCTGTTTGCATGAATAAATGTGTTTTGCCTCCTTTCTTGTATT
>JAWWES010000001.1:31935899-31959067 GCA_035583135.1 Lophotriccus pileatus
TGACAGTTCCTGATTCATATTGTGTGGGATTTTTGTCACGTATTCAATTCAAGAGGTGTGCTTTCACTCTTTGCTGACAGGTGAGTGAGGCAGAGGAAATCACTACACCTGTGTTTGTTTTGTGAAGGCTGTACTGATATAACAATTTGACTACAATTATGATGTTCATTCTGTTTTTAGCAAAGGAGAAATCCGTTTAATTCCATTGCATCAGGTGATAACGTGAACAGTGGGGAATCAGAAAACAGACCAGCCATTGTACCTCAGCTATCAGAGAAGGGTAAATATGCTTATTTAGCATATGACTGTGAATTTCTTGTGATTTATATGGAAATTATTTTTACTTTTATTGCTGCTTTTGAAAGGTATCAAAACCTGTTTTGCCTTAAGTTAATAACTTGAAGTAATTATTTCAAACCTCATCTAAAACATGTGAATATACTCAGGAAATGGCTGTTTGCATGAATAAATATGTTTTGCCTCCTTTCTTGTATTCACAGTTCCAGTCAGTACTAAGAACTGCATCTCAAAGGGCTGTTTCTTTAGAATTGCTGTTAAGAGGACAGCAATATTTCTTTGATTTTGGCATAGCTGCCTTTATGACCTTCCAGTCACTGCTATTAGCTCAACAGAAGCAGCCTAGCTCTCTTTGGTCTTTGTTTTTAATTCATTTTCTTAGTCCTGTTTATTTTCAAATCCTCCCTTTCCAGCAATATTGTCTGCAAGCAAGTTGATGAGTGATGATTTATCACAATACAGTCATTTGAAGTTGTAATTTAGAGTTATATGTGGAAATTACTCTCCTGTCTTTGTTGTGAAGCTTGCAAACAGGAAAAAGGAAGACTTGCACAGTAGTAATAAAAAGCCCTTCATCTCCCTGCCAGGAGATTATTTCTGCATTTTACTTTATTCCATATGACCATAGAAATAGACTGTTTCTATCTTTGTAGATTGTTGTTTATGTTCTGACCTTGCAGAGGTGTATGCATATTTAAAAGCTGCTCTTTCCTGCAAACTTTGTGCCTGGCAGGAAACATGCTGATGATAAATTTGGGGTGCTCTCTGTCTTTAGTATCATCAAATAGTTAAAATTTCTAGAATAACTGCAGGATTTTAATTTGCTAAAAGTTTCTATTACATATAAATCAAAATGAAAAATGTATTTAACATGTATATTAAATCTCTGCCTGTGTTTTTACTGCAGTAGCTTTGAATAAACCATTATAATTACTGCATCCTACATCTGCACTGTCATATCTTTCTGTTTATGCAGGCGAATGTTGTGTAAACTCATGATTTCGTCTTTATATATGTCTTACAGAAATGTTCTCACTCTCAGAAGAGGGCCCACCTAAATCAAACTTACAAAATGATGAAACAGAGAAACATAAGAAGCCTTCTGTAGAACTTACTGATGAATCACAGAAGGGATTAATTAAGCGTCCTGTCCCAAAAGCTAGAAAGTTAATTCACAAAGCAACAGATTCTGTATCACAAAGAGAAGAGTTTGTTCCAAAACCAACCAAACAGACTGAGAGGATTAATGGCACTGGTACACCTCCCAGGGGCATTCTAAAGCGCAGTTCAAGTTCAAGTTCCACTGACTCAGAAGTTCGTGTTAGTCAGATGTTAGAGGTTCAGAAGAAGAATGGTCTTTCTACTGCAACTATTTTTGAAGGAAATTCTGAGAAGAACTCTCTTGTGGATGAAGCAGAAGACTGCACACAATTTTCAATGGAAAAACTAAAACAAGTGAGGTTTTCATCAAGCACAAGTAAAGGAAGGCTTCTGCAAAGCCCACAGCCACACCACAGTAAAGAAAGAGGAGAGCTTGATTTGTTAGAATCTGACCAAAAAAAGATTAGTGGACATCATGCTATTCACTCAGATTCATTTGAGGATAAGCAAATTTCCGCTGTGAAGCCTTCAGAAACCTATTCATCAGCTTTACAAATGAAAACAATAGATGGTTTACAAGAAGATACATCTGCATCCGGCCCTTGTGACAGTAATAGGTCAGTCTTCCTGGTTAATACAAGCTTGCAGACAAAGACAGTTTCTCCTAAGAAACTTGAAACTCCACAGAGGACTTCCAGCAATATGTTGCCAAATAGCAACAATGAACTGAGTGTTGATGAGGCATGTGAAAATAAATCCGACCAGATCTTGAGCCATGAATTGAAGTCACACAAAAACTTTACTGGTAAGAGGCTAAGAGGAGTGAAGAATGGAACAGCATATAGCACGTGTTCACTACCCTTTGGGTCACTTATACCTAAAAATTAAAAGCTTGGAAACAGAAGTACTAGGATTGTGCTATGTACTGCAGAATTAAATCCTAAATCACCTTTTCGTATTTTTATGCTGTAGCATAGTCAATATTGTTTTAGAGGTTCTTCTCTTGGTAAGGTCATCGGAGCCTTTATAGGCACCTTCACTGTGAGTGATGAAGTGATGACATTTGGACAAAATTCCTTTTATAAGGCTCGATAGATCTGTCTGCACAGGAACTGAAAATTTTAGTGTATTGCTGTCAGTTGTCCTTGAGAGTAATCCAGCTGTGACTTGGGGATTTGCTCATAGAACTAAACACAAATAAGCTGAGTTGTGTGTGTGATGCCCAGCACCCGTTCAATATAGGCATTTCCTCTGGAATGGGATTAAGTAATTTTATCTGCTCACACCCTCAAAAGCAATGATTCCAGTAGGTTATATCACTGTAGGATTTTTTTCTCCTCTATTGCCTGTAGTATGGTTCTTTTCAAAAACACAAGGACAGAGAAATCTTTTCTTCACTAAAAGTTAAAAAAAAAATTCTGAGAATTTTCTAAATAGACCAAATGTTTTTAGAGTCACATGTCTGATTCATAACTCTGATAAGTTTGTTTACATTGTAGATGAACATCAACTTTCTGCTAAGACAGAAGCACGTGAGGTGTCAAATAGCAATTCTGCAAGTCTTCAACAAGGTAAGCCTGATCCTGTTGAGGAGAGAGATGCTAAAACTCCTTTGAAGCCTGACAAACATGCTGATGAACTCATGAAAGTGGATGACGAATCTGTATCAAAAGTTTTAGATTGGTTTAAAAGAAGTTCTGATACTGAAGATGGGGAACATGCATCAACTAGATGCCAAGGCAGGGAGCCCAAAGAGGAAGTGGACTTTTCAACCAGAACAGCAGTTCTTCCTGCAGAACACAGTGGGCCTAGAATGCATGGAAGAACAGGAGTTACAGAAGAGTTACCATTTGGAAAGATTAAACAACAGAACAGTGTTTCGTCTACATCGTTTACTTCAGAAGATGCTCAGCTGATAAAGGAGAGGGTGAAGCCTAAGAAAGGGGAGATGAATAAAGAGCAAAATGGCAAATTGCTAAGTGAATTTGATTGTACAGGAGTTGAAGAAAAAGAATGTGGTCAAGAAATCAAACAACAAAATCAAAAATCAAGTCTCTTGGGACATCAAGAACCCAAGCTACAACCTCAGAAATATGAATCGGAGAAGGCAATACATGAAAAAAGAAGAATAAGGGAGATCAGAGCATTCTGGGAAAGGGATAAAACTATACCCAGTCATGGAGAGAAAGAAGTTAGTACCAATACTACTGCATCAGGTGGCCGTGCATTGAAAGGTCTTGGAGAAAGTGACAAAATAGAACCGACTGCAGTATACCCACCTAATGGATTGTGTGATCAGAGCAAGAACACATTAAGTCCTCAATTGAGTTGTGTGAGCCAGGATTCAAGAAACAAACATCAACACTCTTTTGAGTTTGGACCAGGCCATGCAGTTAAAAAGGCAGAAGGAACACTTCCATCTGATGAAGTTCATGAATATACAGAATTGCCAAAAGCCAGTAATTTGCAGTCCAGAGTTGGTGCCACTTTAACCTCCCCAAAAACCAAAGACCAAGATGAGAAAGAAACATTTAAAGGAAAAGTTGCTGCTTGTTCCCAACAAAAGCCCAGTTTTCAGGTTTTTTCTTTAAAAGAAAAAATGGATGAAAAGTCCAAGAATCAAATTTCAGATCCTTCACGGTTTCAGAGTTTGAGAAACTTCTGGGATACTGGTGTTAAATTCCAGAGTAGAATTGACAGGGAAGATGTTTCTTTGCCAAATAATAATAGTTCAAAAATCTATGAAAGTAAATCAAAGGAAGATAAAAAAGGTGGAGATAATTGGAGCAAGCAAGAGCTAATTCAACAACAACCCCAAATATCTGGGAGAGAAAAACCACAGAAACAAGATTCTCTGGTATGCAAAAAATCTCCTACTGTGGAAGGTCTGAATGTGACACACAGGCAAGATACAGACTCTGTCCAGCTGAACAGAAAACCAGTTATCTCAAAATCCCAGGAAAAGATGAGTCTTCCGGAGCAAGAAGTTAAAGAATGTATAGGAAAAAGTGTTGTTTCGTCAAAATATCATCATGTTTCCTTGCAGTTGCTCCAATCACCTGGCGATAAAAATGCTTTGAAGGAGACAACAGTAGGTGATAGGCTACGGTTACCCATAGAAAAAGTGGAGAACAAGATTAGTCCATTGGATATCAGTCTACCTAGGGAGGAAGTTGCAGAGACTGTGGAGAAAGTTGTTCTGCCTAAAGGTGAGCTTGATGTATTTAAATCAGTTCTAAAGAAATTAGAAAAGGAAGCCTCTGAGATGTCATATAGCTTAAACCTAAAAGAAAATGTTTTGAAAGGGACAAATTTTCACTCAAATCAGTGCAAGGTCTTTGAGAGAACAGTAGAAGAGAGCCATGATATTTCTTCTGTTGATCCAGAAGAAGAAATGGGTAAAAATACAGGAAAAGTGAATGTGCCATCAACAGATGAGCATGAGAACAAAAAAAGCCTCAGAAAACTGTTTAGGGAATTTGAGCCTTTGCATCTACAGCATCAGGCAGCAGACAAGGATGATACTCTTGAGAGCTCTGGTTTGCAGAACCTGCTCAGAGAAACCTTTGTATCTCAACCTTTTGAATATAGAAAGGTGGGAATGAAAGCATACAGTGACATGAATAGTATATCAGAAACTAATAGCAGCATAGAATCAACATGCCAAGAAGCTACTGGTCAGCTTGAAGAGGTCCATGAGACAACAGAGAAGTCTGTTGCCCCATCCAAGGGCAGTGGCTTGAGTTCTGTCTTACAGAAGCTGCTGAAGGAAGCTGCTGAAACATCACTTCCTAAACCAAAACACTCTGGCAGCACAATGTGGAGGACTGCTGAGGTGGAAGTGAAAAGCACAAGATATGAGCATGATAGAGAGGTGCCACAGGAAATCAGTGAGACCATAGAAAAGTCTGTTGCCCCATCCAAGGGCAGTGGCTTGAGTTCTGTCTTACAGAAGCTGCTGAAGGAGGCCTCTGAAACACCACCTCCTAAAGCAAAATGTGCTGACAGCACTGTAAAGAGAGCTGCTGAGGTGAAAGTGGAAGGTATGACTTGTGAGAATGATGGAGAGGTGCTGCAGGAAATCAGTGAGACCATAGAAAAGTCTGTTGCCCCATCCAAGGGCAGTGGCTTGAGTCCTGCTTTACAGAAGCTGCTGAAGGAGGCCTCTGAAACTCCACCTCCTAAACCAAAACGTTCTGACAGCATAGTCTGGAGAACTGCTGAGGTGGGAGCTAAGAGCATGACCTATGATCACGATGGAGAGGTGCTGCAGGAAATCACTGAAATGGTAGAAAAGTATGTTGCCCCATCCAAGGACAGTGGCTTGAATCATACTTCACAGAAGCTGCTGAAGGAGGCCTCTGAAACTCCACCTCCTAAACCAAAACGTTCTGACAGCATAGGATGGAGAACTGCTGAGGTGGAAGCTAAGAGCACGACCTATAAGCATGATGGAGAGGTGCTGCAGGAAAGGTGTGAGACCACAGAAGGATCTGCACTGTCCAAGGTTGAATATAGAGTGCCTGATGTTAATTTTCAGAAGCTACCAAAAGACATCTGTGAAACACCAGCTTCTGTGCTAGAAAATCTGGATAAGAAAATGCAAGGTAAAATAGGGACTAGTGTAAGTATGCCTGTTCCACATCAACGAGAGAGAGATTGTCCTCAAGAAATACAAGAAACAGTAGAAAAAACTTCTGTTTCAAATATTGCAAAATTCAGTGAATTCAGTTGTTCTTTAGCAAAACTTGTTCAAAAAGCATCTACAGTTTCATGTCCAATGTCCAAAGAGTTACATAAGCAAGAAAAATTTGGAGGTCCTGTGTTTCCCTCAGAAAAAGAGACTCTATTCACAACTATGTCGCAGCCATACAATGTTCTAAGTAGCTATCATACACAAATAAATTTAGCTATCAAAGGGGGAGCTCTAGAACAAAATGTCAAAGCTTCAGTAAATGATCTTGCAATAAGTGAAATTGAAGCTTCTGATCTTAAAAGAAATGAAGTTATCAATAAAATAGAAGAGAGAAACATGTTTCCAGTTGATCTTACTCCCTTGGAAGACAAGACAAATATGATTACAATCAAGCCATTTCAGATAAACGAAAAAGGAAGGAGAGACGAAAGCACATCCTTGGAGGCCTCTGAGCAGAATTCAGAATTTCAAGCACTGTTGAATTTCAGAAGAGCAAGCACACCACTTAAAGATGATAGCAACTCCCCTCAGCCAAAAGAAGCTCTGCTCTGCCTGATGTCTCAGCATGAGGATAATGTTGAAGAGGAAGGGGACAGTTTAAATTTGGGATCCAAGTTTTTGGATGAAAACTATGATTCCCACTCTGGAACCGGAAGTTCAACTCGTGAGCTGTTTGATTTCTAAAATTCATGGTGTCAAGTTGTTAAACATGGATGCAATATTTTTTTTGATAGCCAACTTGAAATACGTTGACAGAAAGTCTGTGTGATACTTATTTCTTAGTTGAATGCTGTGGGTATTTGTTTGGGAAGGATGGGAAGAACTAGTTAAGTTCTGTAATTGGAAAGTGTTTGATAGACACATACTACATTTGGGTAAGCCTTTTTGGTGAGGGGGATTTAGCAGCATGAATCAATTCAGTCTTCGTGATTTATTCTTTTCTTCCTCCCCCATGACATCACCTTCAAGTTTGTTAATTTGTAACACTCAATTTAGTAATTCCTTTAAATATACTGGATTAAAAGAGAAAAAAAAATCATTGACTGTCTGAGTACATTCTTTAGTTTGACCAGCTAGTCTCCAAAGATAGATACTCATCAGTGGAATAGCTGGATATAAGGACAATATCAATACTCAATGTTATTTCATTTAGCATTGCTGCCTGTTGCACTGGAAAGTGAACATACAAATGAAGAGATGTGTTTACTATGATTCACGTTATTTGGCTGAATAGCAGCTCTAATCAATCTATAGTGTGCGATAGTCATCAAAGAGCTGAAGAGGAGATAATTTAACCTTTTTAGTCTCATACTGAGAGACTAGGAATCTTTTCTTCATCTGGAGAATCTGAGAAATATGTGGCATTCCCAGGGCCAGCCAACTTATACTTGAGCCTGTTTTGAAAGTGAGATTCCAAAGGAAGTCAGTGAAAACTGAAACAAATGAGAAAAAAATCAAACATAATTTGTTGTCATTCATAATTACAAACAGAACACGGCAAGGTCGGTGGAGGGGGAGGAAAGGGAGATAGGGAGGAGAGGGAGTCTTAAATGTTTCTGAAGGACCAAGGTCTGTCTTGCTTCTACCTTGGAGACAGTTGCATAATTTCAGAGACCCAAGTACATCCACAGCTGGGGTTTTTGTGTGTGTTGTTAGTCAAGTATTGAAACAAAATTACTTTCACTGTGGAGAGAATATAACAGAAAAATTTGCACTGAGGGGAGAAAACTAAAACTATTAACTTTTTTTTAGGTGCCTATTCCTAACAAGATGGTTACAAAATGGCTACAATCTGAGTTTATCTTATATTATTCTTAAATAATTAAGTGCCATAATTGCCCCAAACCCCATTAATAGTCAGTAAAGACAGATACCTACACAGGGCAAATCAAGCAACTGGTCTCTGCTGAGAACTGAGGATATTTAGAGAGTAAAAATGGACACTTCAAATCAGATATTTATTTAATTTTGAATTTATTTTGTATTTTAATTGAATGTTCACTGTCTTTGCTAAGAGTCTAAATAGATTCTCACGAGAAACTTATGGCTGGATCTTCATTGACTTGCTTTGTGTGGCATGTCTGTGTGTGCAGTGTTCATATGTTTTGTCTCATAACAGGTTCTGAAGAAGAATTAAACCCTGTTTTGATGGCTTTGAAAAGGAGTGCAGATAGGAAAAAGCCTTCCAAAAGTCTAGAGGACATTCCATCAGCCACCTCAAGTGAGCACAAAGCTTGTGTGTGTCTCCCACGACCCCAATTTAGCTTAAATGTGTTAATGCTGGTCTTCTACACAGCCTTGCCAAGTCGTGGCTTTGTTTTTGTTTCTCAACAAACCTGTATGGACCTTGTAATGTGAAACCACATTATTTTCTCATACAACTTAATTTCCAGTTATTTATGTTAATTTTGAAACAACACTGGTCTACGAAGCAGACATCTTCCAGAAATGCACTATGTTCATAGTGATTAACTGTTTCTTGGATAGTTTTTCAATAGTGAATGTATTGACAATTACCCAAATTGGTAATGAGCAACAACTGCCATTGCCTCCTGGCTTCTTGCTTGGGCTGGATTAGTAGACAGTGAAAGCATGAAAAACTCAGGTTTAGTAATGTTTCACCTGTGTGTCCTACCAAACTGCTTTGAGATAATAAGTGTGAGATAATATTATACTTAAAATGAATTCCTGACTTCTGTCAGTAACCTCCTAGGAATTCTTTTCCTGAATTATTATTCCTGCTCTCCTTCACCCTGCCCCTGAGAGTTTTCATGCTTATCTTGTGTCTAATGGGGAAGCCATAGACTGAACTTATATTAGTAAACTGGAGTGTGCATATGTGGTTTTTGAAAGATGTTGGCTATTCTTGGCAAGTTTTTATTCTAATACTACTTATGCTATTGCTTGCTTCTAACTAGTTTCTAGGTTTTAGGTCTGCACTAACATTGTTGCAACAGCACGCTGACAGAAACTGTCAACACGAGACTCCTGCTTTGGATGTAGTGTGTGAAGTAAAAGCATCTCTTGAATTTAACCATTCCCATGGCTTTGCTGGTTTGTTTGTGGACTTTGTCCTCATTACTCTCAATTCTGTGATTACCACTGCCACCCATTTTACACTCAACAATGAAGTTTCTAACCATGCGTTATTTTTTCCTGCACAGATAAAGGAAAAATAAATAATCCAAAGGAAGAATTAGCTCTTAGTGCTGAAGATGGTAAATATCTTTTGTGTCTGCATGGAAATTTATTGAGTTTTCTGTGTCCTCTGTTTGCTATTGAAGGTTTTTTGTTTTTAAACCAATAACTGTAGTGTGTTTTAGATTTTATTAACCTCAGCATGGCGGAAAAGCTTTTGTAGAATTCTGTTATGTTGTTTATTCTTAAGGAATGTATTTTTGTCCTCCTATATTTGTAGAAGCTGAGCCACTTTTCAATGTATTATTTTAGCCTTCAGTCATTCAGCCTATGGAACAATTACTGAAATCATAGGGAGCTTTTAACACTAATTCAGTTGAAAGACTTGGTCTAAGTAAACACTGAATTTGTCTGTTCATCTGTTGCATTATAAGATGCAAGATGACTTTTGCTAGTGTAAAACATTCTTCAGAATACATCAGTCGAAAAGGCACGTGTTAAATCTGTCTCAGTTCTGTAAAGTAGAATTATTCTAAGAAAAAGATGAACTGCTAGATCAGCTAGTGCTGATACCATCAGTCCACAGTGCATTACAGATGTCTTACTGTTGAGTTTTTCTATATACCTTTGGAAATTCCAAATCTGAGAAAAATAAAAGCAAACCTGCTCCAAGAACATGTCTAAATGAACAGAATTGAAAATCATCAAATAACATTGAATAAGATGGAATATAATACGTAGTTTTTTATTTAAAGCATTGGAGCACTACAGCTGTAAAAGTGCACAGTTGCATTTTTTGTGTGTTTTAGATATTTTATAGCATTCTGCATGTTAGTGGCCCATAGTATAATGAGTATAATCACAGCACACCAGGATGCATACAACATCCAGTTAAGTAACAAGACTTAAGCACCATACTGCACTCTGCTTACAAATGAAGACCCCTACTGAAATCCTGGTAAAGGCTATTCATTTAGAACAGTGAAAAGATTGATTTTGTTTAGCTTGCACCCTCGTATTACCTTTGTTATGATCCAGCTCCTCCAAGGAGAACAGGCACGCAAAACACAGAAACAGAATCATAGAATTGTTTACGTTAGAAAAAAACATTAGGTGAAAGATTGTAAAGTCCAACTTCTGATTCAGCACTGCCAAGTCCACCACTCAGTCCCTAGTTTTGCACTTACTCTTACAACTTGCTCCATGATGCATCTAAATGAAACACCTAATACTCACCAAGACTTACCACCACTAAACTACTGGAAGGAATAAAAACCCACAAAGTTTATGGGGTCCAGGGAAGTAAAACATTTCCTGCATATAAAGTATATATTGATGCTGTTTACGACATTGCAAAACTGTGCTACTGAATGACTGTCATCAATACTGCACTGAGCAGGTCCGAAACCTGAGCAGCATCCAGAGAGGACTGAAAATGCAACAGGAAGTGAGTAATAGGATTCTTCCATCAGGCAGTGGAGAGACTTCTCCACTGATGCTTAAACTAATAAATTAAAAATACTTTTTGATTTAACAACTAACGAATTACACATCTGGACATGCATCTAACTGCATACTGATGATAACGGGTATGTTGAGCACGAGCTGAGCTTCGACAGCAAAAGTTTTGTAAAAGCTTCGCTCACGTGGGATTGCAAACAATCCTATCATGTTCAGTGTTTCATTTTATGCAATAGATATGTGCCCCTGTAGCTGGCTGTTTGTTGTCAAATAATTCCCTGTCCCATGATCCTCAGTACTGGTGCATTTCACAATGTGCATCCAGTCCAGCTTTAGTGTATCATTACATATTAGCGGGGTTATAGCATGGAAAATTTTGAGAATCGTGGGCTTACTGCAAACAGGATTTTTGCAAGGCTAGCTTGTGCAGTTATACTTTGTACAGTGAAAGAGCACAGAAGTGAACTTCAATAGAGATATACGTATATGATAGAGATGGGCTGCAAAAAAGTACATCATTCATAAGATACGCATCTTATAATTAAATAGGAATACTTGAGACTTCCTTGGTCAGACCAAAAATTTGCTTGATTTATAGAAATGTTCCTATTGCTGTTAAATAGACTAAGTAAATAAAAGAACATAGTTTGTCTTGTATTCTAATTCCTTACTAAGAACCTTATCTTGATTCTAATATTGATAATGATATGGTTAGTGCATGAATGCACTTGTTCTAGGAAGAAAATCGAGATGATAAACTGAAAATGCTTCATTACTTTTGATCAGAATTTGCTTGTAGCACCTAGACTTATATATCATGTTAAGCAAAATTTCTGATACTACCAGAGTTCTTTAGCAAGTGTTATAGGAGATGTCAAAGTAGATTATTCTTCCTAATGATAGCTCCTCTGAGTCCTATGGGGAAAAAAAACCCCTTGCATCCAAGTTGTAAACTGGTTGTGCATGTGCATGTATTTCCTCTGAAGTGGTTTGTTTCTAACTGTGTCCTGTTACGGAATCTCACTGTTCTGAAGTACAAACATAGTTTCGAACCTGTTGAATTACTGCTCTTCAGTTTCCACAGTGCCTTCACAGCCTGATAAGCTGTTTTCCAGCCCTGAAAAACTTAAAGGACTTAGCAAGTCGGTACCATCATTCCTACAGGAAGAGGTAAGCTCCATCTCTGAAATAGTATAGTTTCAGGTAGCCACCCATCTGTTAATTTCATGCAAGTGAAATTTCAGAATTCCCAACAACATGCCATGCCTGATTGTTATTGTTATTGTGATCATGGTGTTGTCCTTGGAACAACCTTGAGGCTGTATTCAAGTCTCTTAAAATGACACTGAAGCTTGTAATTGATAAGCAATTTGAAGCAATGGGTCTATGATGTCTACGATTCTGTATCACAGAGTCCCAGAACAGTCTGGCTGGGAGGGACCTTAAAGATCATCTAACACTAAACCCCCTGCTGTGGGCAGGGACAGCTTCCCCTAGACCAGAATGCTCAAAGCACTATCCAGCCTGGCCTTAAGCCCTCCCAGAGATGGGACATGCACAGCTTCTCTGGGCAACCTGTGCCAGTACCTCTAGCCAGTACCACTAGCCTCACAGTAAAGAATTTCTTTCTGATATCTAGCCTAAACCCACCTTCTGTCAGTTAGTTTAAGGCCATTCGGTTTAAAACCATTAAAGTCACTTAAACTGTCTAATCACTACATATCCTTTCTCTATAAGAGGACTTAAGATTTTACTGTCTTTCTAACAGTCATTTAACAGGACTGATTATCCACACTGCTTAACAGTTATTTCACTTCCTGGATTTATTTTGTACAGTCCCAAATAGCACTCTCCAAATCAATTTTCTGTCAAGAAGCCTTGTGCTAGGTAGGATGGATATTAGTCAGTCCTTACCATTGACCTCTGAACTGGGGAATGATCCTGGCCTGCTTTTACTTACAAGAATAGACATAACCAGAGAAGCTTCAATCAACAGATTTTTTAAAGACTTATTCAAACTGCTTATGTGCTATATATTTATTTATATAAATAATAATTTCCTTAATGTGTGTAGAAATTGTTGTTTACTAATCTTGTATCTCTTACCAGAAGATCTATGACATCATTTCAAAAGTGTTTAATGGAGAGGGGAATGTAACTTGTTTGTGGGTGGAATACAACAGGGAGATGGTGTTGTCCATACCAGCTTATGTAGGAAGATGCCAAGGCACATGTGGGAAGTAAATCAATCTTTTAGTGCAGAGATAGCATTGAGATGGAATGGGATTATAAGCATGTAACCTGATAATGACCAAGGAAACCAAAATTGCAATTCCCTGATGGAAAAGCAGGGTTCTGCTTGCCCTCTTGTAAGAAAGACTTTGCAAAACCCATTTGCTGTATCCAGTGCTGTTCTGTGCATGTTACCTTCCAGTCAGCTGCCCTCCAGATACAGTCACTGATACAGTCCACTTACAGGGACTGGTAAGAGACCTGAGCACTATCACTTCCATAATTTTATGCATGAGAAAATGATGTAGAGAAGTTGAATATAATTATCCTAAAGCATTTACCTTTGTACTTTTTCATTGCTATTTGAGATTTTTAAACAAACAAAAAATCCCTGAACCTAGTTGCATTGCTGCTTAAAAAAATTATCAGTGTATGTCGTTCATCAGAAAAATCCGCTTTCAACTTTAAATGCATGACCTAATTCAAGAAATATTATTCATGTTGCACTACAGGGGAATTTAAATTCAGGTTTCCACTGAGTCTCAATCTGCATTAAAATTCTGCTTGTTTGGTTTTGTTTTTTTCAATGTTCTTTGTGACTATAAAGAAAGTACACAGACTTTCTTTCTGTGATGTTTTTGTAGAGTGATGACAGAGAGACAGATACAGCATCAGAAAGCAGTTATTCCTTTGGCAGAATCAAGAAGAGTCCCAGCTCTCTAACCAATCTTAGCGGCTCTTCTGGCATGGCCTCCTTATCCTCTGTATGTAAACCAAAGCCTTGTTTTAATTGCACTTTGCTTTTGCTAATCTCTTAAATATTATTTCATCTCTCTTCTAATTCCTCTTGTCTTTCTTCCCTTGGCAACTCTATCTCTTTCTTTCTGTCTCTGTTATGTGAACATAAAGTAATTCCTTGCATGAAATTGCCTGAAGCAAATAAAATAAAATAAAATAGATTTAGTTTTATTTTTCTAGTAACATATTGGAACCTGTTCAGGACTCTGAACAAAGAGATGGATTTTACCCTAAGAGCTTGCATTTGTAGCTGAAAATGAGAAACAATTTATGTAGAATAAACATTTAGAAAAAGAGAAAGGGGGGAGAAATAAGTGAAAGCAGAAGACATTATTGGAATGTTGTGTGTGTAATTGAAACAGTGAATTAGTAACCAAAAGTCATTGGTTTATGTGGACTTTCAGTAAGGAAAAGTAGAATTTTGGGAAAGATGTTGACATTAAAAAAATTATACATCTTTCTCTTTCTCCATATGTAGTGTTTAATTTTCAGTGTTTTATTTAGCTACATATTAAGGTGCGTAATTCAGCCATATAGACTTTATCCACCAGTCTTTTTGTTGGTATTTTCAGAAGTCCTCAATCCTTAAGCTCTGCTTTCTGCAAGAAAGATCAGCTGAAGAGATTTAGAAGCAATATTTCACGGATCTGATAATAGGCAATCTCTAGATACACAACATCCTATAATTCAATTTCTTCTATCTCAATCCAGTAAACACATTCAATTTTTTTGTAGAAAACTTGGCCTAACACCTTTGATTTCAAAATATCTCTCTTTTGTTAATCTTCTGGCTGAGGAACTTGTAAAATAGTGTCCATTACATTTTGTTGTTATATCCAAAGAGACACAGTTGATTTCTTTATTGTCTGAATTCTGAGCGTAACTTCTACCCTAATCCTGAAGTATCTGGTGAAATGCAATGCCTGGAAAACTTTTCTCCTCTTGTATGATGCAGGTGAGCGGAAGTCTAGTGAGCATCTATAGTGCAGACTTCGGCAATGTTGATGTGAAGGGGAACATTCAGTTTGCTATTGATTACGTAGAACAGCTGAACGAGCTCCACATTTTTATATGCCAGTGTAAAGACTTGGCAGTAGCAGATGTTAAGCGACAGCGCTCAGACCCGTAAGTACAAAGAATATATTTATTTTCTAACGAAATTTTTTCTTTTAATGTGAAAATGAAAAGTGATGGGGTTTTCCAATCTCTCTAACCTGTTAGAGTTAACAACCCAATAAATAGATGAAGAAGCTATATGTGCTTTGTGTTTTTTTTTTCACTCCGATTGAATATAGAATTACCATTATAAAATGGTATATATATATTAATATGGGAAATTCAAAATTTTAAGAATATTAAATTGTCTTTTAAAATTCTACTTTTCAGATGGTCAGATTAGAGCCTATAAATATGATATCTGGGCCTGCTATAGTTATACATTCTGTATTTTTGTATTGAGGAGGCATTTCAAAAGATTTTCCTTTGGAGAAGGATATTATAAGGAAGTGGTGATTTTATACATCACCACTGCTGTTTTATTTCTTAAATGTACAAGCTGAACAACATAATGGCTACTTAAGTGGATTTTTTCACTTTATAAGCAAATACTTGTGTGTTTTGGAAGAGGAAGTTGGAGAGGGCAAGTTTTTCTCTTCTAACAAGCCTGTCTAAATTTTAGGTATGTAAAGACCTACCTGCTCCCAGAGAAATACAAGCTGGGCAAACGGAAGACATCTGTCAAAAAGAAAACTTTTAATCCAGTCTATAATGAAATACTGCGGGTATTTATCAAACTACTACTAAAAATTAAATACTGCATGTGTGATGTATGAGGAACCTTAACTTTTAGGCACAGATCTAGATGCACTCAAAAGAGAGGTTAGCATGAGAGGGGTTGCTCTGTAGAGATGACTGTGTCCTTCCATTGATGAGTTAACTCCATAGTGAACTCTGGATAGAGCACTGAGAACACTGTCTGTTTTATACTTCTTGCAAACAAATACAAGCCAAGTATGGTCTTAAAATGCTTGAAATAAAATGGAAAGAGCTGGTGTTTACTGCTTGTTTTCTGAAATGAAAACATGACTAATTATGGATGTATAAACTCAGACACATTTTTCCTAACCTTATCACTTTCAGACACAGCATTGATTAAAAATTCATCTTGTTTTAATTTTTTGTCCTCGTTTCTTCCTCTGGGCAGTATAAAATTGAGAAGGATCTCCTAAGGGACCAAAGCCTTAATATCTCTGTCTGGCACAATGATACCTTTGGGAGGAATAGCTTCCTCGGTGAAGTGGAGCTGGATTTAGGAACTTGGGACTGGAATGATCGATCCAACAAGCAGATCAACTGGTTTCCCCTCAAGCCAAGGGTAGGTTGGCTGTTTTGTATTTTCTGCTGTGTAAGTGCAAACCCAAGTCACTATTTAGCTTGGTCTTATGTGGTCTGTGGTGTTTGTGTTGATTGTAATCATAAATATGTATATACTAGTAAATGGCACACACAGTTCTGAGGTTTCTTTTAGTCTAGCTAGCTACTAGAGTAGGAGAAACTTTCTCATAGTCTAAGAATTAGGAATTTCAAGGTATTTCTCATTAATGTCATGTTGCTGCAACAGAAACCTGAAGGCACTTGTTCAGTGAATATAAAGTAAACTTTCTGAGAATATGGAGCAAGTGCAACACCATTTTAATATCAGACGTAATGATGATTCCATCTTTGTATGCCTCTTGTTTGGTAATGGGTTTCATCCAAAATCTAAACTTTTGGCTAAGCCACTGCCAGAAATTTTGGTTTCTATTGTTGGTTTTCTCTTTTCTCCCTCCACCCCCCCCCCCCCCCCCCCCAAATTTACTGCATTAATTCATTCCGAAATTAGCTCAAGCTCAAGTTTTGTAATTTGCAGAACAAAACAGGGATAACATGGTAGTCTTCAGCACTAATTTAATTTGACTAATTTTTAAGTTGCTCTGAGTAGGTAAATGTAACCAAATGTTAACAGGTGCCACGTTCCATCTATAGGTGGTCCATGACTGTCTATGAAGTAGTGACATATTCTTGTGCCTTTCTGCAAGATAACTCTTGTTGAGGCTCATTTTTAAATGGATTAAATGAGACAAACATTCATACAGAAATGAGTTTAGAGAAATGCACTTTCTATTGCACAAAGAGTAAGTTTACTGATTGAAAGAATATATTTTCTAGTCTTAAATGTGAATATAACAGTGGGAAAATGTGCCCTCAAAGCCTGTTTGCCTCTTCTGAGTGTAGTTTTCTGCTTTAGTAGAAGAGCTATGTGTCTATGTAATCACATTATCAAGTGATTAAAAGTGCCCTAAATTCTCTCATGTCCTGTAAACTGAGGGAAGTAATTGATAAGGAAACAAGAGAAAAAACTTGCCTCATGTAGAAGTCAGTCTTGTTCCAGTGGAAAAATGTGCAGGGTAAACTCTGTGCAGGAACTGCAAAGTTTGAGACTTATAGGTATACAAAGGGTTTTTTATCTTATTTTTTTATTTCAGACTTCAACAATGGCTCTTAATCTAGAAAGCAGAGGAGAGATGAAACTAGCTCTCCAGTATGTCCCACACCCCACTGGAGGTAAGCACTGCTGCTTTGCTTGGGTTTGCCAGGCCTTTGGGGGTTTTGTTTAGTTTTTGGTTGGTTGGTTGGTTGGTTGGTTTTTGGTGGGGTTTTTTTGGTTTTTTTTTTTTTTTTTTTTATTTTAAAAAAAACCTGTTTAATGTTTTTCAATCACATCAGGCATCTTTTTTTTTTTTTTTAACCTAAAAGTACATTTTCTTTTTTTTATTTCTAGAGGATTGAGGATGGTTGTGATGGTTGTGAATTCAGTTAAGGATCTCAAAGATCACTTTGGGATCTTTTGCTGTTTTTAATGTTACTATGGAAGAAATTAGCTAACTGTTATAACTTAAGATTTGTAGTGCAATGCATGTGTAATAAAATTCTGTTTTCTCAATAATCTTAGAGATTACAAATGATCAGGAAGGGCTGTGATGTGCTAAATAAACAATGACAACACGCTGGATCAAAGTAATACTAGATGTAGGAAATAGCAGTAATTCAAAAATTGATAGCAGTATGATCTGTTTGGTTTAATCTTGTCTGACAACTGACAATGGACAGATCTGAGAGTGAAGCCAAGCCAGGTCTTTAATCCAGTCAGTCAGTCAGTCAGTCAATAAGAATCAAATATATTTAGAGCACAAAGGAGCTTTTTTGAAAGCATGAGCAGCAATAAATGCTAACATCACATAGCATGAAGACAAGCTCATCTCTTTATCTAGGAGGCTTGGAAAGAGAAGACCAGCAGTTTGTGTTTGCTGTTGTAATAAAAGTTACTGTAGGAATGCAGACATGATGTGATCTTACACTGCTTTGATGGGATGAAGATTTCAGCTTCCAGAGTACAGAGAGCGATGTTGAATTAAGATCTAAGATAAGTCTAGGCTGAATATCACCTCTACAAATGGGCAGGAACTGCTGCATCATAGAAATTACCTTTAAAAGTGATCTTCTTAAGCAGATGTTTTGTTTAATTTTTACAGGAAAGAAGACTCTATCTACTGGGGAGGTCCACATCTGGGTGAAGGAATGCCATAACCTTCCTCTTCTGAGAGGCAACAGGCTCAACTCTTTTATTAAGTGGTAAGAATCATTGAAGTGATGAAACGTGGTGGCCTAATAGTGCTACAGTTATGCTTTCTAATTGTATCTTCATTTTTCTACATTCATGTTAAAAATTCCCCACTGAATTATTTTCTGATTCTCCTTTATTGTCATGCAAATTCTCCTGCAGGGCTTGCAACTTCAAGATGGTAAGTACATACCACCAAGTAAAAGTTACTGGGAGAACGTCCTGTGTAATCACTGCAGTTTAGTTTTGTCTCTGTTACTTGGTGGAAGCACAGGTCAAACTCTGCCTGCTTTTGTTTGCATTTAAACAAGGTGTGTTTAGCTTAGCAAACAGTGGGAGGAGACAGAAATGAGAAGCATAGCTGTATTTCTTCCCCCTTCCTTTTCATATACAGACTAAAAACGTAAAGAGACAAGAATAACTAGATGGTTGGGGAAATCTCTGGCAGCAACAAAAGGTTTTGATGTCAGTATAACACAGCAAACAAACTCACTTGTACCTCTTCCCCATCCTTGACTTGCCCTTCCATCCTCTGAAGCACAAGGGTGGATAAATGGTGCCAGTATTGCTTGTAAAGAACTGAGAATACGACCCTTGTCTTCATCTCCAAAAAGCATCTGTTCTTTTTCAGTCATGTTCTAACATGCCAAACACAATGTTAATCAGTAGCTTTTCCCTTTTCAGTATGTTTAATGCAGGTTATGGTGTATAAGTATAAACTAACAGTGTTTTTTCTTTCTGAAGTACCATTCTTCCAGACACTAGCAGAAAAAGTCGCCAGAAAACAAGGACAGTTGCGAAAACTACAAACCCAATATTCAACCACACCATGGTGTACGATGGCTTTAGACCAGAAGATTTGAAAGAAGCCTGTGTAGAACTCACAGTCTGGGACCACAACAAACTAGCGAACCACTTTCTGGGAGGTGTCCGGATAGGCCTTGGAACAGGTACTGGACAATTGCCACATTAATACTTAATTTATGAAATAGTCTTTCCTGTTTTTTTTTGTTTTTTTTTGTTTTTTTTTGTTTTTTTGTTTTTTCTTATTTCCTTTTTATTTCTTCTCATTTTGAGAAGGTCACTGAATAACTTTTCAGTATCTATTTACTGAAGGGTTCCATTCAGTAACTTACCTATTCTTCAGTGCAGATCCTGAAATGTAAATAACAGTGTTAGGAGGGTTAGCACGACTGACAAGGTAAGGAGAAATACTAGAAATAAAACTTTGTCTGGGCATACATTGTATGTGGTACTGGTCCAATTACAAGAATATGCTACTCCTGCACCCAAAATTGTGACAACAACTTACGAACTTATCCATGCAAAAACTAGGTGTGTGGTGTAAAGACATCATGGAGTGGAAATAAAAGGATAGATGAGGCATGCATGATAAGATTTGAAGATACTGAATAGGAAAAATTATAAATGCAAATAAGTTTTTAGCATAAAGGCAATATAAGACACGCAGATATAATAACAGGTAAAACATACAGTTCTTCCATTTGTCCCTTTCATTCTGCTCTCCGGTCTGAAGGGAAGATGGTTTTGGAGTCTTTTCAAGAAATACAATGTAAAAATTACCTTTCATAAATTAACTGCTTGCATAGTTCACCAGAATAAATTAAATTACAAATTAGAATAGTAAATCTCAATTCAAATTTTAGAATATCCAAGGTTGCATTTCAGTACAAAAATCAATATCCTGTTTTATTATTAAATCCTCTCAGATGTATGGGAAATTAACATCTTTCTCCTTGGGATTGTGACAAAATGACTAAGGATAACAAGGAAAAAGTCTGCAGAAAGACGACAAAGTCTCGGTGTGAAACTGTCATTAATTGTATTTGACAAAATTGTTCAAGAGCAAAAATGTAGAACTGGATCTCCAAAGCACTAGGTCAGCTACCTGAGGAGGTGTAATCATTTTAGAGCAGGCTAATTTGATTGTTTGCTCTCAACTCTGCAACACATTTAGTAATGTTTCTCTTAAAACTGACATTTTTCTAGGCAAAAGCTATGGAACGACAGTAGACTGGATGGATTCTACTTCAGATGAAACTGCCCTTTGGGAGAAGATGATGAACTCTCCGAACACCTGGATAGAAGATACGCTACCTCTCAGGATGCTTATGGTTGCAAAATTGACAAAATAAGGTGGCTTTTTAATTGCTAGTGTCAAAAGGAAATCTTGGGAATGAAATTGAAGGTGTGGGAGGTGAAACTCGGAAGAGGAACACAGTAGTAGTTTTGACAGTTTTTGGTCTGTTGCTGTTCTGGTTTTGTGCTGTCATGTCACTTCATATTTAAAATTTAACATTTGCCTGCAGAATATTATGTCAATTTGTAGTTGTACATTTCTAGGATATGTAAGTTGTTTCTCCGGTGAAAGAAGCATGACATGAAGTGGTACTGTTGATGTCCTATTCTACAATGTGCAGAGGAATAAGTTCCAATGTATTGTAAAAAATAATGGGTATAAAAAGGTCACTTTATATATACATGTTAGTTATCTTGCTAGTCTGCAATAGTGACAGTTAAATACTGAAGACATAAAGGTGATTTTTTTTTTTTTATTCCAGTGCTACTCATAAGGATCTAAATGTTCCAACTTTAGTGACGACAAATATGTTGGGTATTTATTCTTTAAAGTTTGTACCTGTATCTATCAGCTTGGTTTTTAGTAAGAAGTAACTTACCTGTGCTTCAGTGCCACCATTAGGGGACTGGTGGGACTATGGTGGTCTTGGCTTAAATAGTTTTGCAGCATAGGAAATAAGACTGGAATTTGTAACTTGTAGAAATGCATGCTACTAATAAATAATAAATGCATAAAGTGCTAAATGTGTTACTTTTTAAAATAAAAAGCAGCCTATTAAGACTAAATAGGAATTCAATGTTTATTAAACCCCAGTGGTTTATGTTAACCATTCAGCATGCAATGTAACAAAATGCAGACAGAAAACATTTTTGAAAATAAATGCACATTTATTTGTTCCAACTGTGCATGTCTAAAAGCCAATGAAATCCTCCAACTTCAGTTAGAGGGGAGAAGGGAGCTTTTCACAGTTCCAACTCAATTGCTTGATTTAATTTTAGAAATCTAAATGCTACTTGGAATTTATTATACACTATGAATGGGAAAAAGGGAAGGTGCTATTCAACCTGCTGGGAAACCCACTTTCATGAACCAGGCAGCCTGTGGAGTTCACAAATGCCAAAAGTAGTTGCAAGTCTTTGATATCTTACTGCTTCAGGTGTTTTGTATGAGATTGGTAGCTGCCACAGCTTCCACTTTGCCAGACAAATGCACTTCTTATATGCCTAGGGAATATGTGCATATGACATTTCAGAACAATGTATGTGTCCTGAAATGGTAAGAGTGGTTGGTTTGATTCTATATCCTTAAAGAGACACTTCTGAAAGGGTGGTGATTCTAGAAAAGAGGCACTTAAGTTATTTGTATTCACTGCCTATATGAATTAAATTTTCACCTGAAACCATATGTCACTTTGAACATGACCTACAGTTTCACAGGATTAAAAGCCGAGATTGAGGAGTTCTCCAAGCTTGTGAAAGTTCTCTTTCCCTTTCCAAATCTGTGTGTTTCTGAGAGTGTCAGCAATGTTTGTTTGCTAAGAAACACTGCCAGCTCTTTCGGCCACCCTGGCAGGGCTGGCCCAGCTCCCAGCTCCAACCAGCCCATATGAGGTCATGAGCTCTGGGGTGACTGGATTCAGCGTCTCACCTCCATAGAGACAGAACCTCACAGCAGGAGTGATACCAAACAGACAGGAGAAAGAAAATACCTGGTAAGAAAATAGCTTTCTCTTCTTAAACCCTGCTCTTCATTGTATTTCCACTGGATGGCCTAAACCTCTCAGTCCTTCTCCCTCTTGCCCATTATTCTGAAATGTTTTGGCAGGATCCAAGGTAGCAACAGCAGTGTGAGAGTGCAGGATAGTGGAGACAGAGCTGGTGTCTGTACTGATGGTCACTACTATACAGCTTTAAAACTCTACCTGCTTCACAGGTGTTAATTCATTTTTGCTGTACATTATTTTTCATCCTTGCTTTAACCTGGTGACTCTCACATCCTATCTTTATCTCCAGTCAAAGCCCAGGAATTCACAAAATTGATTATCAGCATGCTATTGTTTCACGTGCTGTGTAGTTTCAGGCCTGAATCTACATGAAAAACTTGTAGATGAAATTTTAGGCTAATTTTTCAAATGTCTGGATAGCATGCTGTGTGATTTGACACCAATAATCATTTGTGTGCCTATGTGATACAGATATTTCCCTTATTTAGAAGAATCAGACTTTTAAAATTACATGCCTTAAATAATTCAGCAAATCAGTGTCAAAACTCAAATGAGGAACTGCTTCTCCCGTCACAAAGTCTCTGTATCACAGGGCATTCAGTGATCATTATCATTGTATGGATCTCTTATTTCATTCATAAATTTTTAAGCATGGGATAAGACTATGCAGCTATTTTTAATGAGTAATATACTATTAAAATCTTATAAATTAATTAGAAGTCTTATGTAACCTTCCCTTTATAACAGGGTCTGTAGGAGAAAATAAAGGCAGAGGAGAAGGATTGCTTAAGAAATTATTTACAGCTGTATCCCTTACAAGCTTTTTACCTAAATATGATAGTAGTTCTTGTGCCTATAACAGCAGGACTTTGAGAAGGAATAATTAGCTGTCTCCGTTTGAGTGGGACACAAGTGTTTTGTTGAGACCAAACCACAGGGGAGACCCAAAACTCCTCCCCCT
>JAWWES010000001.1:31960253-31972493 GCA_035583135.1 Lophotriccus pileatus
AATTACATCATGGTTGTAACCCTCCTCCCTAATATTTATGCATGTTTTGTTATCCTATCAGCTACCCCAGTTTTGCATACTCCTCCCAAGTTCTAGAAACCTCCCCAGCTGACCCCTTAAATAGCCTGCCATTTTGTTTAATAAATTGGATTAGTTCTTGGCACAGCTCGAGAGAGGTCTGCTGCCCTGCCTTCGAACCCCACTGTCTCGTGTGTTCCTTTTCTCAAGCCGTGACATCCACGTTCTTTGCCACGTGCATACACCTTGAGATAACTCAAGGATTTAGATGATGGATTAAGGATCTCTTGGTCCTGAGCATCTGCAAAGCCACAGCATCACATAAACTTAGTATCTATTGATTTTACATACAGATGTGACCAGAAACAGCAGGTCTGGAGATCCTCCAGTTCATCTCAAGGCCTTACTGAACCAGATGTGGTCTCTAGCGCTGGCACAGGTTTCCCAAAGAAGCTGTGGGTGCCCCATCCCTGGAGGTGTTCAAGGACAGGTTCCATGGGGCTTTAAACAACTTGATCTAGTGGAAGGTGTCCTGGCCTAGGGCAGGAGGGTTGGAACTAGATGATCTTTAAGGTCCCTTCCAACTCAAACTGTTCTCTGATTCTGACTCTACATAAGCAGTAGCTGCCAGCAGACTTGTCTTCTGAACTTCCCTGCATTCTTCTTGAATCCATGCAAAGCCAGATGAGAATATTTTTCCACTAACTGCTGCATGGCAAACCACAGCATTTCTTTTGATCCCATCTCCTACAAGTGTCATTCCACACATGTTTTATGGACTACATCCTCCTACTTTTTAACTATATTTCCCCCTTCTGTGCCCACCTCACATGCATATTTAGTTTCAATGCTGGCATCTAGAGTGTAAATGCCAACTGACCCAGGCTACACACTAGGCTCATGGTCTGAGGAAGGAACACAGCAGCACTAGGGCTGGCTGCTCTGTTTGAAACAGTTGATAGGCAGGGAAGAGTGACTGTATCCCTCTGGTTACTGCAAGAGAGTCTGAGACCAGGTGCCTAAATACTCTAAATCTGGGCAGGCGACACCCACTCTCTGTGTGACAGAACAGTCCCACGGGCCTCTGTGCATGGTGGTGGGAAAGCCCCCAGATTCTGCAGTCCCCGGGGACATGCCCCTTCCCTTCCCTTGGTGGTGTCTTTGAGTGAAAGACCTTCCTCCCTACTCCCTCATCCATCACACTCCTACACCTCATGCACCCCAAACCCCATCTCCTACACACTTCTCATCCCCCCCAAATACACGCACCTCCCCTCACACCCACCCCCTACTATCACACCCCCTAATGTCTACAAAAATTGGATTCATTGTATGCAACGAGCCACTAATTACTCGTGAGAGATGTTATTTATTTCAGAGTTGCAGAATCTTTGGTGGTGTTCCACAAATCAAGCACGCTAACTACCAACACTTTTAAGTATTTATATATTTTAGGAAAGAAAGGCATTAGTAATTGGCTATAAGTTACGTAGGTCTCTTATTAATTAGTATTCTGTTTTCCACTGTTCAATGATTCTCTGGCTTCTCATGCCAATTAGTCCATATGCTGAGTCTTTCTCTTCTTTTGGGTCAGTGCGCTGTCAGTCAGTGGTTGTGATCACCTCCTGCTGGAATTATCTTTTACCCAAGTAGAGATGATTTCAGCACAGTTGCTGACTTGGGCTTATTAGTTTCTTTCTTATCTCGGGAGTTCTGCCAGATGTCCCTGTGGCCTGTAAATTCTGTGTTCTTTGTGTCCACTGGCAGTGGTACATCCTTCTCCCCGGGCTCTGTTAACCTCCCCCTAGGTCTGAGATCACTGAACCGTGTCAAGCCCTAAACCTTAACGAGGCAATTCTGCCGACAAGTAATTTGTCTTTCCAACACCTGGACGTCACTCAGAGACGGCTACCTATCTGTTCCACGGATTAAATCTCCCTCCTCGTTGATTAGGCTTGAAACGGTACAAAGAGCAAACATCCAAACCAAACATCCTTTCTTAGGAAAGTGTTTACATTTTCCCCAATCTGAAATGCCCTCCGCGCCCATTCACACACCGTACTCCCACTCCCGCTCCCGCTCCCCCCACTCCGTTCCCCCTTCCCGGCCGCCGCTTTCCCGCGCGCGGGCGCAGTCGCGCGGCGCCCCCTCCCGCCCCTCGCGCCGCTTCCCGACAGGCCACGCGCCGGGAGCGCCGGGCCGCAGCCTCGCGCCGCTTCCTGCCCTCGGGCATCGTCCCTTCCCGTCCCTTCCCGTCCCGTCCCGCCGCGCCCGCGCCCGCCCCGCCATGCGCCACAGCCTCACGCAGCTGCTGGCGGCCTCGGCCGGCGGGACCAGCCCCTCGGGCGCCGTGTGGCCGCTGCCCGGAGCGGGGCAGGCCCCGAGAGGGCGGGATGTCGGCGGGGAGGGGGACCCGGGCCCCGCGCGGCCCAAGCCCCCGGGCGCCTCGGAGCCGCGGCGGCAGGAGAAGGAGGCCGAGGCGCCCAGCGGCCCGCTGGAGGTGTGGGAGCAAGAGGACTGGTTCCCGGGGCTGGAGTTGGGAGACCTGCTGGAGGCGGCCCGGCCGGACTGGGACCTGGAGGCGGAGCTGAGCGGCTGTTTCTGTGAGGAGCCGGAGCCGCTGCCCCCGCCGGGCCAGGGCCCGCGGCCGGCCGTGCCCGGGCGGCGGAGCGGCGGGGCCGGCAGCAGGCTGAAGGCGGCGGCGGCGGCGCGGCTGAACCGCCTGAAGAAGAAGCAGTACGTGCTGGGGCTGGAGAGCCGCCTGCAGGGCCTGGCTGCCGAGAACCGGCAGCTGCGGGACCGCAACCGCGGCCTGAGCCGCCGCCTGCGAGAGCTGGAGCGGGAGAGCAGCTACCTGCGGGCCGTGCTGGCGAACCAGAGCGCGCTGGGGCAGCTCCTGAGCCGCCTGGCCGGGACCCGCGCCGGCGGGCTGCAGCTCAGCACCAGCCTCTTCAGGGACACGGGCAGCCCCCGCCGCCAGCACCAGCAGCACCTCCAGCCCGCCGGCGAGAGCAGCGACCACGACTACGCCCTGCCCAGCTCCCGGCCCCGCGGCCTGGAGGAGGCGGCCGTGAGGACTGAGGCGGAGGAGGAGTGGGCGGCCCCCGGCGGGATCTGCCTGCACGTGGACCGGGATCAGGTGTCGGTGGAGTTCTGCTCCATCTGTGCTCGGCGGGCAGCGGCCTCCTTCAAAATGTAGGGTCAAGTACCTGCTGCAAGTACTCGTGGGGTTCTCACCCCTAAGGGCCTCGCGTCGCGGCGGAGGAAACAGGCGATGGTGCGGAGGAAAAGAATCAATACAGTGGTGATGGGGTGGTATTGGGGGAGATGCAGAGAAGGGAGACCTGGCACTTAAGTGGCCAGGGTAACAGAAAAAAATCCTCTCGAACGGCACGTTGGGAGCCAGACGGTGGCCTTGGTTCAAGGTGCTGTGAATCTGGCGTGTGGACGGTAGTGGTGTGAGCCTGTTTGGCATTAGGAGTCGCGCAGAGCTGCGTGCAGCAGTGCGACAGTGGTCGTGCAGACTGACACGCGTGGTGCACACGCGGAGGTGCCGCCAGAGTCCGGTCGCAGCACTTGGGTGAAAAGATCATGCCGACCCGATGCATGAAGGTGTGCTCGGCTCCACTTCGCAGTAAAGATAACGCTGACTACCCGGTCTTGAGTCAGATAATGTCTAGCCTGCTTTCCTGAGGAGCCGAAAATGCTTGCTTAGAAAACCAAACCAAAAACTCCATCGTCACTGGACAGACTTAAGAAAATAGTAATGATCGGCAAAAGAAAGCATGCATATAAAATTGTACTGCATCTCAGTTATACATTACTATTAAAACCTCTCTGACAGTTTCTCTTTTAGGTGCTTGCCCTGCCAGGCTCCGTTGTGTAGGGGTTAAAGAACAGTCGTTTTCCACCTCGCAACCTGGTAAGGATCAATATATTCCCATAATGCGGTATCAGACAGATTGCTTTGCTTATCCCAGTCTCTTGTAATGACTGGTTCAGGAAATAATTTCTCTGGTCCTTGGCCTACTCTGCCGAAATGTTTCTCTGGATGGTAACTAATAGTGAAGGCTACAAATCACATCATTCTCATTAGCTGTTTTCCCCTTTTCCTTTTTGAAACTGATACATTCGCTACATAGTCAACACAGAGCTACATGTTGAATTAAAAAAATGCCCATGCCATTTGAAATACAAATTTTCTATTAAACTAAGTATCTGATGAGCTGAAAAGGGAAAATATGCTAATAAAGAGGATGTGCATTTATAGCTTTAATCACAGGGGACTGTCCCAAAAGTATAAGTAAATTGCTTTTTAATTCAATTAAAAAAAAGAAAATTTGTGACCTGTTAGTTTAAAATACTGTCCAGTGTTAGGGATGCACGGTACCTTTTAAAAGTCCTTCTCTAGCTTGCTCCAATTCATGATGCAGGGTTATGTCTGATTAAACAGAACCTGAACACTGGTTAAATCTGTACAGTGGAATCCTCATGTAGAGGAGTCAATCTTTTGCATGGACCTCTAATGAGAATTAGGTTTGAAGAATGCAGTGCATCGAAGTAACTCGTTACTTTATCTTCCCCTAAGTAAATCTCTGTGCCCATGCACACTGAAATTCCTGTGTTACTTCAGAGTAGCTTTAAAGTCTAAAAAATATTGCGTGTATATGCATGTGCTTAATTTTACTGTAGAGTTCTTAATTTAGCCTCCTACAGTATCCAGAAATCTGTAACTTTATACGATTAAGCACAGTTTGGAGATGAGCAAATATATATCTTGAGGCTAATGATTTGAAAAATGCTCCACAATTAACTGAGATAGGAGGAAGAATAGTTTGACGAACAAATAGTGTGTGTTTTCTTGTACTAGTCAGTGTTTCTCCCTATCACAAAAGATGAGTGGGTTCTTTTTTCAGTTGTATTACAATGTTTAGGTTGTTTAAATGTATGTCAGTTGGGGGAAGAAGGATTGTCGAAATGATAATATGTAAAGTGAGGTTTCACAAAGAATACTTTCCAAATCAGTTTCATTTATCAACTTCTTAAGAAAAAAGTCTATTTAGTGTTCCTGAAATACTGTTTCTTAAAGCCTTAAATTTTGTGTTTAAGGCTAAGTAGGTGAAAGTGTTCTCTCCCAGTCATTCGCTTCATTGGTGCTAGACCTTATCACGTGTTCATCAGTATAAAAGGAGTTTGATTTTCTTTGTGAAACATCACTGTGTGATAAAGTATATGTGTATTTAGCATCCTTGTTTTTCTTTATGCTAAAGTGGATTCAGCTGTGTTGGGGCAGAAGAGACGGGACCAGCTGCTGGCCACATTTCCTGCTTTATTTTAAAAGGTAGTATAAGAAATGAGAATAAAGAGGTAACAGGGCTTTTGCTGTCTTTGGTTAAAAAGAAAAAAGTTGAATGCTGAGATCATTTACTGTCATTCAAGATTTTTTTTTTAAAAGATAATATCCTATCAAACAGGTTTTACTCTACTGTATGCAGAATTCCATCTGTTCAGGGTATACTGCCAGCACAAAGGAGACTTAGCGGGACATGTGTTATCTTACACCTCTGTGGTGGATCAGCAGGGCTGTTCAAAGTTTCAGTCTTAAATTGGGTAACTGCTGTAACTGATGGGTTATACCCATGCCACAGGAGTCAGGGTTAACCACCAGGACCTGCACTGACTGATGTGCAAAATGGAAATAATTTAGATTCAACCTAGGCTCAACCTGCCTAGCTCAGACTTTATGGAACATGCTTTATTTTGCAGTTTATTGACAAAAAGAAAAACATTAATGTAGTATGGGATGTTACAGTGACATTTTCACGGTTACTTCAGTGTAGAAGTGTTTTTTAAGTTAAATATGCATTCTTTCTTGTCGCATCACTGCTAAATGGCAGGGTCAGGGATTCAGTTCTTCTGGTCTCTGTGTGAACCTGCACTTCGCTCTGTCGTGACACGACCTGTGAGCTGTGTCTGAGAGCAGCTGATTTTCTGACATGCAAAATGATATATTGTGGTACAAGAACAAGGTTAAGTCCCAAGAAAGTCAGTGGCTGCAGGCATTTCTAGTGCCTACTGAATCATATTTAAACCAAATAGTGGGGAGGAAGCTATTTGAAACTCTTGACTGTACTATCTGTATGGTGTATTATTAATGTAGCTTTTTGAAGTGAAAGCCTTGAAATGACACAACTTAATACTTGAAAATATATTGTAAATGTTTCCTTGTAATTATGTGCCATCCAGATAAGAATACAATATCATAATAAAATCAGACTTGTTGATCTTTCAGTTTATGGGCTCAAATGTTTTTGCTTCTTTTTCTTCTCATTAATGTCTGGGTTCATTAAACAAAGTGGGAAAACATAAAGGAAAATGCTGTTTCTGCTCTCTTTGTGGGTCATCCACTGAAAACAAGATAAAATGGATGAGGGTATGCAGGAGAAATGTTCTTGCTCATCTATATTTAAAGATAATTTTGTGGTAAGGAACAAAGGTATTATTCCTTGAACTGCAGATAGAGTTGCACTTCTGAGAATCAGAACTTCTTGTGTTTTATAGTTTTTCTGTCTTGATTTTTTTAAGTATGGCTATGTTTGATCAATATAACATGGAGAAGTAAAATATTTAGATAAAGCCTTACATGGTCTGTTGGCATCTTCCTGCTTTCTGTCCTATTTTTAGGCTCTGAAGTTTGATGACTGGTTAATAATATGCTGTTGAATCACAATCTCATCAAATTGGTATTTCCACACTAAACACTGGAGTGAGTGTTTAAAACAAAAGGTTTGACAGTGCTGAAAAGACAGAACATTTTCAGAGCTCCAGAGTGAGCCATGCACTTTTTGATTTCTGTTCATCTTAAATGCTTTATTTGTAGGACAGTTTTAAAACAGTGCTTTCCACATGCAAGCATTCTAGTGAAAGTGGTCTGCAGCTTGATGAAAAGGAATATTTGACATAAGATAGTGTGAAAATTTAAAAGCATACTGGCATGCTCTGCCTTTTTGGCCTGTAGTTGAAGAAAGTACCCTGTTCAGCATTGGAATAGGTGTTTGTTAAACTTTCATACCACAGAACCAAGTGGTGCCACTGTTCAGATTTGTAGCTGTGCTACCTACATTTTTCAGTATTTTTCCACCCTACAGTCAATCAAAGAAGCATTTAAAGCATTTAAATAAGGAAACAATTTAATGCTCAGTTCTCCTTTAGTCCTTTACAGTTTGATTCTGGTGCTGTGACTCTACTGTTCTAAATTCTCTTTCCTCTGAAGAGCTTTGCAGCACCTGGGAGCAAAAAACAAATCGGTGCTTCTGCAATCTGTAGATGCCTGGAGAGATGATACCAGAGGAAATGTAGGAAACTCAGTTCCAACACGTGGCATCTCTTCGTACTTCCAGATTATCAGATTTCTCATGCCATTTGTCAAAACTGTAATCACTTTTCCTTGTGAAACAGAGGCCTTTTGTGCATTTCCTGATTTTTAAAAAAGGTTTTCTGCTGGAATCAGCAATATTCTGGTTATAGGGCTGTATTTACTATTAGACTGTAAAATGTCTGAAGGATATGTTAGGTATGGGAGCTGTTCAAATGGACTCTGTTTAAAGTGCACCCTGCACCAAAATTCCGTATTTCCAGCTGCTGATTCTACAGTTTTACGCCTAACTGAAGCGGGATATGTAGATGTGGGGAAATAATTTCTGTGGAGAAATGATTCTGTGCTCATTAGCAGGAGGATGCCAAGAGCAGGACTAGGGTGTGTACCAGGAAGATGGGTGTCTCGCTGGCAGGGGGCTGTGCAATAGATTATAAACTTGATATCCAGCACCAGAAACAGATGCAATAATCACTGAGCCAGTCGTAGCCATTCTTAAAGATCCAACTGCAAAATAACACCTTTATTTTATGTTTTTATTATCGCAGGTAAGTGGTTCTGTTGGTTAAAGTCTGATGGCTTATGGAGATACGATAATTCATTGTCATGTAAAATAATTGCTCCGTGAGAATCTCCAAAGTCAGGGTGATTAAGGTAAGGCCAAGCTCTCTGTTTAGATGCAGATCAGTATGGGAACCCCACACGACACAGCAATACTTTGAATCAAGGGAAACTGAACTATCTCTCTGTAAGAACAGGTAGTCTGTATTTGCTGCTTCCCTGTACGAATGAGGCTGCTACTCCTGGTTATAGAGAAATAGAGTGTGTGATTTTCCTGCTGTAATAACATATTTTTAAGGTAAAGGGGAGATAAACATGATGAAACTCTTTCATACATTTTTCATCAGTGTTACAGCATAAATTTTAACCCAATTAGTCTCAGTGCTGAATTCTTAATTCTAATTAATATTTCCACATGCATCTCAGGGGATACTAGAATTTTACTGAAGTGTACATGAATTTACCAGTAACTGTACAGCTTTTTCAATTACAGAATTATTTAGGTTGGCAAAGATGGGAGTCCAACTTTTGACCAATCACTAACTTTTCAACTAGACCATGGCACTAAGTGTCACGTCCAGTTGTTTCCTGAACACCTCCAGAGATGGTGCCTCTCACTGCCTCCCTGGGCCATCCATTCCAATACTTAACAACCCCTTCTGTGAAGAAATTCCTCCTGGTGCTTTATATTACTCTAGAACATACAGTCACCAATGTGAACAGATGCCTGACTTGTAAATCCATGACTTTAGACCACTGATCTTCGAACTAGAGGTAGCTATCACAGTAACAGCACCAGCCCTCGGAGGCCTCTTGACACACTTCCATCATTCAGGAAAAGAGTAATTTCAAGGCAAAACAAGGATAAAGTGTGCTCTGACTAGGCTGTTTTTTGGTTGCTTGATACATATGCTGGGAAGCCTGACACGAGTATCACTATGACTGCTCTGTGATAACAGTATTCTCTTCAGCGTGCAGCGTGACTCTCATAACAGCCTAAAGGAGGTAATCTTGTGACAGAAATTTTGTGCTAGCAGAATGGAGAAAAGGGAGAAGAATACTCAGATTTTGAGGAGTATCTAGAAAACCCTTGCCTCGACCCCCCCTTTTTTAAAAAAAACCCCCCAAACTCTCTGGTTTGCATTATGAAGAAAAAGCCTCCTTTTTCAAGAATACTCTTAATTCAGGTGCATACTCTAAGCTGGGCATAACAAAAAACTTAGCCTGCATTTAAGTTCAAAACTTGAAAAATGTCATTACAGAGTTTTTGTTTTTCTATTAAAAAAAGACAGAAAGCAACAACTTCTTTGCCTCGTTTATTATGGTTACTTATCCAAGCCAATTGAAAAGTTATTGTAGCTCTTCAGGATCCCTGCTGCTATGGTGCATCTGCTGTAGTATTTTGACATATATTCCATGCTGTTTAGTGGCAAGATATAATCCAGTTAGAGCTTGTACCAGTACACCCAGACTCATCTTTCTAAAGACAGGCTGAGTGACTGTGAGCCAGTAGCGTACTGCATTTTCTTTCCCTGGCAAGGGAGATGACATGTACCTAAACAACATAAATAGTGTTAGAAACTTACTTCTTTTTCCCATGCAAATGTCAAGATTTAATATTATAAATATTTAGGTAGATAGTCATTTTCTCCTAAGTTAAATTCACCTGGTGGTACTGAGCTCTCTGGATAAATGCTGCAAAACATCCTGACCCTGTAATGAGTCTTGCCAAGCTTCGCTGTGCTCTGAATTACACAGAGCGACACCTGCCAGGGAGTTTGGCTGCCAGGCACTGCCCAGGGCCCCTGAGGTCTCTCAGCTGTCCACCCACCCTCACTGCTTGGCAAGATGGCAGGCACCACTGCCCACACCCAGGCACATCCTGGGTGGCTCGTAGGGTTCCAGTTAAACACAAGTGCTTCACAGTGGGTCACTTTGCAGATCTTGTTTCATTTTAAAGCCTTGGCGTAACTCTTACAAACTTCACTTTGTAATTAGATGACCTTAATATAAATCCCCTCCCTATGTACTACATGCCTACAAGGCAGGTGTGCACAGACTAAAATTCCACAGAATTTACTCTGAGAACTGAAGATTTAACCAATAAATACATTTCACTCATAGCAGGTTAATAAGACGTACCTGGCTGCAAGGCTTGCGTTCAAGGGAAGAGCCAGGAAAACAGGATAGAGAGCACCCACAACAGCCCCTACTAATCCTCCTCTGACCACAGCACAGACCTCACAGTTCAGCTGACCTGCATGGCAAACAATATTTCAGTCAATATCCACACATGCTCCACCACATCAATTTATAAGCTGTGTGCAAGAATGTGGAAAGAGGCCCTTGACAGAAACTTGCGTTTGTACAGGCATGCAAGAAATTATGAAAGGAGGACTCTTTACTTTTGCAAAAAAAATCACTCCCATTCCAATCCACAAAGAATTTATCACTCTAAAGCTGACCTTCAAATAAAATTGTACAGACAGGGAAAACTGAACTGCCTTGTTGGAGTCACTTTTACATGACTTTGAGTGAAAAATCTAAAAACAAGTGATGTGTAGCAGAATTATTTTTATAAATCTATATACTGAGCTTTTTCAAGACCACAACAGTTCAAGAGCACTGCTCTGCAGGGAAGAAAAGCTCCTCTAGTGTTATGCTGTGGACAGAAAGCAAAGTCCTTTGGAAAACAAGGAATAAAAAGGTTTTTACCTGAAAATAAAGGGCCATGCACAAAAACTTCATAAGCTGCTGCTGTTGAAAGAAATGGAACAACAGCCATTGGCAGAGCAGACACAAAGGAAGCCTTTCTGACATTTAGGATGCTCCTGAAGAAGTTATTTGCTGCTAAGCCACATAAGCTTGAATTTGCTGCTAGGAAGTATGATCCATGATTACAAAGGTTCCTGTGAAAGGAGGAAAGTCATGTTAGCAACTGAGATTCGTAAAACAGTTTACTCAGTGTTAACAATTCTTTTCTGAATATCCTACAACAAGGGGTAAGAGAAGTAAATCTCTCACAAGTGCAAAATAGAGAGGAACTACTTTAAAAAGCAACCAGTACAGCATCCTTTGTTACATGCTCCAGTTTACACACACTTTAAGAGTGGAATGACAGAAAGGCTGAGAGGCCTTTTCTACAATTTTTTTAGTTTATTACAACTAATGGAAGCTTCATTAAATTTGCTCTGCTAAAATCAGCATGTTTCTAAGGAGAATGTTTTCTGAAAAGAAATTAAGAAATACGTATATAGAATCACAGGTAGCTCCTGTAATCAGCCATGTTTTTAGCCTGCATACTGAAAAGTACAGGTTTAGTTTTAACATAAGAGCTTACAAACAGATCAGGTGGGACAACTAAGACTTTGCAATAATGATCTCAGCAGCTGCTGGCGATCATTTGTAGTGAACCTGTATGCTGAAGGGCTGTAAGCTTTCCTTGTGTGCAACGAACACGTGGATTTAAGGTCCTACCTTGCTAGTTAAAGGCTACAGAAGTCCAATGTACTGGTTTACAGAACTGGAGCTTCTATTTCTCCCTTGATAACAGAGGGACTAGATTCTGTTATCTACAATATTTTTAACATATGGTTTAGAGCAACTACTCATGTTGCAATCTGTAATAGGGTGAAGGCAGAATAGAAAAAAGCGGTCAGAGAGAGTCAGCAGCATTTTATATCTTAACAAACAGTTCCTGCTTGAGTACATCACATCCCAGCAGGTAACACAAGAGAGGGAACAGGCAAGCGTGCCAATTTTCCAGGCCTGATGAGCAAATTTATGTAACTTCATTTGACTGACAGAAGGAAGTTGTGCCAGGTATAATTCTAAAGATAACGCACAATCTGGTTAGTGGAAACAACTCTTTGCTTTAGGTTTCCGCAAACCTAAAATTCACAGAATGGCAACTATTGCCAGACAAAGCAACTACCTGGAAGGCAGTCTGATTCTGAGGCTGTACCAATATTATTATGTTAAAAGTGTTTATTTTTAAAATTGTATTTATTGCTAAAGCCCCAAAGAAAATAAAATGCTTAACTGATCACAAAATTTATGCTAGGCCAAATGTCATATTTACTTGTAGTTATAAGAAGTGACAATCTTTAAGCCGTTTAGCATTTAAAATACATAATTTAAAAAAATCAGTATACTTAAAATTCTTCTATATTTTAATGCTTAGAGTAACATTAAGCACCGAAAATACTTCCGAAAATACTTCAGACATGTGCAAAACTTAAAATATTAAAAACATCTGACAAAGATGCCATCAATTTCTCATTTGC
>JAWWES010000001.1:31972593-31997654 GCA_035583135.1 Lophotriccus pileatus
AATTTAAAAAAATCAGTATACTTAAAATTCTTCTATATTTTAATGCTTAGAGTAACATTAAGCACCGAAAATACTTCAGACATGTGCAAAACTTAAAATATTAAAAACATCTGACAAAGATGCCATCAATTTCTCATTTGCAATAGGAAAATACCTTAATTCTCGGTATATTTTTTTTTTGTAGATTTTCAAAGATGAAAATAAGCTACTAACATTTCAATTCTGATGCTACATATAGCGAAAGCAAGAGAACTTTACTGGTCAGATCTCTTCTCTTGCCCTTATTTAGGAGCTATTCTTTTTTTGTGCTTTGTTTTAAAAAGAAATTTGCTTTTGAAATCCTCATTTTCTCAATAGTGGACATCATTCTCAGAATGCCCACAGAGTACTTGCTGCAAACCAGCCATTTCATTCTCTTCGGACGTTTACAGTCACAGACAGTGAAACACAGGTGGGCACATCCATAAATGTGAAGGACAGAGATTAAAATTTTAGCAGCATATTTAATTATCCAAACCAGACCAAATTAACGTACTCAGGACCAGCAGAAACTGCTTAGGCTTAGTGAAGTACAAAACTGCTACACTGCACAGAAGAAAGAGAGGATGGAAGTGTTGGCGTTTTGTTTGTTTGCTTTAAATACAAGCTCCCTAGTGTTAAAAACAAGTGCTTTGGTGATCAGGAACTCTCTCAGTCTGACTGCAGCATGTTTGCTCTTCCCTTCCAGCCATTAGTGACCTCCCCTCTGGATATACAAGCCTAAAGTCCTGCCAGGACTAGCAGCTACTTCTTTCCAAGGCCCAGAAGTCCTTAAGTACCACAGTTTCTATCCAGACGTTACCACATCACCACTGAGGTATCTGCCTCCCCTGCTGTCCTGGGGAAGAAGGAGTGTTGCAAGTTGAATGTGAGGGCAGCAGATCCTATGCAGTTGCACCCTTTTCTTTCTCACCTATGTGGGGAGGCCCTATGTTACTACCAGCGCTTTGTTTAGCGAGCAATTCAGTCCTATTAAAAAAATACATAAATAAAATAAGCCTCCAGTTACTCTTATTTATACACAATTTATCCAAGCACATGCACACAAATGGCTCCTGACAGAACCAGCTCAGGTCCAGTAATGTTTTGCAGTAAAGTCCAGTATCACAAAACAAAAAGGTCATTTGTGAGGCCCAGAAATTATTTAGCTGGCTTTGTGCTGCACAGAACCCTGCTGGTGAGCCTGCAGGACTCCAGCTGACTCCTCCACCACCACCTGGATACTTCAGTATCGCCTTCCTGAAATGGGAAGCAGTGCAGAATGAAATGCAGAAACCAGCAGGTTGACACATACTCAGTTCTGGCCCCAGGCCAGCCCTGCTGGACACAAGATGACTCCAGCAGAACCACATTTCAGTTTCCTAGAAAATGTATTAGCATTAGCACAGGACTGTGTGAATGCTCAGAGCCAGTCAGGGCTGATCAGTCATCCCAGAACCCTAAGCACTGGGGAGCACATACCAGAAACCAGCTGGACAGGACCAGAGCTAACACTGAACTAATCATACTGGAAAAACATAAAACAAGTTCTCTCTTCTGGGCACTAAGAAGTATTAGTTAAAAAAAATACAATTAAGTATTTTTGTAACTGCAAAGAAAATTTGTAATATGAGAGTATGGAAAAGGAAAAGCCTCCAGAAGACTTGAAATGTTTGATGCACTTATCTTCATTTATTTTACCAGCACTTACTGATCTGTTTTAGGAAGCTCATTTAACATCTTTTGTATGATTTCCACCCGCTTGAGTCTTTCCAAAAATAGCCTTTGCTGTGGAGAATCTAGTTCAAGAAACTCTCTTCCTGTCATCTTGAAGTCCTGGATCATAAGGAAAAAATAAACAAATGTAACCAAAATTACACAGCCCCAGTATGAATCAAACAAACATTTAAACTCTTTGCTATCGTGAATCACAAATGTATGTCCTATTTTGCATGGCAGTACTCCAGGTTTAAACTGACTTAACTGTCAAACAGACCTGTAAGGAAAAAAAAAAAGTCCATACTTTGTAAAGATTTAAAGAAATGATGGAGATACCTAATCTGCTTTTATATTCCACACATAAGGACTTCTTTTATTGGTACTTTTAGCCAGAGACTTATATACCATGTCAGTTGTATTGGGTTTGTGTGGCAAGGTTTTGGTAGCTGGGGGGCTGTGGGGGTGGCTTCTGAGATGTCAGAAGCTTCCCCCAGAGTTGTTCCAGTCAGCTCCAAGATGGACCTGCCACTGGCCAAGTCTAAACCTAACCTCAGCAAGTGGCAGTGTTTGTGGGATAACACAGCCAAGAAAGGATAAAAACTACTGCACACACGAGCAGCTGGAAAAGAGGAGTGAGAAAATTTGAGAGAAACAGTCCTGCAGGCACCCAAGGTCAGTGGAGCAGGAGAGGTAGAGCTGTTCCAGGTGCTGGAGCAGAGAGTCCCCTGCAGCCCATGGTGCAGACAAAGGTGAGGCAGCTGTGCCCCTGCAGCCCATGGAGGTCCATGGTGGAGCAGTGATCCACCTGCAGCCCCTGGAGGATCCCATGCCAGAGCCTGAAGGAGGCTGGGGGTAGGCTGCACTGAAGCAGGCTTCTGGCAGGACCTGTGGCCCCATGGAGAAAGGAGCCTGCTCTGGAATAGGTTTCCTGGCAGGACATGTGAGCCTGTGGGGCCTCCATGCTGGAGCAGGCTGTTCCTGAAGGACTGCACCCTGTGGAAGGGTCCCACAATGGAGCATTTCATGGAGAACTGCAGCCTGTGGGAAGGACTCAAGTTGGAGAAGTTTGTGGAGAACTGTATCCTGTGGGAGAGACTCCACACTGGAGAAGGGAAAGAGTGCAAGGAGCAAGGAGTGGTAGAGACAACATGTGATGAACTGACTACAACAACCCCCATTCCCCACCTCCCTACGTTGCTCAGAGGGAGGAGATAGAGAAAATCAGGAGTGAAGGGAAGGGTGGAGGAAAGGTGCTTTAAAGATCTGGCTTTATTTCTCATTACCCTACTCTGATTGACAATATATTAAATTTTCCCAATGTTTAGTCTATTTTGACCATAATGGTAATTGGTGAGTGATCTCCCTGTCCTTATCTCAACCCAGGAGCTTTTATTCATACCTTCTCCTTGTTCTCTTGAGGAGGGGGAGCAACGTAGCATCTTGGTGGCTACACCGCAACCAGCTGAGGTCAACCCACGCCAAAACCTCTTGATTAAACCTGATATTTAGTGAGTCAAATGCTTGTTTTCTAGACATTTAACCCAGAGGAAATTCTCCCAGACTCACTCTGCCAGTCCTACTTACCTTAAGTTACTTTTCTAACGTAAAGGCTGAATCGTAAGCCCTATCTGTAGGACTGTGCCTGTTTCGATTGGTGCCTGGCAGGATGCAGGAAGGGAGAAAGCAGGACAAGCGGGCAGGATCTCACCGGAATAACTCCAGGCCGTCTCAGGAGGGTCCCAAACCTGTGCTTTGGGTAATGCACAGACACAGCGTCACGGAGCTGTAACCACCCACCGCTCCCTGACCCTCGCACACGTTTTGCACACACATCTCTCCCTGATCTTCGCACGCCGCTGGAGGCCCCCAAGCCCCGCAAAGCCCCGGCTCAAGACAGAACCCCCACTCACAACTTTCAAACCCCAGCCTTACCAGTCCCCGCACCGCGCTCACCCTCCCGGCCGCGCCGCCGGGCTCAGGCTCCGACCTTGAGCTGCCCGGGCACAGCCGGTGCCGCCGCCCCGCCGGGCCGCTCCCGCCGCTCCCGCCGCCCCGGCCCCGCCGCCCACAACATGGCTCCGCCCACCTCACGCCCTCCTCGTGGGCGCCGCCATCTTGCCCGCTCACATGACCCGGGGCCTCAGAGGCCGTCTCCGATTGGGCAGCTGCCCCCCGGCCCAGCATGGCGGCGGCCGATTGGGCGCGGGCCGGGGGCGGGGCGCGGCGCCGGGTGCCGGGGCGGCGAATGGCGGCGGCTCCTCGATGGCGGCGGGGCTGAGCGCGGAGCCTGCACCGGCGGCCGGGACGCGGGGACTCCCCCTCCCCGCGGCGGGGGGAGACCCAGTCCTCGGGGTAACCCGCTGACCCCCTCCCCTCAGCCCGCGCCCTCTCCCCGTCCGCCCCCCTCAGCCCCCGCGCCCCTCCCGCCCGCCGCCCCCTTCCCTCGCCACCGGCTCCTTTGTGCTCCCCGCCCTTCCGAGCGCCCCTCGGCCCGGCTGCGTCTCGCTCCGCCCCACCGCCGTCGACTCCCTCATCCTGCGGTTCCTGCGTCCCGCCTGCCTCTCGACAACCCCGGGGGGCTTTGTCCTCGTCCTTAAACCCAGCCTGGCTCCTCCAGCTCACCTGCCCCCGATCCCAGTCCCCCCCGACCCAGCCAGCCCTCTGTGCCCCATCCCGCCTTGTGCACAGTCCCCCTTGGGTTCGGGAGAGCCGGGAGAAGGAAGGAAGGGTGGGTTGAGAGGGAGGGAGAGCCCCGGCGCCCCTGCCTGGGAGCCGGACAGATTCCGGCTGTGAATATGAAAGAGCAAAGCAGAGCCGCCCCCTTTGCAAACACGCTGCCCATCGCCCACAGGCGAGGCAAAGCAAAGCCCCGGCTTGTGCATCGCAGCTCCTTATTCGTGGGGGCAGGGAAGCGCTCGAAGCTTGTTCGTCTTTTTCATACATTTCCTTAACGAAGTAGATGAGGAAAATCTATCCCGTTTCTGTTTCTCTTTTTGTTTTTGTTTCTGTGTTGGTTTTTTGTTTGTTTGTTTTTGTTGGTGTTTTTTTGTTTTGTTTTGTGTTTTTTTTTTTTTTTTCCTTCCAGAAAAAGGGAGAGAGAGAGGCTCGTATTGAAGCCAACCAGCTGCGCTTCTGAGTGGGAAACTCCGGACTGATCTCATGGCTTGCTTTTTATTTCATTAATACTTCATTGTCTCTGAAAATGAACCATTTGTGAAGCTCTTCTCCTAACTCTGCTTATTCCTCTTTCATGAGGTGGCTGCTGCTGTGCAAGGGAAGGAATGGCATGAAGTAAATGACTCCAGTATAAGCAATCTGCTTTGCCCAAGTGCCCAGTGAGCAGCACTGTCACTTTAATAATTCCAGGTCAAGGGATTGCTTTCCTCGTTTTCAATCCTCTTTTAATACATGGGAGGATCAGAGGGACATTAAAGACCGTAAGGCTGGGTGGCTTGCAGATAATAAAAATGAAAGTGACTGCCCAGTGACTTCTGTTGGGTAAGAGGGTGATATTTGAAGGCTGTTGTCTGGTGAGGAAAAAGGGACCTTTTCAGTCTGCTGTGTAGTCATCTAATACATAGCTAGAAAAATTAATTCAAGAAGTTAAAGAGACACTTTGGATTGTTTTTGTCTTCCTCCTTGTTTGGATTATTTGGGCGTTTTCGTCCTGCAAATGATATGTTTTTGAGCATGTACAGGTGGAGTATTGAGACAGCTGCCTAGAGATGGACTGTGCCTTAATTGTATTGCATAAAATCTTTTAATTTTCAAACTTTGCTGCCAGAAGAGGAGTTATAATAAGGTTTTATATTTCCAAGGAACGTTTGCTCTTGTATTTTTATAGATTCAGATATATTTTAAAGAAATTGAAAACATCTCTTAAAAAAGAATCAAAAAGCTTCTTTTTTCCCTTTTTTTTTTTTTTTTTTAACTTATTTGTGGGAAGCATCAGAAGTCCAATACAAGGGAACAGCAAGTATTCATAGAAATGAAGATTGAAGCTGCATTTCCTAACTGAACTGTGAAAGTGTTCTACAGTAGATAGCCAGTTCTTGACCTCGCAGAGTGCTCCAGTAGTACTTCGTTAGTACCTGTAAATAAGTACTTGCAACCAGATTCAGAAGTAGGAAGAAGAATGCCAGTCAAGAAGAAAGGTGGGCTATGAAGCTTCATATCTCATATTGTGTCTTCATTGTGTTAGATTGTTGATTTCTGGTACTTACAAATTCAAATTAAAAATGTTTTAATGAGGAATGGAAATCGTTTTTCTCTTGCGCTGAAAATGGGAGAAAAATCTGTGCTCTCAAAATAGTAGTTCTTAAAAGTAATTTTGTGCCATGCTTTAGGACTTATGTCAAATTTGGCCTCAAATAGGTGTTTTTTTCTAAAGATCAGCCATCAGAGATTTTGAACAGACACCAAGAGAAAAGCTTGGCACTTAATTTTGTGAGAAGGCTCTCTTACAAATGACAATAAATTTAAAAACCATAGTTTAGTCTGTTATCTATTCATTACATGTTTGGCAGGTAAACATCAGGTATCAGTAGCAGCATAAATAAATAACAAAGTTTCAAGGCCAATTTTAAATAAAAGTTATGGGAATTGTGTTTTGAAGGTGATATATAAAATGTGTTTTTTTCCAAAATTTAATTAACTTGGATTTCCATTCTTTAATACAATATAAAACTACTTGTTTTATACTACTTTATGGGTGTAGTATGGCAGCATTTAAGGAAAGACGAACAGCCTTATGTTTTGCCCCTTCTCACCTCAAGTTTGTGATGGCTGCAAGAACAGAAGCAGCTTCTGAAAATGTGATTTCCAGTGTTTAAACAAGAATTGTGAAATATACGAAGGCAAATTCTTACTCTGAAAACGCTTGCATACCTTTGGTTATATCTGTTTGCTTGCAAATAGGACACTGGTTTAAAGTTCCTTTATGTGCTAATAGAATAAATGGTATGTGAACCTTTTTTTAATCAGCTCATCTATCCAGATGCGTGCTCTGATATATCCCTGGATCTGATGATACAAAATATGGGGGAAGGAGCACAAAGTGAATATTATACTACAGAAATGAGGGTATAGTTGATGTGACTTCGGATTCTCTTCCTTATAGGAGTAACCCTTCATTTTTTGATGAGTGAATTAACATTTACTATGTAAATAATGATAAAACATGCAGATTGCTAGAATTATTTTCATGCAAAAAAAATAAATGGGATTTGTGTTTGTATTTTAACACATGACAGTGTAGAAATGAATTTTCAAAACTGAAGTATTTTAATGGATCATCCTGCCATTCATTATAGTTGCTTACAATTATGTATAGTAAAGGTGGAAATGTGTATGGAGGAGTAACATTCTCAATAATTCATCCTGCTGTGCTGTCAACGTGTCACCCTGATGTACTGGTGAGGCTCATGTGTTCTACCTGTTTACAAAAGGAAAACAGACTGTTTTCTTATTTTAAGTATTAATCCTGATTTAAGTGATTTACATTAAGGATGTTTCTGTGGTGGATGTTTAGCTGTAATTCAGTTTCAGAACACTTGCTGCAGGATTTTTGGGGTGAAATCTCACTTTGTGCAGAAGTTAGATTAGATTGGCAATCACAGTGGTCCCTTCTGGCCTTAAAATTCTGTGGATTTCCTGTTTGTTTCCAGGCAGTTTGGGTCAGTGTTAGTGTACATCAAGGCTTGAATTTCTTCTTCTGTCTTATGAGGATGTGTATTTTGACTATGTTAAAATATAAACTCAAGAGACCCAAATATCCGCCTTGAAATATTATAAACTGTAACATCAATCGGTGTACTGGAGCTGCCAGTGTGAATGACTTTGAGTATTAAAAGGGTATTGTTAAAAATGTGTTTAAGCATGTAAATTGCAGGTTTGAAAATGTTAACGAGTCAGCAACTTCATTATGATTTTGCATGACTTAATTTGTCTAGTTCATGCAATAGATTTTAACTTTCTAAACATAATTAAAAACATGCTGACAACTTGAAACACAGTACCATTTTTAAAAAAATCTGCTGTTGTTACAAGCAATCCCTGTTACTGCCATAAATATGAAGGAGATTGAGGGAATTTTTCCCCTTTTTTTTTCCCCCCCCATTTGTTTCCTTTATGTTTTTGACAACACTTCGGTGTCTAACTAATTTTATATTTCTGAGGGTGATTTATTTTCCCATTCTGGTTTTATGTATTTGGGAGATCATGTCTACTCTCTTTCCTACCCAGGCCATCTGTAGAAATCGTGGTGGGATACTCTCTTCTGGGCTGTGTAAAAGTATGTGTTTCAATAGCAGCATTAAGGACAGGATTATCCCTCTCCATTTCAGCACTTTATGTGTTGCTATTTCGGATTTGATCAAAGTATTCTTCTAAAATCAGTATTCAGACAGAGAAACCTGTGAAAACAAGCTTTAAAACATCCTGATATTTATTGCAGGAAGTTGTTACCAAACACTGCTTTCTTTGGCCCTGGCTGGTTCTGGGTCTTTCTAAAGAACAGCACATGCATTTTGGGAATTTGCCTTTGAAAGGTCTCACATCCAGTACCAGTCTTCAGATTTCACCTAACTTTGCACCTAATTTACACTTTACCTTGCTGCTTGATATGATGTCTTCCATCTCTCTTTTAAAAGTCCGGGCCTGTTTAGTCAGGAAAAAAATAGTTTGCTTAATAATAAAAATCATATAACTTATAGGAAGCATTAATTTCTTACGAATGCAGAAAAAAGGATTGCTTCTGGTTCTGATCATGTTTGTGTCAGTAAGTGATTGCCATTGCCTGATGTGCCAGAGTGAAAGGATTTTGTTTTCTCACTTCATTCTGAAGGGGAATCAGGCTCCACATTCCCAACAATGTTCACAGAGTTGACATGTTTGCTGTCAGTCTCAGCAAAAAGTGAGGCTGGAAAGGGAGAACGGAGTATCCTGTGGCATTGAATGTGCTCCCTTCAGATAAGGGGCAGGACACTGATGCACTATTGCTGTGTGATTAAACAAATGGCTCTTTTCTTTGGCTTTTGCTCATCTTTCACTTTTAAGTACATTTCAAGTGTTAAATCAAACCAGACGTCTCACTTCAGTTACAAAATGATTTGTTGGACAGTACTTTTTAGAGGTGATATGAGATGAGCAAATTTGATAAGTCAATAAATGCATTATTTTTGCTTAATTTTTACATTGCTTTCACAAACTAGAATATGTGTGAATACAACTATTCCTAAAAAGTTACAGAACTTCTTGAGAAAAGCTTTGCTTCAAACTAAAATAGTACTAACATACAGAAGTGAAGTCAGGTCCCTAAATGGAGTCAGGTTTTTGTGTATCTTCTTTCCCTCCCTCTCTTCCTGAGTTGCTTAGCTGAGTTGATTTCTGTGAACTGGAAGGGACTATGTTTAGATCTGTAATTGCGTATATTTTGGATTCATCAACAGAATAGTTAAGAGCATAAAATGTTACTGTAATTCATTCATGTCTTTCACAGTGACGGAAAGAGCTAATTAAATGCATACTCCTCTGTGATGGAGAGCAGATTCCAGTGTTGAAGCCCTGCTTTGTGGTTCATACGGATGTGGCAGGAACCCCCTCCTCTAGATGCCTGGCTGCACATGTGCTTCTAGACTAACCCTGTCATCATCTTTACACATCTAGCTGCATCTAGGCAGTAAGAGATACTTGAGTGGTGGGCTTTGTATTGCCTTTGTCCTGCTTTCTGTCATTCACAGTGAGAGGGATTGTATCTTTAGCCAGATGAAACCTGTGGGCTGCTATTAGTACCATCTTGCTCCACATTTTAGCCAGTTTGTAAAGACCTGCTGTTTCTGTTTGTCATGGAATAACTTTTTGCATCATTCCTTTTATATTAAAAAGTGCCTTCCAGGCCATGCATTATTCAGCACATCAATGTCAATAATTAAAAAGTATCAATCTGATCCCATGTGGACAACTTCTGGACCATTTAGAAGAATCTGAGAGATGCACTTTATGAAATGCTAGGTTTTGTAGTGGTAATGATGACTTTATGTGGCTGGTCTGTTGGAAGGAAGGGGTGTAAAAGCAACTCAGCAGGAACTTTTAAAGCAAAGTTCATAAAGGATCAGACAAAGCTAGCTCCCATTAATGCACTGGAGTTCTTCATGCATTGATTCTCTTTCAAACTGGAAACTTCTTTTTACATAACAAAATTTAAGTTTAGGATCGTAACTTTTAATGCTCAGAAATCTCACTGAATGTAGTTTCAGGCTCCTCACATCTTACAGCAGCAAATCCAACATGTATTGGAAGTTTTGTTTCTCTTTTACTTGTAATAAGTAATTGGTATTACAAGATTTTTGACCTTTCAGTTGCTGACTGAGTAGTCTCAAATAAGTACATGGCTAAAAAGCCACATCTTCCACTCAAAGTTTTGTTTGACTGCCTCTCAGTTTTTACAGTTAATTGAATGGAGCAGTGTGAAGTTTAGGTTGTTTTTACAGACTGTGGAAAGAACAGTTTTAGATTTCCAAGAGTTAAACAAGTGTCAGAAAATTGCTGTCTGAACTGTGCCAACCTTCACCACAAAGCTTTGATTTAAAGATGTCACTGCTTTTATGGCAGTGAGATTTTTCCAGCCAGACATTGTTTCTGCTGTGGGAAACAGTGAAGTATTTTGCACAAGAAAGGACTATAGGAGCAGGCATTGTACAGAACAAGCCTTTGTTCTTTACATGCAGGCTGTAAAGCTAAGGACTGGGAACAGTGAAATTTATACTCTTTTTCCAGCTCTACTGTTGTTCTGATACGTTTCAGATGTTTAATGCAGATCTGCCCCATTTGAGTTGCCTCACCTATGCAGGTGCCCAGCTTTTTGTCCTGGAGGGTTGCTTTGGTCAGCAGAGAGAGGTCCACCTCCAAAGGGTGTTTTAACACACCTAAAATCTGAATTACCTTCTTGACAGTTGTCATTTTCTCTCTGCACAGATGAAACACAAGGTAACTACATTAACTCACCTCAGTTAGATGATGTCTCGGTTTCTCATATAAATTTTAGTGGAAAAAGCATTTCCTTGTCTGACATATTTATGAGAGCTGACGTGTTCTATGAGTGCTATAAATTAACACTATTCATTATTTTTGTGGGCAAAAAAGTGTTATAAATTATTGTACTGTTAGTCAGTGGAGCTGGAAGCAACCATATTGTTGATAGACACAAGAGGCAGCTGTGCATCCTCTCCTCCATTCCTGTTAAGTGCATATTGCACTCAGTAGAAGCAGTGGTGTCTTGCATTATAAGCATGATCTTTTTCCTTCTCATCCTCTCTTCTTTCCTTCTGAATTTGTTCCAGATGGCCAAGTTAGATGTCAGAGGGTAACTATGGAGAAAAAGCTGAATTTGTAACTAGTAGCCAAATGTGATAAAGGATGATAAAAAGTCCCTGCTTCAGCAAAATGAGTAAAATCTGCCTTACTCAGGTATGCTTTGGTCAGGTCATACCAGGTTCTTGCGTCTTAAAAGTGTGTAAGGTCTGTTTCACTGTGGTATCTTCTTGTATTTACTGTAGATTAACACAGTGCCAAACAACAGCTTTATAAAAATAAAGATCATGTTTTCTTTTGCTGTATTCATCCCAGAAAGAGTCAGCGAAGCTGCTTTGACCTGATGGGTGATGTCAGTAGTAATCCACATACAAAATCTGTGAAGAAAACATTTGCTCTTTATGGGATGTGATCCAGAAGAGTTTTTGGTGGCAGTACTCTTTGCCAGAACATGTTACTGCAATTGTCCTTAAGTTGGTCTTCACTTCTGGGCTGACGAGGTTGATGCTCCCTTCAAAACATATTTATCAGGGAATTGAATCATGTAGAGTTTCCCGGAAAGAGGGAATCAGGACAATTTAGGGTTTTGCACACAGAAATCAGTCTTCTCTGTTTTAGAGTGCTGCTCTCTCCTCTAGCTGTGTAGCATATCTTGTGTAGTGCTGTAGTGGAATAATTCAAGTCACCTTCCAGTTCAGTCCTAGGTGTTGAGCACTGCAGTTACACTGCCTTGCAGATGAATGCCTGCTAAGCTCTGCTTTTAGCAACAACAGCAAAAAACCCCAAAGAACTCCAAACCCAAGCTTTGCAGATCTACAGACCGAGTTGCTTAATGCCTAAATGTAGAATTAATTTTGCGTTGTTGCATGAAGGCGCATGTTTCGTTATTGACTCAGAGACTGTAGTATAATACAAAGGTTCTTAAAGTGAATGTGAGAAAATGTAAGACCATAATGCCTGTTTTGGTAATAAATAAAGATGATTTGATCTCATTCCATTTCATTTTTTTTTTTGCATCACTAAAAAGACATTCATGTTACTGAATTAGGTGGGAATTTTTGTAATTCCAATTGTTTTCTTTCATGTTATACAATATTCTTTTGTATGAGTTTGGAAGTATTAATTCCTGATCAGACATCTTTTTGTTAGCTTTCTGTTTCATTCCAGTTTTCACATTTATGTTAATTTTGATACTGAATGTTCTTCTGAAGGAAAAAAACCCAAAAACGTACACAGCTGCCTTATTAGGTGTATAACTATGGGTTTTTACTCTTGCAACTATGCATCAAGTTCCACTGGTTTTGTGTATTGCATACAGTTAGATTGTAAGCTCTTCAAAGCAGGGTGCTCTAACAATTTTACACTATTAACATGTCAATTTACATTTATTCAGCTGTATAAATAAGAGGGTTTCATTTGGTGCTACATAATTTTGGGGGTTATGGCTTCATATTTCATTCTGGCTTCATATTTGCATTGTTGATTTAACATTAGCGTTTGCACATCTAGATTTTAACATCACGACACTTGAAAGGCAGAAAGAAGAAGTTCAGGTAAAGCTACTTATAACTGCAGGATTTCTGAAGTTTTGGAAGGAGTCTCAGGGCTCCCGAATCTGCATGTTCTAATGTCTGAAACACAACAGGTCACCTGTGTAGATAGGCCACCAAATTTGAGAATCACCAACAAGCAGTCCCCACATTACCTTTGACATAGCTGGGAAAAAAGAGCTCCCTGGAAAAAAGGAATGACCCTGCTGGGGTGATCGGCTAAAGCCCTTCTGTGGTCCCTCAAAGGAGGGCAGGAGGAATCCAAGTCCCAGAGTGAGCCCCTGATAATAAGTGGGCTCTGCCTTATTGTAGTAACGTACATGCATGAGATTAACAGATCGTACGTGAAACGCTGGAGAAAAGTTTGTGATTTTTATGCTGAACCAGTCACTGCTCTTTATATAGTTATCCTATTCCTTGGGTAAGTACAATTGGTCAAGTTTAGAGGAATATATTTAAAACTAAAAAAATGTGTAAAAGCAGCAATTTACCAGAACAGATGTGTGGTTGTATGTTGTAATACCAAGGGTAAAAGTACTTGCATAACAAGCTTACATTGCATCTGATCACTGATAACTGAAATTTTTCTTACTGAGCCAATTTTCCTTATAGTAAATTAGACAAAAAGTCTGATTCTTAACAAATAGAAAACAAAAAAGAACCTAAGGACTCTTTTATCATCATCACTTCCCTGGTTGTTTGTGTGTGTGTGTGGCGTTTCATAAAACTCATGGTACTCCTGTCCAGCTTCATCCACCAGTAACAATAATAGTAACTGTACTGTAACAGTATTGATTCTCCAGCCTGAGTTTATAGGTTGTGCTTTAAGACACATTTAATTCCAGAAAAGAGAATAAGAGGCTTTGAAAATGTAAACAGTGTACAAAAGTTGCAGAGGCTGGAACTGCGAAAAAGGAGACTGAGCAGGGGAGGGACATGACAAGTCACAGAGTATAGAAGAGGCTGTCAAGGGAGTAACTGTGGTTTGCTTTACACACTGACATCTGGAAGACAAGTAGTTGTCCTGATTTATAACAAAAAAAGATGGGAATTATGTAGTAGAAAAAGCTGCTAGAGCCTTCAAGTACTGAAATTGGACGGTGAGAGATCTTGTGGATGTTGTGAGAGGTTATCAGTGCAGGTAGACAGGCATCTGTGTGATGGGTGTAAGCCTAGGTCCTTCTGCACAGCACAGAGATGAACTGAAAACCTACTAGGACTCCTGCAGGCACCCTGTGTCTGTCTGTTCTGCTTCTCGGAGAATTCAGCTGACACATCATGGCTTAACTTCTGCCCTTCAAAGCAATCTGGCTTGCAGAGCATTTAGCCCTCTGCATTGCATACTCTACACAAGTCAATATTGTGGAACAAGAGACTGCTGTGCAACTTCTGTGGTTCAGTGGCAGCCTTTTGCGTGAGCTGTTTGGAGCACGGAGACCTGCAGTAACACAACTGCATGTTAACACTGTCTAGTGCAGCTGTCTGTCCTCCTTATTTTAGTTCAGTTTTCCTTGGCATTTTCATGTTTTGTTTCCCCTTAACAGACCTGAGCATATAATATAGCCTTGTCCTGAGAAATTTGCTGTTGTACTTGCATAGGAGCTCTCTCATACTGTCTGGCCCATTTCTTGTCTGCAAACAGCATAAAGGTCTAGAATAACACCACATCTGAACTGTTCCTAAATTTGTGTTTTGCAGGAAAGCAGTCTGTGCAGAGAATTCACCAAGGCTCCAGTTAATTTAGGGATGTCACACATTACAGTTTATGGAAAGCGAGGGCAACTCAGAATGCAACCTAAACTTTAAATATCGTTCCTTGAAAGACTGTCCAGTGGCCCAAGATTAATCTTCACAATATGTTAGCCTCCTCTCTCTGCCAGTTTGGTTACTAAAAGCTGAAACCCCAGAAACAAGCCTTCCTGGTAATCCCTTAAATTACTAACCCCTCCTTTTTTTTGCCCCCCTGTTTTCCCTAGCAGGACAGAAGATGGGTTTAGGTGTCATGCATACTCTCAGGAGCTGTTATTTTTAACCCGTTTGCTTGTTTGTTGTGAGTGCTCCTTGCACTAGTGATTGTCACATACCTAATGCCTTATGTTTATTCCTGAAGGTTGCATAACCCATATGCTGCCTTTTTTTCATAATTCCTTAAAGTCCTATTGCAGATACGAAGGGCCCGAGATGCTGGGAGTTTTCTGGTTTGTACAGGGACACACATTCCCTGCCTGCTTTCCCTCTGTGCAGTCTGCTAGATTAATTTGTGTCTTGTATTGATGTTTATATGTAAATATTTTATGATTGTCATTTGTCTGTCAGTTCTCAAGCCTTTTGAAGCATGGGAGCCTACAGCTTGTGTTTTTCTCAACTATCTTAGTGTACTATTTTTTACATTTCTTTCTAAAATTCAATTGGCTGTTTTTACACCTCCTCTGTATGTACAGAGCATTGCATATTAACAACATTCATTCCATTATGTTTGCTGTTGTGTGTGAAGATTAGGAAGGGTAAATGAGTCACTCATGTCTTCGGCTTGGATCAGGCCCAAGGCAGGTTGCCTGGAAATTTCTTATAAACTACTGCATCCCCTCCTGCTTGTCTGTAGCAACTTGTTTTAATTTTTTGAGCTTTCCGGAGCAGAGAATCAAATCAAGACAATATAATAGAGGCAGGTAAAAGCATTTACTCAGATGTCTGGCTCATTTATCAGTGGTCACCTAAACAAAGGTGTGAACTCTCCAAAAGGAGTTTTTGAGATCCTTTTCTTCTCAAGTTATCAAAATTCACTAAGAATCCTACCCTTGCTCTCGTTTGTGGTGCTCTGGATCCATTTTTCACTTCTGGCTTCTGTGGTTTATCCCTCCCATCCTTCATGCCTTTTCCAGCTTCAATGACCTACATTTTCCCAACTCTGGTTATCAAAAACCCAGAAAGGGTCTCCTGAAATGTGTTGGTGTGTTTTTATTTTAAAAAGTCACCTATGCAGCATACTTTGCAAGTCAGTCATAAAATAATCAAAATGCATCTTAAGGAGCAGATAAAATTACGGAAAAAAAAATTGAAATAACAAACCCCTTCATCTTATCAACTCAGTTAGGGTTTAGATTCCAGCTAATGTTAAACACCTTTCACTGAAGAAACATTGATATTTTTCATTTAAGTCACCATTTTCCCATATTGTTGCACCCCAAAAGTCTTTTCATTCACAAACTCTTGATGCCAATGAGGGGGAAAGAAATGTAAATGTCATCCTAAACTTACTGAGAGACTGGGGTAGCCTTGATTCCCCAAGAGCCAGTGGCTGCGTGATACTGCCTTGTGCTGGTGCAGGGCACTGTTAATCAGGTGACTGTGATTTCTTCCAAGCACAAGGCTGAACTTGCTGAGTTTGGAATTGTATTTTCATTTTTTTCACTCCATCTTCTGAGCTACCTTGCCTTTTAGCAGGAGTTGGGTGGTAGGATCATACTCCCATGGAAAGCAGTATTAGATCTCAGCATACTGTGGGTATTCAAAGCATAACAATTTGAGTGAAAAATCAGTGACTGGTCCTGGCTCGTTTCATATATGGGTCCATATAGAGTTCAGCCTATATGGCTTTATTGTGGATGGAAGGAGCTCTAATGGCTTGAAAATAGCCTTATATTCATATATTTAGCCATAACAGCATCTGCCTGAATTACCTGGAGCTTCCATTATCTGTTTCTTTGGTTTGAGTTATCATCTTTCAACATAGCCTGGATTGAGGAGGTTTGGAAATGGAGCTACTTGGAGACTGGTTTTGAATCACTTTTATTTTTCTTATATAGTTTCAATTAATCCTGTTAGTCAATTCTTTTCCAAATTAATTATTGAAATTTATGTATAAACCTATATTTTCTTCAGATATAATATCTTTAGTACATCTAGAGAATAAATAGTTTGAATAACATCTGGGAGGTATTTAGGAAAACTGTTTCCTATATCCTATGGCTGTTCCCATAGATGCTGTGTGACCTGCCATGTGCTGTATCATCCTCAGTCCCATATGAAGTACATATCAAAGATTTTTTAATCAACATCTCCACACCAGCAGAGCTGCAGTGTTTCAGCTCTACCAGGGGTATACTGTAAATATGTAGTGAGTATAGCTAGAGGAACTCAAACAGCACGTAAATGACCTGCAATCCTGCTGCCTTCAAGCAAGTGCAGCTCCCAGGGGAGTTTATGTTTTCCTTAAGTAAATACCTGAGCATTGGGTCTGCAGTCAAACTAGTGTACAGGTAACTAACTCAAAGTGCACCACAGAACTTGTTCCTCTGTAGTGCTGCAGCTGTGGAGTTTTTTAGATCAGTGTAAAAAGTGTACTTAAAATACTGACATTCTGATTTCACAGCATTTGCATGCTTTTCCTTACTCACTCCCTCGGCAGTGGTATGGGTGTCCTCATGAGCACCTGCACCATGTAAGCCTTTAACTCGGTTCTGTATACATAGCTCCCATAAGATTTCCAGCCAGCTGAACACCTTCATCAAAAACAAAGTGCCCACCTGTTACGCTCTTACAAGTGAAAAAAGTGAAGCTCAGTTTTTTTTGTCTCCTTGTCTATATGGAGTTTCAGTGATTCTAAAATGTGCTTGCAAAACATGAGAGCATGGCAAACACTCAAAAACAAACTAGCAGAGGAAGGGAATCTTTCTGCTTGAAGGTACTGGTTAGATCTTCGATATTGGACCCTGAGAAGTAGATAGAATTTATTTTGACATAATTTTATCAAAATGGATTGAAAATTAATTGCAGAATTAATTTATATATGTGTAATTATCAGATTTAGTCTTTCTTATGCTCTTCTTATTTTAAGAGCAATGCTTTAAGAACAATTTTCTATTGGTTATAATTTCATTTTTCCTGATATATAGTGCACCTTACGCTGTATGGGCTTGTATGTATGGCTTCATTTCCTGATGACAGTTTGCTTGGAAAACTTTTTGTCTGTAAGACATACTGAAGCTACATTTGGTTAAAATATAACTTGAGTTGTATTAACAATGCATTTTCTATACAGTTTTTGTATTTGTTTCACCAGGTGTATAAGCATTGCCTCAACAGATTTTTTTTATTCTATAGCATAACTGTTTACTTATGGAACTTTAAAAATTGATGTCGCAGAAAATTTGTGTCTGTACAGTGTGGGGACTATAAAGTGTGGAGTATTCTCTAATGATCCCCTCTAGAATAATAACTCCAAGGAAAGAATCTGCCTTTTTCTGATTCTTACATAAATCAATACATTATATTAAGCAGACACTTATTCTGTAGAAGAAAAATTAAGTAATTTCTTTTTTGGTAAAACTTTAGATTGAGAGAGGAAGTAAAGTTTTCTAAAGAAATCCAATAAGCAAAGTTACTGCTCTACGTTTTTGTTTCAGTGTCACATGTTTCTGATTTGCTGTATTGTGGTAATTAACCATTCCCTGATCAGTAACATAAACCACAAACATTCCTGAACTGGCTAAAAAATTATGGAGTGATAAAACAATAAAATTTACAGGATTATTAGTTTTGGTTAACTGATAACCTCTTGGAAAAGATACTGTAGGACCATAAAAGCTGTTTTATTCCTAAAGAAATTTTTCTAATAATAATATTAAGACATTTTCAGTATGATTTATTTAAACAATAATGCATTAACTGTCTAGAATATGTGTGAGTTTTTGTAAGACTGAATCTTCTGAATGGTTCTTTTCAAAGTCGTCTTTCAAAGTCAGTGGGATCACTTAAAAATTAGTGTCATAATAAGCAGTAAAAAAACCCTAGAACTTTGTTCAGCAGACCTTATGGGGCATAGCTGATATTGACTTTTCAGTGGTCTTTTTTTTACAGACAAAGGACCTACTCAGGATCCACACAGAGCCCCACCACTTGGGATATTAAATTGTGTGTTCAGTGGATTTGTGTTCTTACTCAAATTTAGTTTCAACATGAGCCCTGAAGAATAGTGTACACAGAACAAAGATTTTTTGGTTGCTTTTATGATATACTCCAACTGTAAGGTAACAGGACTTATTTTGGCTGCTAAAAATTAACTGTATGCTTCATTGGATATTGTAATCCCATACATACAGTGATGAAGTCTCTCTTGAAAGCCACCAATCTCCCATTTTTCTAGATGAAAAGAATGTGGGGGAGTTCAGATTAAGAAACTTCTGTTTAATTTGGGTGGCAGGGAATATGGTTCTTATTTGACTACTGTGCTGCAGTCCAGGCAGTCCATTCTTGAAGCCAAATAGTATTTTAAGTTTTGCGGCTCTCAGACCCGAAAGTCAAAGTACTGGATGCCCTCATCTGTTTTGGGTATAACTGGGATTTGACAATGGTTATTATCTTGGGGAGAGTACTTAGCATTCTTCAGACATGCTGTTTCAATACAATATTTTGTGTTGCTCTCTGTTGTGCAGAGGTATAAATGTGGTGTGCTGGTGCTGAACAGGATTATGCCCCAGCATGCTAAATACTGTCAAATATGAAGATCTAGTTCTGAGTAATTTATAACTAGGAAAGGCTGAAAGTTGCTTTTTGAAAGCCTAAGCTGGTGCCAAATTGACTGGAGGTTTGAATAAACCCTTTGTCTTTTCAGGAGTGCTCCAGTAGCAGTGGGTACACAGCCCCCCTCCCCAACGTGCTAAATACTCCTCGACAAAATGCGATTCCTCTTGATAACCAAAACATCAGGGGTAGCTTCCAGCAGAAGCAGGGCAGCCAGGGGATCCTGACTGGATGTCCCAACACATGCAACCCGTCAAAAATTATTTGGAAAACTAGATACACTACTGACGAGGGAGATTGTGCGGGAAAAGGCTGCAACTTGATGCTGGAGCTTATGGATGGAGTAAAAATTAATGTGTCCTATTAAAACTTGAGAGGAAAATGAGGCAAGAAGATCATTACTTGATCTGGGATTTATCTGGGATTTAGGTTTAACACTAGAGCTGTACTCTGTTGCTGGTTATTCAGTTTGTAGAGTTTAGGACTCTTTTGGGGTCAACCAAAAGTAGGCTTTTTTCATCTTGAGGAATTTAAAAATAATGACTTCAGTGAAAATAAAAATTCTGCGCATACCCCTAAAGGATACTACTTTTTTGTAGCTGTTTTTTTTAGATAGGAACAATACACTTTAGGAAGGGAGTGATTAATGAAGGAGGGGATGTCAGCATGCTTCACAAAGTCGCTGAGAAAGAGGAATTGGTATCTCTAGTGTGGAATAGGAGTTCAAATCCCATTTTTCTAATTTCTCAGAGAGTCCACTTCTAAAAAGTGTCCTCGGGATTGGATACTTTGCAGTGGTTTTCCACCACTCTGCTGCTTCACTGTAAAAAGAAATAATCATGTATTAATTAAGTGTGCCTATCTGTACTTGGGGGAAGCTGAATGACTGATTCCAACCTATGATTTAAGTTAGTGACTAATTATTCTGCTGAGGGCAGCCAGAACTGATTCTATGACTCTATATATTTTTATATATGTGTGTGCACATATAAGTAAGATGGTGATGTTTGGATTTCATATAATTTTACATATCACTCATGGTCTTGGCAAGTGACTACACAAAGATAATAGGAACAGCAGAAGCAGAGCTCTATTTCTCTTGGCTCTTAGAAAGGCTGGATTGCTCCATTTGAGCCAGCACATGGATGAAAGTCTGCTGTCAAACTCTCATTTAGCAAAGAGGTAGATAGCAATTTTATGTATTGAGGGAATAGAAAAAACCCCACCATGCTCTTGGACACCTGCCTTTCAGATACACTTTTGTTATTCAGAGGAGAGAGAATGGAGTGCTGCAGATGCAAAGCAAACACTTTCATGTCTTCTCTGAATATGTTTTAAGGCCAGTTTTCCTGCATGGGTATCCATAATGGTTATTGTCTATAATTTTGTAGCTTCTGCAAGTTGTAATTTGGTCCAAACCTCGTAGCTTCCAGCTGATTTTGGACAAATGAAAGTTGAACACTTGTTGTAGATGCCATTCAAAGGATCGTTTTCGCTTTGCAGGGAGATCTCAGACGTGCAGCTTTGTCTATGTGGCTTGTGGCATACAGCTAATGACAGAATGCAGCAACATCACCCTCCCTGGAAGTGTTCCAAAGGCGTGTGGATGTGGCATTTGGGGACATGGCTTGCTGTGGAACATGGTGGAGCAGGGTTGATGGTTGAGCTTGATGATCTTGTAGGTCTGTTCCAACCTTAGTGATTTTATGATTCTGTGAACATTTGTTGTAAATGTTCCTTACATGTGTGAACAATACCGTTCAAAATGTGTAGTTAATATTTGAGCATTTAAATATTTTACAGAGACAAGAAAGACTTTTTTGTACTTTTTTGTTTTTAGATACTGACCGAGCTTTAGTGCTGCTGGAAGAGTATTGTAAAAAACTACGGAAGCCAGAAGAGCAACAACTGAAGAAAGCCATCAGAAAGGTGATGGGCATCTTTAAGAGCAGCTTGTTTCAGGCACTTCTAGGTAGGTACTAGTGTTTAATACTAGATGCATGCTCTTGGAGGCCAGAGCTAGGTCAGACCTAGTAACTTCCTTACTAGCCACTATTTAATTTGTGTTTACAATGAACAGCACGTTGAGATGATCCTTCCAGGTTCTCTGTGGGGAAACTCATTGTCGTGAGGTATCAAAGGTATTTTCTTACTTATAAAGAAAGAAAGAAAGAAAGAAAGAGTAACAAAAAACTCATGCAAGATAAGGCATTGAATTGTTATTCCTAAACCTTTCTGCTTTCCTTTGTTTAATGGAAGATACTGAAGCAGAGTAGGATATTTATGCAAAGTGGAAGATGGGGCTATCTCCACAGGTAAATGGCTAAAGTTTCATTGATTTCACCAGCACCAAGCAGCATTTAATTTTGCATTAAGCTTTTGGGAAAAGTGTCAGCAAAGAAACTCTAAAATGCGTCAAGACAATTGCTCCAGGACACAGTTGAAACTTTGGCAGGATGTTCCCATTCATGTGATGTTGCGGTGTTCAAAGAGGTGTGCTGGTGTATCGCTCAGTCTTTCTTCCATTTACTTGAAGTTTCCCATTGTACCTTGTACCTGATGTAAAAATCAAGCACTTGGCATATTGGAGCTTCATGTAAAATAATATAATAATATTATATTTTTGACATAATTTCTGTAGCATTCCTGATGTTCCTTGTGCCATGCCTGAGCTGCCAGTCATGGGAAGTGGTGGCAACAGCTGCACATCACTTTTGCTCCACCTCTCTCAGCCCTCTTGCTCACATTGCACTGCCCCCTTAGTGTTTTATTCCTTCACAAACAAACCTGTGCATTTTGTGCAGAACTAGTCTGAAGGGCACATTTCCTAACACAAATGATGTTTGTGGAAGCACACATGCCCTCAAAGTATGGCTGTTTAAAGCCAGAGTTTCAACAGTACTCCTTGCAGAGCTTCAGCCAGGAGCAGTTAGGGAAAAATTTTGGTTATATGTCATGAAAGTAGAAGTACTTCAATAATGTACTGTTATTGTGAAGATGATGGAGGTCTGGGAGTAGTTTCAGGAATTTCGGTAGCATTTTTCACAATTGTGTGCTGCCAGTCTCCAACATTTCCTGCAACTGGAATCAGTTATTGCTAGCACTACTGTAACTTTTCCCAGGTTCTTTAAAATTATTAGCTTTATTTTATAAACACTACTTAATTTTAATTGCTGTGTATGCTTTAAAAAAATAAATAGATTCATAATTGAGAGGTATTTACCAAATAGTTGTAAATAGATTTGAACTAAAGAATGAAAAATAAAGATGGGGCCTTTCTGTGTTATTTTTATGAAGGTGCCTATGGATATAGAAGTATTTGCTGAAGAAATACACAGTCATGGAAGTAACATTAGCTGTACATTTACTTCTGCACTATTTTGAAGTATTCCTTCAAAGTGTTTTAACAACATGTGTGCTTTGTGTGTGGCTACACTGCAATATCTGTTGATGTATTACATATGTCAGAAATGAAAAAGGGATTATAGCTACATTAAGGTTGAATCCAAAGAAGAAATTACATCCTTTGATTGCCACAATACCAGATTGAGGAGTATGGTATTATAGAAGTTAGAGAGCATTTCAATTTGTGGGTCTTTGGATGTCTTTTCCATGTTCTTAAGTGCTTCCTTTTATAACCGAGATTTGAGAATTGCAAGATGTATTCAAAGTCTCTCATTCATTCAAAGTCTTTCATTCTCATGTATTCAAAATCTCCGTTCTACTGGTTTGTTATTTGGTTTGTCTCGATTCTGGAACAGTACTAAAGAGTGACCTCTCACCAATATTTTAAGTGTGGTAGATGATGTTATTACACAATCAATAATAAGGTTCTTGCATAATCAGTATTTTAAAAAACCCTACTTCCATGGCATCTGTCTTAGCTTCATGTCATAGTTTCTCTATTCACCTATAAATCAAACCACCACACAAGGAAATACCTAATGCAGAGCTTCTGGTCTGTTTTTAAGTTCTGTACTGCTAATTTTTTCCTTTGTCTTTTATATTTACAGAATGTCTAATGGTCTTGAAAGTATACATTTTTCTGTGCCTAATCCTAACTAGACTTAATTTTCAGAGTCTGAATGTTCATTGCTTTCCAAAACTCTACCTCATTGACAGCTGTCAAACATTGTTTTTATTGAGAATTTATTGACCATTTGAATATTTAGGCTGTAACTACTAATGAAAAAGGTGATTTTTGTACAGAACTGTTAACCTGGATGTTACCTGTTAACCTGGATGTGCACATTCCTACCAGGCATAAAAATAACGTAATTTTATGTGCCAAATTCAGTTTTTGTAGGTCCTACAGCTTCAGTAGAATTTGATTCCTTTACAGATAAATTCAGCTGTTGTCCTTTAAGTCTGTGTTCAATTCTCATTAGCCTCCAAAAGACTTTAAAAAACAGTAGGATATCTTAAATTGAGTATAACAATAACAGATAAAGAAAACTAATTATTAATAGAGGCAGTTTTCAAATCTGGTGTTGTCTAGTTTCTTTTATTCTCAAATCTATGCTTGTGTGATGTGATTGAGCCATCTCTGAACTTGGATTCTCAGTGTGTGCAAGACTATTTTTATCTTCAATGTGTTTCATAAATATTAAATGCTGACTACTGAACAGTGGAGTAACATGAGAAAAAAGAGAATTCAATATTTTTCATATGTATATTCTAAACATGCAAGAAGCCTCTACAATTATGTAAGAAAAAGTTTTGTGAGAGATTTACAGAGGGATTATTGAAGGATTGTCCTTTTACATTTTAATTTGGGTTCAAAAGCATTTCTTTCTCCCTTTAGGCTGTTCTTGTTGCTGGACTTCTTGCTAGTCACTGTGTTCAGTTACAGCTGAGTTAGTTGCTAAGAGGCACTTTTTCAAAGTGACATGTGGAGCTGCAGTCTCTGGAGTCCCATTTACACTCCAGTGGCTCAAACACAGTGCTTTCAAAATCCAGCCCCAAGAGGAGGGAGGAGGAACAACTCTTCAGAAGGAGCGTGCAAGGGGAAGAATATGTATTTAGATATTGACATTACTTTTAAGTTAATTCCAGAGTTTTTTCACCAAAAGGATCTTACCAATTCTCCTCTGTGCAGTGAGGATCTATGCTGTTGCTATGAGCATGTAAGGATTTTTGTTTTTTTGTAGGGTTATCTGTAGCTAGATAATATTAAAATCACAAGGTCCTCTCAAATTGTAGCACATGTTGTTCTGATGTGAACATTTTTAAAACCCAGCAAGGAAGAGGAAATGAAACCTCCAGAAATCCAAATGCCTCATTTGTTGGGATTGTCTCATAATGGGGCATCTTAGAGGCATTGTACCAAAATAAAAAAGGGAAATCATGAAAGAGAGTAATAATAGTCATCTGGATGTGTCAAAGCAACCAAACGTTTTTTGTTCCAGTTCTGTTCTTCATGAAATTTAATCAGTTTTTATAGTGCAATACATAGTTTAGTACAATTTATTTCTGGAAACCTCTGCTGTATATTTGTCTAGACTTCATTTCATTAAGAAAAGTGCATGATTCTACAGCTTAGAAGGCAGTTCTGTGGAATGAGAATGGATGAAAGAGGTTTATGTCAGGGTTGTTTGGGTTTTTTTTTTGTAGATACATCTCTATAAAACATCATTTTGTTTCTAGCAGGAATTAAAGTGCCACAAATAACTGTAATCATCTTATGCAGTATTAGGTAAAAACTAATCTCAATAGGTTTTTCTAAAATTCGGATAAACCCAATCTGCAGTGGATGACGTATTTCCTGAGGAATTTGAAACCATGTCTTATGGTTTTTTCTCACGCTTGTGTAACTTTGTCTGAATTGTAAAATGGCATATTTTCAATTAAAATCTGCACCATCTTCTTCTTTTCTTTCTTTCTTTCTTTCTTTCTTTCTTTCTTTCTTTCTTTCTTTCTTTCTTTCTTTCTTTCTTTCTTTCT
>JAWWES010000001.1:31997754-32077176 GCA_035583135.1 Lophotriccus pileatus
TTTCTTTCTTTCTTTCTTTCTTTCTTTCTTTCTTTCTTTCTTTCTTTCTTTCTTTCTTTCTTTCTTTCTTTTTTTTTTTATGGTATTGTACCATTTCTGCAAAATAACATGGTTGTTCTAAAACTGCCCATCCTAAAAACTGCCATAGTAAACGTTAGACTTTTGCACTTTGATGAGAAAGATTGAAAATGTTGACCATTTATCTCCTCTCATGGCTAGAAATATGTGTCTAGTTGCTGTAAGGGTTATAGAATTTACTGATCATCTGTGCCACAGCCTGGATTTAGAGACTTAGGATATAATTTTGCATTTTTAGTAAGAGGGATTTTTTTAGCCTCTTTCCCTCATTCAACTCACTTTAAATAAGCCCTGTTATAACAGTCCATTTTAAAAGAGTGATAATGTTTTTTAAACCAAATAAAAAAGGAAGCCAAATGATTCTCCTACAGTCACATATTAATTTTCTGTTAATTAAGTTTCTATAGATGAAGTGACAGTATAACTAATAGTGTTATACTGTTATACAAACTTCTAGGGATCTAGTTAAATCTTGAGATCTTCCATGTTACTATAAGGTGCTATAGGACAGATAGGGAATATAACAAGGACATTTCAGAGAGCTAAAGCAAGTGCTTTAATTATTTTAGGATATATGTATCTATAAAAAAGTAGCATAGCTTTTAAGAAATTCAAAGATTTATTATAGTAAGCATGAATCAAGCCAAAGTTTGGTCTCCTATGGATTTGTTTTGGTTTGGTTGACCTTGGTGTTTGTAAAGCTGTGAACTGGGACTGACATTCCTCTTCCAGTCAGGGCCATGGTTAAATTTCAGGATAGTTTAGATATGAAAAAAAAAAACCTGGAGAGAAACCTATCATGGGAGTAATGATGGGCTGTTGGAATATGTCACTGTCATAAAAGGAAAACACTAAGAATGAAAAATGGGAAGGATTTTGATAGACATAGCCAGGCATGTCAACTAAGAATAATGATGAAAATGTCCCCCTGCCATTTGTAGGCTTCAGTGCTGAGAAGAATAATTATGCTGTTGACCATGTAGAGAGAAGAATATAGAGGCAATTAATGGGAAGACATGGAATTTTTTTAGGTATGTTGCATTTAAGGAGAAACTCTTTAAATAGTGACAAGGAAATTTGAGATCAGAGGGAAAGGAGATGGGTCAGGATTGGGGAATAGATGTATGAAAAGCAGGATAAATGGTGGGAAAAGCAGACCCGCATCACTGTCCTGGGCTGGAGTGGAGCCTGCACCAAATCAGGTGTGGAAGAACGATTATATTTGTCAGAGGAAATGTCAGGATTGTTCAACACCTCAAAAATGCAATGCTAGTCATACGTGGTAGCGTTGAGATTTACACAAAAGGCATAGAAATAATCTATAAAATACTGCAGGTTGTTACTGTCTTTAAGAAACACTGCTGTCATATTTTCAGGTTTTTCTTCACAACCACCAAGACCTCTTTTGTACTTCTTCCTTTGAACAGACCTAAGATTTGTCATTCATGGCACCACAGAAAAGAAGGCAGTTTCACAAGGTTCCTGGTAAAGGTGCTAGTGTTGAGGATATCTAAATGGAGAACATGGTTGACAGTCACCTTTCTGAGATGATGGTGACCTTTGCTACTACCCATCTTTTTTAGTCCACAAGAGGAAGCATGTTTCAGCACATATGTCAGTGTTTCAGGGACCAAAAAGATATGAAATGAATTGCTCTGCTGGGAAACCTTTCAGCAGGAAAGCACAACTGGGTGTTACCTATTCATACTTGCCAAGCTTGCTCTCGGTAGATGTTTGGTGTGCTTAGCTACTTGCAGTGTAAGGTCACTGATCTCTTTTGTCATCACTCTCTAGACTTACCCTCAGTGAGCTGATTTCTTGTCATGTCAGGCTATTTCACCTCCTGTAACAACACTGAATTCCTTGTGTGTTAATCCAAACCAAGCCTGTGTCCAGCCCAGGGACATTAGGCAATCCTCTCGCCAAGGGCCTGAGTCCAGCATTCACAGGGTCAAAGAATAGAACCCCCACTGACTTCACTTGCCTGGGTTCATGTGTTGGAGTCGTTCTTCCAGAGATTTATATTCAGATCTTCCCTGCCTGAGAAATAAAGATTCGTCTATAGCTGTATCTAAAAATATTGAAACCCTCCCTGACTATTACAAATGTTGAGGAGCAAAAGAAATGTGCAAAACCTCTTCAGTGTTCTGTCACATTTGAGAGACGCTCAAATGACATCTCTGACAATGGGGAAGCCTGTTATTACTCTGAACAGAGTCCTACTTTCCCAAACTGGCATCTTTCTTTGTTGCGGCATAAATTACAGCAGAACTGAAATTTAAATTCAAGGGCAGCTTTTGTTTTGCCTGAAGACAGCTGCAGCTGCTTTTATTCTTGAAGTCCAATTCTCTTAGTAAGCAAATTTGTGCTTTCTCTCAAAAGAGCTAAAGGTAGCAGTGCTGGATCTTTGGGATGGTTTGAAGCTGTGTGATCTTTTTTTTGTGAGCTGGGGGCTGGATTGCAGCCAGTTTGAGGAACTAACCCTCATGGTTCTCCAGTGAAAGTTTGGTCACATGGAGCGAACCATTTTCTAATAAAAGAGAGAAAAAAGCAGATCTGTTGTAACTGGTTTTCAGTGGATTTTGACCCACTGCTGTTTTTGCTTCTGTGGCAAAGCGATTTCTCTTGCGTTATCATAATTCCTCTCAATCTCTTCTATTTATTCCCAAACCATGGTACCTGTGGATCCTTTGGAGAAGAGGAGGCTTCTTCCCTTCTATCAGGTTGCATTGGCATTGGGCAGAGGGTTCAAAGTTAGCTGCTGAGAGCTGGCAGGCAAATACACATGCAGGAAAAAGACAGACAGACATCAGGTTACTACAGAGGAGTCTGAAGATACCCAGAGAGGGGAGTTTCACGGAATCACAGAATGGATAACATTGGAAGGGACCACTGGAGGTCACCTAGTCCAACCTTCTGGCTCAAGCAGGGTCCCCTAGAGGATGTCACTTAGAATTGTGTCCAGACAGCTTTTGAGTATCTTCGGGGGAGGAGACCCACAACCTCTCCAGGCAATGGGTGTTTCACTGAGGTCGAAATGTTACCCAGTTTTTCTTAGCTGTGTCTGTTGTGGAGGAGCTGAAATATTTCTGTATCTCCAAAAATCTCAGAATTGCTTTAGCCTTTTGGACTTACTGAGTGTTAAGGTAATGTCTTACTGGTTAGAGATGAGGAGCAAATGGAAGAGACAGGGCATGTCTGTGTTCCTTCTGGCCAACCTGGGTATGAATGCTGATGAACTCTGAAAAATACAGAATCCCAACCCAGGTCTGTATCTGGATCCTCAGCCTATCTGTGTACAAGAAGAAACCGATTACAGCAGTGATACAACCTGGGTAATACATAATCACTTGTAATCCTAATGCAACCCTCTGCTCGTGTTTTGTTGTCTTTTAACCCATGAATGATAGCATTTACATCTCAGACAAGGAATTCAGAAGCTTTGGGGACTTACTCAAAATACAAAAGCTGTGCATTGGAAATAAACCATTTTTAATATGGGCAATGTGATAATTGTTGAGGTTGTTGCTCTTCAGGATCTGGCAAGGAATAAAAGCCATTTTTATTCCTGTAGGGGGGGATTTTTTTGGTGGTGGTTTGTTGTTTTGTTTTGTTTTGTTTTTTTTCTTTTAAATTTTAAAGTGCATCTTGGCCATATGGATTCAGTGTATAATTAGAATTAATAAAATGCAGTTGCAGCAGCTGTTGCTATGTGGCTGCTGTCCCAATGTGAAGCTTTTCTTTCTCTTTGCATTAAATAGGGATAGCCCTTTATTGTTGGTTGGTGATGAAATCTAGAGACAAATTATTAAGAGATTCATTTAGATAATCTGGTTTTATTTTGAATAATGTAGTCTCCTTTTTTAAGCTAACAGAATATAAAAGAACAATGAGATAGTTGATTTTTTTTGTGTTAAAGGAAGAAAGACTGGATTTATATCTTGCTAATGTAGTTTGTGCATCTACTAATAAAATGGAAGAAAATAATCTGGAGCAAGCTGTTCCATCACTAATCCCAATGTTTATTTTTGTCTCTAAAATAGCAGAGCTGTTCTCCCACTCTAATGTTTTGATCTGCAGTGTCATTTTAGGCTAGACTGTGGTGTGGTTTTTGTTCATTGAATATAACTTTTTAAGAAACTGCATGGTAATTCTGAAATCACAGAAACAGTTCAGACTTGACGGGTATTATACTTTATGTTTCTCAAAGCTGTTATAAGTGAGCCAAAATTTATTTCCTGGTGCCACCTCTGTGGATCACTTGGGTTCTCAGTATTCTTTTTTCTTAACCCTGTTCTTTCAGTGGAAAAAACCACTGATTTAAGTGTTTCAAGTGCAATTGGGATTGAGCACTGAATAATAAGATGCATGAAAGTAAACTCGTTAATCTTACATATACATACCTGTATATATTTGTGTGTATATATGTCTATATAATACTTATATAAATTTATATATATATTGTATCAGGAAATCATAGATACCATATTTATCTCAAACTTCTGCTGTAGTTTGCTCAGGTATTATTCTGTACTTTGGAGCTCTGTTGAATATTAAAGTATGTCTCGAGAAGAAATGCTGCAGACTGTGTTGTTCATTCCTCTAGCCTGTTTATTCTGTCATGTGGTCCATTTTCCATGATGGTGTTTGTGCTCTGCCACCCTGCTCTGCCACAGATAATTACGTGCTTTTTGCAAAGAAGACTGAATTTGTGTCTTTCATTTGTTCTTTCCTGTCTCCGTTTTGTCATCATAGTTGTGTGGTTTTGAGTTTCTGCTGATGAAGTTGGTTAATGCACTATTGCATAAAATCCCAGGCATTAGAAATAGCAAATAGTTTTTGCAATAATTAACATTATGTTATATTATGCAGAAATGCTGTAATAGTGTGAAAAGAAGAGAAAGTAAGTGATCAGAGGGCAGTGTTATAACTAAGCAGACTTATGTGAACTAAGTTCAATTCTTGTGTATACATACAATGTGATACTTCTTATTTATTTAACCTCAAACAGTTTTTCTTCAAAACCCCTGCTTCATCCAGTGAGCAAAAGGGGCAGGACGCACGGGCAAGTATTTAATTTAAGATTTTCCATTGTTATTTACTCTGTGATGAAGTGGTTGTAGTTCTGTGTTGCAGAGGTTGTAGTTCTGTGCTGAAGCCCTGAGAAATAGAGGTAGAAATATCTGCTTATTTTAAAAGCCTGGTTGGAGACGCTTCTGGCCTGATACGTAACCACATGCACCACTTCTAATGTCTGACCTCAGCTCCAACTGCAACAGGGAGTGTCACTATTTCAGCAAGACTGTCCTAGTGTCTCATTTTGGGTACTTAATACATCATGATCATCTGATGGGTAATCATTTTTGAAAAATACTGCATATGTGACTTCCTGACCACAGTGAGATGGTCAATAGGAGTCAGGGGTAGGATCTAATTCCCAGGGTGGCATTTAATGCTCTTAAGCTAAAGAACCTTAAAGAAATCTTATTGCTCTGAGCCTTTCAGCTCCTGAGATAAATGGTGCAAAGGTTGCTCAGCTTTCCCAGAGCAGTCCCATTCTATATACTGAATACAGTGTCAGAGCAGAGGGAAGAAAGGTCTGTGATCATATACCTGAAGTGGGACACTTTCTAATTTTGAGCTACCTTTACAACCTTATCAGTGTTTTGAAGTTAATTTCCCATAGTGATTTCCTAGACTTTAAGGATAGTAAAAAGAGCTTCTGTTCATATTTTCCGTTGTGTGATGATACTGATAACACGTTTTAAAACAGGATCAAAGCTGTTGGATACTTTCACATCAGCCTTCGCTGCTTGAGCTGATAGGGATGCTGATGCTACCAATAGTACCACTTCCTTTCTCTTAGATCAGATTTTTGTTCCAAAAGGTAGGTGGTTTAGACGAATTAGATGCCCTACTACTGCAAAGTAAGTGTTTTGAAGGCGTATTTCTTGCAGGTACTGGGGTTTGGATCACTATTATTTTTGATGTGCTATTGATAATAGAAATGTCAGAGTAGATGGTGTCAGAGCAGCTTTGCTCAGAGGACCCCCTTCCAGATCCTGGCTCTGCCACTGCCTTACTGCATTGCCCTGGGCCAGTCCTCTGCCTGCACTGCAGATGTGCCCTTGCTGGCTTCTCCCAACAAAATTCTGGTGTTTTATATAACATTTATATTTAAAATATTTACATACAAATGACATATTCACAATATTATATTGTGAGCATATATCTCTCTATGTGATATAATTGCATATTTTTACTTATATACATTTTCATATGTATAGGTAAAATTATGTTAGGAGATTCACTGTCTTCCCAGAATACATCTACCTGCAGGTAGTAGGAGGAATAGTTGTGTGTTTCAAAACAGACAGTGATTAGATAGCAGGAGAAATCCAACCTAATTACTGTGAGACAGAGGGATGGATACAGAGCTGAAATGTTTACTGACTATTTTCTCCCAAGTCTTGCATTTTCTTGAGTTATTGTTGATCTCTAGTGTTGAACTGAACTGTGTCGTCATTCTTTTTCTTCTTTAACCTTTCAAACAAAAAGACTGTTCTGTTTTTATTCTTGTCATCATTTCATACCCAGCCTGCCTTTTGAGGATTTACCAGTGAATTTTGATGTGGTACATTGCATTTCTCTTGTTTGTTTTTAACATATAGCAATTAATTTATGGTCTAAGTTTTGTAAATGCAATGTGGAAGAAAACAATATACTTGGAAAAAAGTAACCTTGAACTCTTTTAAAGTTGAAGTAGTCAAACCCTTCCTCTAAATAAAGTTTAGAGTGACATCTTGTGGTAACATTGATTTCAAATGCGTGTATCTGTTGGCATTATTTTGTCCACAGTAAGCATAGTGTTCTCTGTTTCAAAATGTAATGAATTCCTTAGCAGAAGTGTATAATAACTTCCACAAGGGCTTGTGTGAGATCAGAGAAACATTGTTATGTGTCATGAGGGCCCTATAGGTATACCTTGTCTTTTACTGCATGAAGTTTATCCTGCATACCTGTGAGTTCCCAATGCTTCAAATTCCAGTTCAAGATGTTTTAATGCTCTTCCAGCTGTTGACTGTCTTTTGGAATTGCTCAAGAAGTTTCAACTAGCCATGATGCCAAAGCAAGCGGGAGCACAACATCTCTCAGCAACATCTTGTGCCAATTCATTAACTGTTCAAAGATTTTCTTAGTTTTAGGTAAAGATAAATATGCCCAGGAAGTTAGCATGGAAGATTTGTCAATATAGGAATGAACAAACCCCTTTATGATCCATTTTGCAGTAGTGTATGTGCTTGCCACTTATGAATCAGTCTCCAAGGTACTGGGTGGTGTAAATGCCCCACCACCAAACCTTACCCAAATGCCTAGCAGGTGCTTAGACTACAGTTTTGTTCAGTATATCTAAATGAAATACAAATATTTTCAATGTTAGGTGGGGATGGAGAATGATTTTTTGCTCAGAAGCTTAAAGGACCCAGGAAAACATGTAAGTTTTGCTTTCTTTTTTGGGAAACCCTCTGCAGAGATGAAGATATAGTGGCCCTAGTGAGAACTTTGATCAGGTCCAGGAATGTATTGCCCACTACAGTCTCTCAGGTCAGCCATATGAAGGTCTGTTCCCACTCCTCAATACTGAAGAGGAGAAAAATGCTGATATTCTGGTAAGGTAAAGTTTTAGCTATATAAAATGGTAATTAATGTTGCCATAGTGTCGCTATGGCAGGTTGAATACCTGACTGTTAAATTAGCTGTTCAATAAAAGGATGCTTGGCCTTTCTAAGAAATAAATTCTTTTTAGGAGAAGGGTTTCATTAGCATGTGTCAAATGGAAAGTCCCTCTACCGCTGCTCCATGGTGCATCACTTGCAGCTGTGGTCGCAGGTCTGCTTCAAGTCTTGTGACCATGGGAGGCTGGATTCAGGAAAGGATTCTGTGCTTGTGAAACTCAGGTTTTTTTTAGAGGACTGTTTGGTACATGTGAGGGTGCCAGCACTGAACAAATGATTCATGTGATGTGCTGGCAATGTTAAGGATTTTTAGCTTTGTGGTAAAGCACACAAGGAACATAAGACCAAAGAAGCCCAACTCGATGATCCTAAAAGGGCCATCTGGTGACCTCATTTATTAATTTGATGAAAAAACAAAGACACAATGTTTTCAATTAAGATGGATGTTTGGCTCCCATGCCAGAATTGGTTTTGGTGGATAAGTAAGTACAAGTTAAGCTGTTAATATAATCCTAATGCTGAAACTGGAAGCACTGATATAAATTTGATATAAAACAAAGCAAGTTATTTGGAGAGCCTCTCAGAATGATCTATCTGGTTACATTTTTCAGATATAGTTTAGGAAAAGCCTGTAAAATTTATATATGAGGTACACAAAGAGTGTTTAAATGACATATTTGCTGGGATAATTCTGGAGAATTCCTTGGCAAAGTGCCTTCATGCATTCCAACAAAGGCTATTGAAATAATAAAGAAATTTGTAGATACAGTTAGGTAGCAAAATAATGCTGATGTCTTTTAAATGCCCTCTCTTTTTGTCACAGCAAGAAATGACTGCAAAGGAAAACTGTCTGCTCTTTCTCTTTTATTTCTGCTGCTCAGACAGCAATGCCCCTGTTGCAGTTTTTGAATGGCTGTTTGGCAGATTTTGTCCTGTTATTAATTGGAATCTTCTCTGATAGTTTTCACTTGCCCAAGAAAGAACTTGCTTTTCATGCTGAGACAGCTAGATATTAAGTAGATGATGCAATGGGAGACTTTAAAGAGGTTTCCCCATAAGGCAGGACGTGAGGCTGAGATGACATTGTACAAACCATAATTTTTTCTGAATTGTGTCTTCCACGTGGTGAATTTTCCGCACTGGCAGGAGGTAACTCACTGATACAACCATGAGGAGAAACGGGGCAGAAAACCTGTGCCAGCCAATGACCATTGCTTCTGGGTATGGTACTCCTTGCTGGATGGGATGTCTTGAAAATAAGGTCTTATCAGTTAGACAGTGTTTGGGTGGGTGGAATAGCTGTTTGAGGGCCTAATTATTGAATCCTTTGAACTCCAAACAGCTATTCATATCTTCTTTCAGCAGCATAAAATGTTACTGTGCTGTGATCACTTAAGTTTCATGGCTCATTTTGTCAGAATAAAAAGAAGATTCTGGCCATTCTGACCCTGATTTTGTGCCAGTGTTGTTCTCACTGCAGTTCAGAGGTGACAGGCTGCCTGCAAGGTCCTCCAATATTGTTAAAAGCCACAGCAAATTTAAATTTCAAGGTGGCTGAAGAAATTTAAATTTAAAGGTGGCTGAAGAACAAAATTACCTGAGGAGTTTGGGGGCCATAAGTAATTGCTATCTACCCATGTAAATCCCTCTGGGGTATATTTTGGATTAAGTATTCCTTACTTCTTCTCTAAAACTCTTGTTTAATATTCATGTATGTTGTTAAACAGCTGCTGCATCCTGTTCAAGAGCAGAAAGAGGGAATGCATTTCAATAGCAAACCAAGTGATACTTAAATATATCCCTTGCCTACTTCAAAACAGCAATATGGGAGTTAATTAATATTTATCAAATGTACTGAAGCCCTTGAATGAGAAGCACTGTGATTGTGCAAAACACTGTTTGTTTATTTTGAGCTTTTACCTGGCCATTTTGACCATTTGGTAAGTGCACTTGAGAGCAAGCACATAAAACTTGCTATAATGCTGATTTGATTTCTCATTTTTGAATGGGAACAGAATCAGGACAGACTTTCCAACGGTATAATTGCAGAAATGTAGGTGCTCTACTTAACCTGAGAAAAAAGCTCTTCACTGAATGAGTTGCATGACATTTTGCAATAGATGGTAATATAAAAAGGTTGTATTAACACAATGCAGTATAGAGAGACCTTGTTAGATTTTATTACATTTTCTGCTTGGTAATTTATTATGATTAGAAAGCCTAATTTTTTTGCTTATCTTGTAATTATAGCAAGGTGTTTATCAGCAGGAGTTCCAGCTGCTTTTCTGTACAGTCTCTTATTAGATTTGGAATTAGAAAGCCCTTTTAGATTGTAAATTTTTGCTCATTACATAGGGTGCATAAAGCATTCTAAAGTGGATGTATTATGTGAGGTCAACATTATATTTCGTGAGTTGCTACCTGAGTTTCCAACAGGGACAACAAATCTCATAGATTTAGATGGACTTCAGAGGAAGGCCTCTTTATTTTGCAAACCACACCTTCAAAACCCTTCTCTAGAATAGGGAGGTAACTAATATTCCCCATTTCATTCAAAAAACAGTTTTAGGTGTCTCTGTGTACCATGCTCCCTATCCCTGCATCTGGCTACAGTTCAGTGTTTCCATTTGACACTTAAGTGTGTCTGGTGAGAATGAGATGCCAGTGTCCATGTCAAAATAACACAGAGGCCCCCTGAGGAGTTCCATCCTTGGGATGTTGTGCCCAGCTGGCTGTGGCTCTGCAAAACCCAGCTGCTCTGAACAAACGCTTTAGTGACTGACCCAAGTGCTCGTAGGACACTTGTGACGAACACAGAGCTTGACTGAGAAATCCAAAGCTTACATCATATCATGAGATCATCCGGATTTATGCTGTCAGGCTCAAGTTATAATGGAAAGCATTGTCTGACTTCATTTTTTTGGAGAGAATTTAGGCCAGTCAGGGCCTATTCTTATTCAGAGTTATCTTTCCTGTGGAAGATGGGATATGGTATCCATCTAGAGCAAGAGTGAGCCAGAAAATGGCAGGCAGCAATTAGAAATTGGAACATTTGAAAATAGGAGCACACATTGGGCTATTATTGATGTTCAGATTATTAGTATAGTTATGTGGCTCTGTATTTTTGCATTGTTCATGATAAATTGTTATTTTTACAAATTGGTTAATTACTGGAAATTATTTATTTTAACAGTTTGGACAAACGACTGTCAGTGGATGGAACTGCCATCTATGAGATTTTTCACTGCCAGTCTTGCTTTGGGTGGTACTTGCTCATAACATGAAATCTGAATGTTTATGACTGAATAAACGAACTTCATGGACTCTGATGCAAGGATAAATGTTTTAATGAGAATACAAAATTAAAATCAGATACTTTATAGATATTTTACTAAACTTGTCATTATCCCAATCCCCTGTGAGCGAGCATCCACTGATTTTATTAATTCCCATTCTTTAGTGCTGTTTTAGAGAGGAACTTTTATCAGGGCATGTAGTAAATAGGACAAAGGGGAACTGGTTTTAACTGGAAGAGAGCAGGTTTAGATTAGATATAAGGAAGAAATTTTTTACTGTGATGGTGGTGAGGCACTGGAACAGGTTGCTCAGAGAAGTTTTGGATGCCCCATCCCTGGAAGTGTTCAAGGCCAGGTTGGATGGGGCTTTGAGCACTTTGGTCTAATGAAGGTTCCCTGCCCATGACAGCAGGGTTGAAATTAGATGATCTGTAAGGTCCCTTCCAACCCAGACCATTCTAAGATTCTGTGATTCTGTGAGCTGAGCCAGGAGCAGAGATCAGCTTCGATAACTGCAACCAACACTTGTGCATTATCCGCAGGCCCAAAGAAACTGAGGGTGAGATTCAATCCACATAATTTGCACCATAAATGGGTTGGTTTTTCAAATGAGAATTATAGCCCTAGATATAAGGCTCTATCTCCCTAGGCAGTAGAAGAATTTTGTGGCATGGAAAGCGGGAGATCCCTTTTCAGCTGAGATGACCTGGTTAGATTGGCTGAATTCTGTAATAAAAATTCAGGCAAAGCATAACAATAAAAATAGCAAAAATAAAAGAATAGTGAAAAGAACTACTGTTTTAAAACATGCTTTAAAAATCTGTTTCTGTGTAAAGCTGACTTTGTTTCTGAAATATCTTTATTTTGCAGAATAGACAGTCCTGAAGGAGAAGGAACCATTTTTAGTTTGGAGGTTATATCTAGTTGTGTAATGGATTTTCTTGCATCAGTTTCAATATTATTTACTTAAAGAGTCTGAACTGGAGACATATGAAGCACCAAGCCACAAAAATCTGTCCTGTCTGTAGTGCAAAGGTTGCATGTCAGAGAGAAGGACAAGATCACTTAGAAGCTTTTTTGGTTATTCCTGGCAATTAAGTGAGATGTCTTGGTAACTGCAGAAAAATCCCAGTTGTCACTCCACACAAATTAAAATGTATACATATTTCATTGGCTATTTGTCTGGGACTATAACCATTGCTACAGAAACCTAAAAACAAGACTCTAAATATTGGATAAGAACATCCAGTACTTTAATGAGATAAAGTAACTGCCAGGGCTCTGGGGAATGTAAGGTACAAGCACTCTTTGTTCAGCTCTGCGAAGTGTATTGTTTATCATGTAAGGCTTTTTGGCTTGGGAATTACTTCCAAGCCCCAGTTTCCCATTAGAGTGTCTTTCTGTTATCTCTTATGTCACTCTTGACCTATGTTTTCAAGATCATTTCTTTCTTATAAGATTTTGGTAGGAGGAGAAAATCAGTTGAACAAGTTAGTAAATTTATACAAGAGATTGTGAATTAAGTATCTTCTTTACTACATTTTCACCTTTGGCCTCTGCAGTTGATATGGAAGGATAGCATTTGTGCCTTTTTGGGGGACTTGCCTCTTCTTTGATATATTTCTCCTCACCCCCTCAGGATGTCAGTTGTATCATGAAGTCCTGGAGTGCTGAGGGGTTTCCTTCAGCACTTGCCTACAGAATTTGGTGTAGCATTAGGATATATTGTGAGGGTCCCTGTAATAAGGCCTCTCTTTATACCCTGGTTTTTTTCAGGTTGGCTTTGCTTCCCCTAAAGAAAGGCCTTGGAAGTGAACTCTGGCAGTTTGTCAAACACCAGATTTGTATTTGTTCTTTTAGCTTTGCATATTGATTTTCAGTTGGTGAGGACATGGATCTCTGGAGAAATAGGGATGGGGTTGTGAGTAATAATGCTGTCATATTGTTATGCCAGGTATATTCGGCATTTAAATGGGGAGTTGGCATTAAATAAAGACAATCCTAAGGTAGCGGAGGGCATCTGGGTAAACAAAAGGGCCACTCTTGAACTTTTGCTAAGCACTGTGGGTGGTAAGTAAAGGATTAGAAATGAAGACAAAGGAATGCTAGGACTTGTATACACAGTTCTCAGTGGGATAAACACACCTTCAAATTGAATTACAAATTTGAATAGACTTATAAATACCTTGTAATAAGAATTGTGTCATATGCTTACACCAGGTTTGTGAGGTAATCTATGCTGGCAAAATGCTCTCATCTAGCACTACTTTTAAGGATAAATACAAGAACTGCAAGATTTCTCAGTCTAAATTCATACTCTGCAAGCTGTGCACTCAAATAGGTTAGATGTGAAAGTTTCTGGAAGAACCTTCCTTTGATACAGGACTGTTTCACTTTGTAAGGGAAACACATGCTAAGCACTGCCAAAGGACTGGAGATGTGGATGTTCCTGCATAAAAATCCCTTCACGAAACTCAAGCACATTTTTTAGTGTTGTGAGTCATTCAAATTGTCAACTTCCTCCAGTGTGTTTAGTGCCAGTTCTCATCATGTGTTCGAAAAACAGTAGTACAAAAATAATCATAATAAAAAGGAAGATGTTAGAGTTTGAGGTAGTTGCTCTGCCAGACATTTTGTTTTTGCTGCAAACCAGAGAATATTATAATTCCTCTTCATTGCCTTCCCTGAAAATCACTGGAAATGAGAGGTATGGTAGTCACCTATTTCAGACCCGTTGCTTTTCACTTACTGCTACGTACTAGAACTGTGCCACAAACTGCAATATTTTTCCCAAACCAGAAGATAATTGACAAGTGTTTGGCAAAGAGGAAGGTTTTTGGAAGTCTTTCACTAAGCAGTAGATTTACAATAGTTCCCAGCTAACACTTTTTTGCTTGGAAGTACAACTTCCATAGCACAATGAAAAGACTTCAAGAATTTGCTGTACACAGGTTATGTCCTCAAAGGCTCCTGATGGCACCATGACAGAGTTCCAAACCTTTGGCGGGTGACTGCACAGCTGAGGGTGACAGGGATTCTCTACTCCTTCTGAACTGCTCTCATAAAACAGCATACAGTAAAGGGGGGGGCAGATCTCACATGGAAGCAATATACACAAGTGCTGGGACCGAACAGATGGTTCGCAAATGTAGAAGAAGCTGCAGTCAGCAAATTCTCAGTAGTTTGCTTCAAGTATGGTTACATGACAAAGTTCCTGCAAGATAAGCAGGAAGTATGGGTTTCCCGCAAGTTAATGAACTGCCCATGTGCACACTCTCACTGTCCAATGAACTACTCTCTAAGAACATACTGACAGCTGAAATCTACTTGGAAATGTCTTTATTAATGAATTAATCTGGGAACACACATATTTCCACATGGGGGACTTAATCATTTACACAAGAAATAGCTTGAATGGTTTCTGACAAGGTTTTGGCCCATCATTCTCCCAAACCATTCACAGCCCAGGGATCATCCCCATAGATTGGTGTATGTGGCTGCTCTGCTATGGAGGGTAAGAGACTTTTAAAGTATTAATCAAAGCTCAGTGCTGGAAGATGGTCCTAAGGATGTGTAGTTGACATGGCATACCTTGTGTGCTGAGGGTGTTGGATGAAATCTCACAAATATAACAACTACATGAAAACCAGAACCTTTGGGAAGTTGTTATTCATCCTTTTAAAGAATGTAGAATGATTTTTAGCTCAGAAGCTTAAAGGCTGTGATGGCTCACAGTCTGGAGTGAAGCCTCGAGGCAGCCCAGAAAGCCAACTGTATCCTGGGCTGCATTAAAAGGAGTGTGACCAGCAGGTTGAGGGATGTGATTTCCCTTCTTTTCTGCTCTGGTGAGACTCCACTAGGAGTACTGCATCCATCTCTAGGGCCTCTGCACAGGAAAGATGTGGACCTGCTAGAGCAGGTCTGGTGCTCGTCATGAAAATGATCAGAGGGATGGAACACCTCTCTTATGACGAAAAACAGAGAGTTGCAGGTGTTCAGCGTGGAGAAGAGCAGGCTCCAAGAAGACCTTATTGCACCTTTTCAGTTCTTAAAGGGCGCTTACAAGAAGGGGAGAGACTTTTTAGTAGGACCTGTTGCAATAGGATGGGGGGGAGGCTTGAAGCTAAAAGAGAGTAGATTTAGCCTAGATATAAGGAATTTTTTTTTTTTACAATGGGGGTGGTGAGGCACTGGCACAGAGAGGTGGTTTCTGCCCCATCCCTGGAAACCTTCAAGGTCATGTTGGGTGGGACTCTGAGCAACCTGATCTAGCTGAAGATGTGCCTGATCATTGCAGGGGGATTGGCCTAAATGGCATTTAAAAGTCCCTTCCAACCCAAGTAATTCTAGGATTCTAAGGTGTGAGTATTAGTCTTATTGACCATAAGAAAGCTCTCTGGATTGCTCTGGTTTCATTCCTTAAGCTTGTGCAAATTCCTTCCCTATCAATCCAGTGGGTGAATAATTTTAAGAGCCACTGCTCTCTTCTGATCAAAGGATATAGGGCATGGCAGCCCTATATCTTTAGACATGGAACTTTGTCTTGACTAAAGCATTTTCTACACCACCATTTCAGTATCATTAGAATTGTCATTTGACCTAACAATCAAATCTGTCCTGACTGCATTATCTCCAGTTCACTGATCCAAGAAACATCACCTCTATTAAACATGAATACTTTCAATAGGAATTTTCTACATGCTGTGCAAAACTTCAGCTTTTACAGATAATTTTAGTGTTCTATAATATTTTGATGATCTTTCCTCTGCTTATTTGCTGTGTTGAGACCAAGCACGAAAGCTGGCTTTTTCACAGCATCTGCACCATTAGAAAACTTGAATTATATTAAGGAAGTAAAATCTTCCCATCCCAAATGGCTGTAAAAGTCCACTTTGTCACAGCAATATCACAATGATGAATGTTCAAGGGCAAAGCTTTGATTAATGACAGCTGCAGTTTGGATTTCACTGATTTTGAACCTCCTTACAGACAGCTGCACACTTACTGCAAGTATCTAACTAGACATATTTATTATGCTAGTTTGGTTAAATAGTCATATAAATGAAGCATATGGATACTTGTATAATTTGCATATGCAGCCTGTGACTGTTATATGAAGTAGGCTTCTAAGAGAAGAGTATCCATCATTCAGCTGAGATATTTCTATTTGGTTAAATTAAGGAGGTCTCTGATTAGGTTGCATAGAAGGGAAATTCCAGTCTGTAAAGGGACCTGGAAGTAAAGAGATGCAGTTGTTCTTTATTCAAGAGCACATTAACACACTGAAAGTATGTGCAGTATTTTCACCTGCCCTTTTGAAGTGCTGAGTTGGGTGAAAAATTAGCAAACTTTGGGTGAGCATAACAAACTGTAAAGCAAGTATACTGCCTTTAAATAAGCTTGTTCTATTAAGTGTCCTCTTTTTTACAACTGTGAAGGAGTAGTCAGCATTTGTGCTGCTGAAGTTGTTGTGCAGTATTGCAACTGTAAATAGGGTACTGTGATAACCAGGTAGGAGTAAAGCTGTGGGGAGACTCCTAAAATGACTGGTTTCACCTGTAACCTGTTACTGTACTGTAATTAAACTGCTGGTTCTGCAGTGATTGTTGGGAACTTGTATTTCACATAAAAGTAAAGCTGTAGAGAAATCATCAATATGATCCATAACTTGCATTCTGGCTATTTTATTGTACAGCTGTTGTAACAACTCCCAGTTGGGTGACATTAAATGTGTCTTTCGCCGCTTCATGCCCAGGCATCTCCTGCAAAATAAAAGCTCCCATCTCCATTACTCTCCTCTACCCATTTCATTGCATATTAGATTTTTAAAGCTATCCGTTTGTAAACTATTTGTTATTTTATACAGAGAAAGTAATATAATAAGGTCGATTATACACATTGGCAGATACTAAATAGGCTTCAGGTCTTTGCTGTGCTACATTGCCTGACCTTGTCTCTGTCTGAACAAGGATTCCAGCCCTTCTTGGCATGACCATGCTTGCCCCCTCCTTGCCGTAGGTAGTTCCCCCCACCAGGTGCTGTTACCTGCAGCATAAATCCCAATTTATCTTCAGGAAACAGGGCAAGAGTCTAATCGTGCAAACGGAACCTCCCCCTCATTTTTTTTTTTTTTTTTGTGATTATATTCAGCAGTGTTGCAATGCAGAGAGAGATGCACAGACCAATTTATGGCTTCAGAATTAATTTCTCTTGTGAGTTGTTACTAGCAGGTAAGGTGCAAAAAGCATGTGCTCAAACAGTCATTTTTTGTTTAAGGACTGCAGTCCTGGGGGTAGTAAAATCCTACGAGATGGTGCCAGACTCTTACACACCACTGCAGTGAACAAGAAGCTTTTCAGATAGACAAAGTGCCCTGCTCCCACATTTTCAGCAGATTCTGATAAATTAGTGTTAATTCTCCCTTTTTAATTTATGTAGTATTAAGTGCATTCTCTTCAGAAGCTAACAAATCAAAGTGTGTGGTAGTGTCTAAAATGAAATTATGTTAAGAAATATTTTATTTCCTATTGTTTATTGTTCTTTCTCTGTGTACAATACACTATGCTCCTTAGGACAAATAATTAATGGAGGTGATGTGGTTTTTGAGGTGGTTACCCTCGAGGGCATGTTCTCATACAATTCATAGCAAATGAATTGTTTTTTCCTTGCTTGACAAGGAATGGGAACAGCGAGTAAGACTTGTCACCAGGTGGCACCATTAACCTAAGTTATGTTTCAGCGAGGTGAATGCAATAAAGTTTATGTTCAAAAAGAATTTAGTAGAAAGATTGCTCTTTTCACCTCTCTTCAGAGTCTAAGTAAACACACAGCATAAAGAATATACCAAATAATTCTTCTGTTCACTGGCACAATTAAAATTATCTAATGCATTTGCAGTGCTATAATGTGGTGAAGAATCTTCCACACTTTGTGGAAAGAAACCAGAAACCCCCTGCCTGCTTATGAATTTTGCAATATACTGCACATCTGGTGCATCCAAAGGCAACATTTACCCAAGCAGAATCTCAGAACAAGACCAGGGAATTCTCATGTGAAAATATTTGTGTCTAAATATTGTTTGAATATTTTTAGACTATATTCTATGAACCTAAACAATAAGAAATTGATTTTCCTTACTTACAGTGAGTAGCACCGTACGCCTTGCAGGGAAGATGACGAGTCCCTTCTCTGGCTGCTGTTCAGTGGTGGTGCTGGTCGTGGCCCCCTCCACATCTGCTGCAGCCTGTATCTGCTTGTGCTGCTTCTTGGCACTCACAGGATGGTGTAGCTGTCCTCTGAAGCAAAGGAAAAAACTTTTCCCCCTGCAGACATTTAAATAGCCTTAAAAGTTAGAGTTTGTTTTGAAAGGGTTGGGTTCCTCTTTAAATAGTTTTTGGTGAATTTCTTCAGCTTGGTCATAAGATGGTAAACGTGTTGTTTTTTTTCCAAACAATGATATTAACCTAAAGGTAGGAGATTAAGGTGATCCTTGGGAAACAGCAAATTCTTGTTCTTCTGATCAGGTATTAAAGAAAAACAGGCCATCAACCAGTTATTTCTGAATATGCTGGAATATTTAAAGTGAACAGTGTTTTAGGTAGTGACCTTTAGGATCCTTTAAAGCATGTTTGTAGGATGCAGGTTGTAGTTCCTACTTAGCTTGTAAAAGTAAGCAGGAAACCAGAACTTTAAAGGATTATTTCATTAAATTTTTATGGGAGTGAAACTGTGAATTGTAAGGTCACATTAAAGCAATAGCTTGCTTATACTATGGCATATGCTCTGGTTACAGTGTTTTCTGTGGCACTGCTAGGTAGGATTCTATTGTACTAAACTGCAAGTCATGCTCTAATTTAAGTTATACATATTTTATGTGTTTTTTTGCCTTTGCTTGCTTCTCTGGTCAGCTGTGAAAGTCACCAATTATGCAGTCTTTGTGTCAGTGTCCAGTTCTTGGACTGAACAGAGGCAGTGGAGTCTCATCCTTGGCGATTAAAACCCTGAGCAAATGCAGCTCTGAGGAACTTGATCTAGTTACCCGTGCTTGAGCAGGGAGGCTGGAGTAGGTGGTGTCCAGAAGTGCCTTCCAAGCTCAGCCACCTCCTGATTCTGTGTCTATGAGAAGAAAAGTCACAGCAAACAGAACTGCAGAATTTCTCTAACTGAGCCTGTGAAATGCCCCGTGTGGAAACTGCAGAACTGTTCTCAGGTAGACTCCTTGCTTGTAAAGATAAGAGCAATATTCAGAGCATTTGGAAAGAACAATTCTCTTGAGATTTGCATTACTATGCAGTTTTCTACTGACGTTTACCCATTACAACACAATAGATACTGTAAATGCCAATTTATCTTCATTCCCTAACAAAGCAGAAAATGTGCATGGTGGCATAGTGGATAGAAAGTAGAAAGATTCAGCAATACTGTATCTTAAAAGAAAATGCCATTAAGAATCTGGCAAAAATATTGTTAGTTATAAACCCTCCTGTATGTCTGTGTGTTCAAATTTCAGTGTGCTGACTTGGTGAACATTTTAAATAGCAGCAATAATATTGTCATTACAAGGATAGACTAAGAAAGAAAGTGAGGCAGGGCTTGTAGAGAGAACAAGATCAGCCAAGTAGGGTTTTTTTGACCAAAGAGGGTATTACCTAATTTGTGTAATAAATCAGGAACAATGACATTATTAAATGCATCTGTGGTCCAGAAAAAGTTACCTTTTTCACTGTTTGAAGGATCAAAATGTAGGTAATTGGAATATCTCTCCTGAGTCATGATCCTGTAGTTGTTTATTGTTTTCCAGTTTCTCTCACTTTTAAATGGAGACATGGACATGGAAGCAAAAAAGAAGTGTATCTGATATGTAGGTAAAACTCTTCATGCTCCCTTCAGTAGAATCTGGACTAAACCCTCCAATTTTTGTAATAACATAAATCCTAAACATAAATCCTAAATTTCTTGGGGCCATAAAACACTAGTAGTACTTTAAACCATTTGTTTTCACTATTTTCCTGGGGGTTTTAATTTTTATATTTCTTCTTTCTTTATTTCCCCGTGTTATTTCACATCTCTTTGTGTGTTTTTGGTTTAATTTGCTTTGCCGCCTTTTTTTTTTTTTTTTTTTTTAAATTTTTTTGTGGTCAGTAGCAAGCCATTGATTTTGTATGGAGGTATCATCTGGATTTCCAGCAAGTACTGCAAGGACCCTAATGTTTTCTTGGGTGTGATGCTGCAGCTGCCTGTGCTTCTAACTGATTCTGTTCCTGACAGTTTTAAATTATTGCTCTTTGCTTGCCTGCAAGCCTTCACTGCAAATGAAATTCTTATACAAGCCCAGATATATCAGGAAAACTGTGGGCAAAGCCTATGAAGAAAGCAATTTATCCATCACTGACAGTCTAGCAGTGCATAACGATCTGTCAATGGCTGGTCGATGGTGAATGGTGGCAGTGGCTGTTCCATTAGGTGTGATTTGGGGTCAAAGTGTCTGTATGACCTCTAGACCTCCATTTGCTGTTTGGAAGTATATCTACACATATATAGACAACCCATGAATAGTTTATATTTTTTCTTCTGTTAGGAGTTGGCATATATGTTATTATTTATACTTTACTCCTCTGCAGTGTAGTAGAGTTGACAGGTGGTTGCTTTAGCTGAAATGCAGTAGATCTGATTTAAACTAACCATAAATTTAGATAGGGGGTTTTCAGGAATTCTGATATGGATTAATTTTTTTGTGAGTGATTTTTCTTTTTTTTCTTTTTTTTCTTTTTTAATGAATCAAATAGCTAAAGTATTTATAAATGACATTCATATTTGGCAAGGGCTGCTGACTGAAAAAGAATCATAGAATATCTCAAGATGGAAGAACGATAAGGATTGTTGAGTCCAACTCCCTGCTCCTCACAGGACTACCTAAAGTAAACCATATGACCAGGAGCATCATCCAGACATTCTTTGGACTCTGACAGGCTTGGTCCTGACCATAGAATCAGAATTATACAATATTGAGGGATTGGAAGGTACCTTTAAGATCATCTAGTCCCAGTGCCCCCTGCCATGGGCAGGGACACCTTCACTAGACCAGGTTGTTCAAGGCCTTATCCAGCCTATCTTTGAACACTTCCAGAGTTGAGGCATCCACAACCTCCATGGGCAACCTGTTCCAGTGTCTCACTCCCTTCACTGTAAAAAAATTTCTTCCTAATATCTAACCTGAATTTCTCCTCTTTCAATTTGTAGATTTCAGTTTCTTTTCCAAGTACTTGTGGGAAAACATGTATCACTGAGCTAGGCAGTAGCTGGCTAATAGTTTCCTGTTTGGGGGAATGGAAATATATGTACCCACTTGTTTTCAGTGCATGTTACTGACCAAGCTACAAAGTGACTGGCACAGATTTCTGCCTCTTTCTGAAATTCGAATTTTCAATCATCTCCTTAACTTTAGCTTAATGAATCCAACTTAACTGAATTCAATCAAGTGCTTTATCATTAAGAGAGATAAAGTGCAACAATGCCTGACTCATTCTTGTTTACAGCATGTTTTGATATAGTTGTAAATTATAAATTTGTATATTTTTCTGCTTTGTTTTACTGGCTACATGTCAGAGATATCCAAGAACTTTCTGGAAGAGTACACTTGTAAAATTTTCACAGGCATCTCTGTGACTCTAATATCATTGGCTTGATCTCATTCTTAATTTATTAAGACCTAAATCAAACTTGAAAAGAATACTGATCACCCAAACGATTGTGAAAGCATTTTTCCATGGCTACAGCTAAAAGAGCTTTTAGTATAATGTAAGGAGAGGTGGACAGTCCGGGAGAGGCAGGCTCTAAAGAAGATGCACAGAAATGTGGACATAGTGGTGTTTGGCCCTGTTTTCACAAGATCCAAATAAATTTAGGCTTAAAAATGTACCAGAGGGCTGCATCTTCCTCATGGAAGTTAATAATTAGTTTGAGTGTTGTGAACTCAGCTACAGTAGTACACAACTACTGTACACAACTATTTTCAGTGTGGTTACAGAGCACTAACTGTGCACTGAGCTAAAGGGACAATGCAGTCAGTCTCTGCTCTGCTGGTGCTATTCCTTTTACCGCTGAAACTGTGTCATGGGCAACCCCTGGAGCTTGTTCTTCAGAGAACTCTTCTGAATTTGATTCCTTCCTGTGCCAGCAGACATCCTCTCAATCAAGGAAAATATTCTGCCATCCTTGAACTATTAACTTCTGAGATGGAATAGCCAGCTGAGTATGTTTGTGTAAGTCCACTTTTTAACAGTCAGAGGCTGTTTTCTTACCTCACGGCCAGGATGAGTGCTTCTTATCTGCTCTCTGCCCTATTTGTTTTGTTTTACTTGCATCTCTGCTACAAATGAAATTTTCCATGAGTTTAGCTCTGAACTGCCTGAATACACAAACCTTTCTGGATGTAGTTCACAGGGAAGGTCAACACTATAAATGAAAATAAATTAATTGGGCGTAGGTGCATGTGTCTCTGATGTGCTGCCCGAGTGGGAGCCAGGGGCAGGTAAGCATGTTCATTGAAACAGGTTCCTCTCCAAACTGGATTTGTTAGTGTTACCCTAACTATGATGCTGTCTGTGCCATATAGGTAACAAGGGGATCATTCTGTAGAAGCTTGGTAACAACAGTCACATCTGTACACCTCTGGATGCTTTCTGTGCATAGTGATTATCTGATGGCTTTTTTTCCTCAGACTTGTCTTCCCCTGTATGTCTGTACTCAACATGTTATATTTGGTCAGAACAAACCTGTCAAATGAGAGGGGAAAAAATGTTCTCTGTGTTAACTGGTTCTAATATGCAACATGTCATTTGGAAATAAGTCGTGAGGAGATATGCCATTTAGGCACCTCTGTTTTTAAACAATCTGTCTTTAGCTGAAACACTGGTTTAATGGAGAATCCTAGAGAATGAACACAAATAAGCAGAATAGAAAAGTCCTGGGAAATAAGACACAGTATTGCTCTTCTTTTCATTCTTGTTGTCTGCTTCTGGGAATTGGTTAGATTAGGACTTAAGTAAGCTTAAAAGACAGGAGAGGAGAAAGAAAATGACATTCATCCAAAATTCATACTTACATTAATGGAACAATACTCTGAAAGGGAAATCGTGCCAAAAGTTGCATCTGTGCCTTTTGCAAGATGGTGATAAAAAAGCAAAAGAAATCTCTTCATTTTCAAGATAGCTTCACAAAGAAACCAGCCAGATATGGAAACGCCCTTCATCACCAGCGGCTCTCATGTGTGATGTCCTTGGATGCCCAAAAGATTAGTCAGTCTGAAACCACCTGGCTCATGTAACAGGGATCAAAGACATTTCTCCATCTACAAACCTAATCTCATGGTAAGTGCATCCTTTCACTAAGTCACACAATATTTTCATAATAAACAGTGTTAGAGCTTTTTTTTTTTTTAATTATACTGAAGTACAAGGTTGTTTGTATCTGCCAAACAAGTTGTCATGAATTTGGTAAATGAAGGCTGTAACACTTTGTGATAAATATATCACAAAGATATATTTGTGAAGGCTATTATCATGAAGCATGAGAGTTGATATTCCTTTCTTTTCTTTTTCAGCTCTCTGAAAGTGAAGAGGACAAACTGCAAGTTATGGTCTAAGAAAATTATAGGGACATGTGACTCTTGAGGGGGCAAAATTGTGGACCAGTCCTCTCATGTGGCAATGCATTATAAGCAACAAAAAAGGTATTCTTTAAAATTACTTCATGTTCTCAGTATGAACAGATAGAACACATGCCAGTAGGAAATTTGTATCCACTTTTTATTTTCGTAGATTAGGACCCAAAAAATCACACACATAGAGCAAAAAAATGTGTATTTAATCTGTGACTTGGTAGTCTCCATGTATTCACCAATCTGGAATTTTCTTCTGCAATATTTTTATTGATTTAATCAAACGGCAATTTTTATATGGAAGTGCATTTTCTTTCTCTCTTGAGGTAAAAGCACTTGTACTCCCAATTACTAAATCTCAGTTACAGTTCATTTACAGCAGAAAGTCAGAAATTGGATGAAGTTCCAGTATCTCACTGGTCATTGACTCAGGACCAGACTGGGCAGAGAATAAGATCATGTTTTGACAGCTGGAAGGGCATCTGATTGTCAGCTACAACATGTGAAAGGTTAACTCAAAGACCTGAAACTAAACGGGTGTTTTGCATTTGACTGGTGTGAAATTTGTGTTCATGTTTTGATCTGGTTTCACAGACATTAAACGAGAGTCTACATTTGTAGTGGCACATAGTCAAAATCACTCTTGGCCAGCTGGATACCACATGCCTTTCTTGGATTCAGAGAATTATTACACTGGATCATTAAACTTCTAATTTAACACTCATTATACCTGAAGAAATTATTTTCCTCTCTTGCTGATATGTCTTTTTTTTTCTTATTGCAAACTTAAGAACTACTAAGACTTATTGTCCTCCTAAGAAGAAACAACTGGTTTTAATCTAATAGAAAACATGTATTCTTGAGAAATCAGTAATTCTGTCATCTTAAACGTGCTGTCATCAACAGTGAAGGTAGAATTTGGTTTCATTTGGATTCTGAATTATTGAAGGTGTGTTCAGACTTCTTCCGTCTTTTCTTGCTGACTCCTCACAAGTTGTCCATTCTTTATGGCCAGGAAACAGTGGTCCATGAGATGTCTATGCTGACTCTTATCCACAGGCTGTTGGCAGGATACAGCAACTGTTTCTTAAATTCTTATGTATTTTTCTGAAGAGTAAGGCTGGCATTTTCTGGATGTATCTCCATGTAGGCACATCTATATCTTTACTAGTTTCCCACCTGAATTTCTGCTCAAAGTGGATTGTTAGAGATGAGCGTGAATCAAGCACACTACTGAGCACTCATACCCTTCTGTGTCTCTAATTGTAGCTGACTGTCATTGTGAAGGGACTTCAGTACTCTTTGCAGAGGATTTAGCCTATGTAAGAACAGGGTCACATTCTGCGTAATGAAAAAAAAACCACATCTGCATGCAGTGGGAAGAGTGGCTCATGCAGGCCTTGCTAGAAAGTGGGAGTTTGGGAAGAGCCTGAAAATAGGATTGGAATGCATGGTGATAGGGAAGGCTTGTGGTGCAGAGTCTATAAGGACACTATTACAAAGGTCCTGTAAGACTCTTCTGGTTTAGCTGTTCTCTGTATTGTCTTTTTATGTGTCAAAGAACCTTTCTGATTACAATAATTTTAAGATACTTGTTTCTTTCCTACAGCACTAAAGATGACCCAGTGCCTCAGATTACACCCCTGGGAGAAGAATACTCTTGGATAACATGAAAATAAAACTGGTTACTTAAGACCAAATGGACTATATAGAAATGAATGTTCTTACAAACCTAAGTGAAGAAATAAAAAACAGACTTCCTCTTCTTACACACAGATTAAATCAGAAAGGTCTTTGTCTGCCTTTATCTTGCAGAGCTGATCTAAATGCTTTCCTGATGCACACCTTTTATGGAATTCTTTTATCTGTGCAGGTCTTACATTTCAGGTTTACATGCATCAAAGGGAACCTATTCCTAGCAGAAAGTATTAGCTTATCAGAGCTGATCTTTAGCAAGTCTCTCAAAGGATCTAAGTGGGTTTAATCTTTAACCTTGACACGTGTACTTTTTTTCTTCTCATACTCATTCAATATATTTTCAGTCATTTAGCTTAAATAAGGGGTTTTAATATCTTAGATCAAGTATTATGTCCTGCAGTACACTGGCTTCAATAGCTCTTTGACTTAAGGAAGATTACCTTCTCTCTGATTCAGTGTCTCCATCCATGTAAGTTTATATTTTATATTTCATTATTTCAGCAATGTGGTCTAGTGGAAGTTGTCCTTGCCCATGGCAGGGGGGTTGAAACTAGATGATCTTTAAGGTCCCTTCCAACTCAATCAAGTCTGTGACTCTATGTTGAATATGTTTACCTCTAAATGGTGCAGAGATATGCAGGTCACTGGGAGCAGTTAGGCTAGTGATAAAATAGTTTAGATATCATCATAGTTTTGGGATAACTAAGCCTTACAAAATTTCTTTTCTTATGTAACAGCAAATGGCAGAAATCAGACTGGGAGACATTCCTGGGGAAATACTCTCAGAATCTTGACGAAGGGTACTGGGAAATCACAGAAAGAAGGGTAAAGGAAAAGAAAGCAGGGAAAAAAGGTGAAGAAAATGGCCCAAGGAAACTGAATTCAAAATCATTCCACTGAGGAGCAGAAGAAACCTTGGCCAAAGGAAAAAAAGGTGAAAAGTAGAAAAGCATAGGAAGTGAAGGAGGTAAAACTGATATGATTAAAACTTTGAAGACAAATGTCCTTGAGAGGAGAAGGAGAAGGGGAAACAAATGAGTGAAAGGAGGCCATGAGAATGATTGATTTGTCTTTTTCAGATTTTTTTCTCATTTTTATATGAAAGGGAGCACAACTTTGTGAAGTAAGATTGAGAGGAAAGAGAGATTCTCGCTATATGTGTGTGTGTAAATGGTCTAACTGCCTTTGGACAGGGTGGAATAATGATGGATAGTGAAGGAGAATAGTATCATCCTGTCACATTATGAGTTTTACTGGTAATTGATGTATTTTGCAGTTTGAAGAATATTTAGTTTTTTCATTGTAGTTGTTTTACATTCACTGTTTCAAATAGCAATACTCTATTCCCCTCCCCTGAGACACTTCTTGACTTCCTTCCTGTCTTTTAACACAGGAGACACTGTAGGGATTCCATTCTTGCAGCTCAGCTTAATGTAAAGGAGAACTAGGACAAGAAAGCTACTGAGGACACTTTGGATAGTATTATATGATTTCCTTGGCATTTAATATAATTCCAGAGGTATTGAATATACCCATTTGTCTGACTGCAGATGCTGCCAAAATCAAATGCTGTCAAGCTCCTTGGTTCAGGAGGGCTGCTTCTTTCTCTGTGAAAATATTTATTAAAAATACACAAATACTGTGATGGTTAAAGTTATTTTGTGGGTCTCTATAGCTTCATATGTTTGACTGACAATCTGCTTTGGATATTGCCAGAAACTGGCTGAGCTTAAGAAGTGCCAGTTTCCTTCCTCAAAGAGTCTGAATGGGAACTGTTTCCTGAGAACACCATCAGAGCTCTTGAGAAGGTTTTTGGGGCCTCCATTGCAGCCTCTGTTTGACTGGGGTGCTGGATGTCTGGGAGCTTTCAACAAATAGTGAAAATCAATTACAATAAAAATGGAGTAGGAGTATAGCTTGACCCCCTCCCCCAACAGTAGGATAGACAAGGATGTGAACCAGGCTATATTTTATACATTATTATTTCTGCTACAAATCCTTACATTCAGCCCTTCGGAGAAAAATCCATCTTAGTTAAGCACAAGATAAAGCGAAAGCCAAATTTCTGCATTTGCCTGTGACAGAGCTCTGTGTGTAAATCATTCTGGCTTACACTCTCTCTTGCTTTTAATACATCAGTTCAGAGCTGTTACCTTTTGTGATGGGTAAGATACATTGGAAGATTGTATTTGGAAGATACACTGGATTTTCCCCAGTGTCACAGTTTGTTTGCAACTGCAGAAAGAAATTGAATGTTGCTTCCTTACAAGACTCTTTGGAGTCAGCGCTGTGGTTTGTTGTAGTCCACAGTGAGCAGTGGAACATTCACAGTCATGAGAAAGAACCAGGTGTCCCTGTCTCCTATGTTAGTATTAGTTCATATCGTACAGAATTGGATGTCTGCAGTAAGTTTCTAGATTGTTGCTTATCCCTGTCCCTTTGGGTCGTATTGGAGTCTGCCATAAACCTTCAGACTGCCAAATGACATGCCTCAGTTTCCCTAATTGCAAAATAGAGACCAAGATACCTGCCTCCCACAGACAGTTTTGTGGTGGGTGACTGTAAGTAAGGAACTTTTTATCTCCAGAAACATTTTTGGAGACTTTTTTGTATCTGTGAGAAGGTTAATTTTTGGAGAAACCATGCCTGGGGAGAGTGAGTGACAGCTTGTGCTGCAGGAACTCTGAGGAGGGAGGGGATATGGGGAAGGGTGTTATAATAGCAGGGCTCTGAACTTGGAATTCATCATTGTATCTCAGCCTGAGGTGATATAAAAGCCCATGATCAGTCACAAACATCTAATATTGGAAGTGAATGGTGAAATGGTGAAAACAGTCTATTTTATTCAAGATATTTGATGTAAGAGCATGGAAAGGATGGAACTGTTTCATTTGTAGCATTCGGTACATCATTCAGGGCAGGTAAAGGAAGAGAAAGCAGTCAGGAGTCTTGCCAAATTTGTGTGGTTTAATATAATTGGAAATGAAAGAGAGAAATAAGCAATTTAAAACAGAACAAAATCTAAAATATACCTGATTCTTACTTCAATCAGATGGCAAAATTTTGAAGACTTTTTCAGTAAAATAGACATATTTTGTCATCTGTTTTCTTTTTGCCTTTTTGATTACCTATTGATAATCTTAGAAGTCTTTTCCAATTTGAATGATTCTGCGATTTGGTTAATCATAATAGAAAGTACATTTCCTCACCACTTCCAAACTGACTGGCACTGATAGCCAAATCTTAGGGGTTTGGTTTGTCCATGCTGTTACTGGAGACAGGTGACAGTTAAATGCCAAGTTTGGGTGTATGGAGAGGATGCCATGAAAAATTGCTGAGGAATTCCTCACAATTGCTAGTGAGCCAAGCAGTACTTCTTGAAGACTGATTCCTTCCAGACCCTTCCCTTTATCCCACATTTGTGTGACTATTCTAACTCGGTTTGACTGTGAGTTCCCATTAAACACCTGAGACCCCTGCTGACTTTGCATGTTCAACCTTATCCACCTCTTTGCCCTTCAGTCTCTGGGATACATCATCTACTTGTAATTAGGAAAAATCACCCAGCTATAGTCCCCCATCTACCTCTCCCTGCTTTCTGTGAGGATTCATCCTGACCCCTGGTTAAGTGTAACCTTGGTGGTTTTTGGGTAAATACTTGATGTGAGTGTGATGGCTCATCTGTTGTGGGATTGGTGAGAGTAATGAAGTCAGACCTGCATGTTGATATAATACAGATGTCAGTTTTTACCTCTGTGCCTATGTAGGCTATGGGTATATTCTTCCAACATGAGTGTCCTTAAACTGATAATTTTACTCTCTGGTTGTAGCTGGAAATAGAGGAACAGATCATTGTCTCCCTTTATGATGATTTAAATGTGGAACAACTTCCCTAAGTGCAGAATTACTGGGCATGGATGACACTGCAGCCTGCACTTGTATCGGTTCATACTGATGTGACCTGCTCCTGTGGTATGGACTGCACTCTTCTCACCAAATATTCAACACTTGACAACATCAGGGCTTTGATAATTTATTTTTATTTTGCATCTAGGTATGTGTGTGTTTGCTGGGTGCTCCAAATGGGTGCAACCTTGACATTTTAAGTCATTTATAGGGCATTAAAAATCTGCACATGCTTTAATTATTTTAAAACACTTTCTGATTCAAGACATTGCATTCACATATGCCTGCCCACAGAGATGGAAAGCTCCTTTCAAATCAGTTACTATGCTTTTGCTCTGCTGTTGAATCTTGCTTTTTGTGATTGCCTTTTCTTCCCTTCAGCCATCCCTATCTTCTGTGAGCCTGTTAGTCTTATACTTATAATTCTGAATGTATCCCTCTGTACATTGTAAGTCAAAGTGGCTGTGCTCTTACTCTTCAAATGTCCTTCAGTAATATATTGTGCTCATGTTCCCCCTGTGCCACTCAGGGCATCCACCACAGACTGACACAAAATACAACAAAGCTTGAGCCAGCATCTTCCTGAAAAGATCTTGAAACTCCCTGATAAAATTTGTATGTGGAATACTTAATTTATCTGTTTAATTTATTCTAAAAACAACTGAGAATACTATTAGCCGCTGTTTAAAATGTCAGCATTTCCCATAACTGGCATACAATAGTGCTTTGCATTGCCACAGTTTTCTATTCTAGTCAATAATTAAAGCCTGTTAGTAGAAGAAAGATAGTTCTATTTGACATATGTTGACTTTTGCACGCTTCCTGCCTTATCTGTCCTGAGACATAGCTGTTTGCCAGCTGATCATCACTGCCTACCAGAACCTGTCTTCAAATTGAGTTAGACAGATTTGTGCTTCTGTAACATGTCACAGGGAATGTTTTTCATATCTCACCCTTGTCAGAGCATATGGCTTTGACCCTGAACCTGTTAAACTGGAGACACTATGTTGAGTCAACAGTTTTCAAAGTTGTAATCAGGTTAACCAAACACAAGTTCAGTAAAAAAGATTTTGAGCCGTGTCATTTACATCTGGGATGATGCTTTATTCTTTCTGACTCAGTCTTTATGAATGCTAATGATCCTCTAGCTAGCAGTAGACACAATCCTAGTAGTAGGCACATCCCATTGCTTCTTGAAGCTTTCTGTTATCGTGTTATTTCTATGTCTCCTGAAAGGCCCTACTTTACATCAGATTTACATTGGAAGTAATCTGTCCTTTTATAGCCCCCAAATGGTGAATGCCCCTAGAAAGGTGCAGAAAAGATGGTTGCAATACAGGGAAAACTGTCTGCTTGTGAAACTCCACTTTGAAATGAGCTAGCAGCAATGATGAGGCTTGACCAAGTTCAGAAATTGGCATAAGCCCATTACTTTTCCTTGCTGGAAGCCCTTAGAAAGCAGAGGATAAAAATCTCAGATTAAATACTCTGGAAATGCTTCAGTTACTTGAGTGAGACACAGAGCCGAGCCCTTTATGAAGTGCACTCTGGGCCAAACCAACAGATCATCTTTTCCATTCTACCTCTCATTTGAAAAGCATCATCTCTGAGGGCGATGTGCTCCCTCAGGCAGCTGTTTGCTCCTTCATGGTATAGAAACCATCCCTCCTCTCCACGAGCATCTGGAAGCAGTTATGATGCGACTCTGCTCAATCTCGTCCATACCAAATTCCAGTTAGGGTCCCTAAACAAGGCAGAGCATCTACAAACTTGGTCAGTTAGTAACTAACCTACCTGATACTTCCCACACATCTGAGAAACAAACTTGGGGCAGTTCTGTGCTTTTGTTGTTTGTTCTTCCATTTTTTGTTATGACAAAGAAGTATGGCGTGAAATAGGAGTTTTAGGCCAGATGTGCAAAAATACATAGCTCCCTAAGTACCACTAATTTAAGCTTAACTCAAGTGGATTTGTGGACTAAAGACTTGACATCTTACATATTTACAGCTTCTGGAAGTTTTTGCCATATAATAAATCATGGTGTGGTATATATTGTCTCATAGCAACCTCATGGGACCTCAGTCCAGACAGACAAAGGTGTCTAGGCATTGTAGGAGGCAGGAGGGCACCTTCCAGAACCTATAAAATATCTGCACACACTGACTTTTCATGGAATTTGAATTCTTAAGGTTTTCATATGCTTTGGTAAATCCCACTAGCCACATTGCTTTCTTATTTATGTGCCTTCAAAAATCTTGCCTAAGGATTGCCAGTGTAGCAAGGGTCATAAATCCCTGCATGTAGATAATTCTACACCTGTATATATAATATTAAATATCACTGAGTCCTCCACTTTGTTCCAAGGGGATATCAGACGCTGTTCAGCCTCGTAATTCAAGTCATCATTTACACCAGCACAAAGCAGGTCAGATTTTCTGGGTTAATACCTATGATTTTTCTAATTAAAGACACTAAGAAAGCAAATAAGTTTTAAATTCAAATTAATCAGCCAGTGAAGATGCTTTTATGTCTGCTTTAAGTTTTTGGAAGTGCAAAAAAGCTGGAACATTACTTGATCTAATTATGTGAGCACAAAGTAGGTGAAAAATGCTACTTCTGGGACAAGTCACTGAGAATCTTAATATAATAGTGTCTATCACTCACTGCACAGGTTATGTAGCACTAGACAATGAGTCAGCAGTCCTGGTAGGGAGGGGACAGTGAGGGCATAGTTATCACTCATCAAAAGAATTTCCTAAGCAAATTAAGCACTCCTTAGAAGCCTTCCAGTGGAGCTGTTGGAACAGTGATCCTGGGCAAACTTATCCCATGGTTGCATCTACTGTACCCTTTTTTTTCTAAATTTTCTGGCTGTGGAGAATGTTTTGTGAAGAAAACATCCAGCCAGGCTTTGCTTAATCTTTTCCTCTGTAACTGCAATGCTGTTAACAGCTCTGGCAAATATTTCCTCGCCTGGATTTTCATTGTTGTCAAATACTTGCAGAATTACAGTTTTGTATGTATTAATGACTTTCACTGGAGTTTATGCAGCATTGCATATCATTCTGTAAAGTCTCATTCCCATGTTATTAATGACTGTGTATGACTTTATTCTGTGAGTGTTATTATGTTTTTTGCTTTTTTCCAGTCGACTAATTTTCATCCTAAATTTCAAAGTCATGCTGAGTCTGCCCTATCCACAACTCAGTAGATCAATATAACTATTTCCATTGCCACGAGGTCTGCATGATACTGCACTTTTAGAATATTATTTCAGCAGTATGGAGGACTCCTGTGCATGTGTGATGTGTGTGTGTGTGTCCTCTGTGTTTCTGTGTCACTCAATAGTCATGTTCTAGTCCTAGGTAGTGTTGGGCTTAACATGGAACAAATAATGCTAGCCTTTATATTTTTCTGGATCTGGTTTATTATTAATTGATTAATTAAATTTATTATTTAATTGAAATAAACATGATTATATGTTATCTCATTTAAGATTCAGCTTCTTCCATCAAATGCCCATGCATAATACCCAAGAAAATTAAGCAGAAACCCCATTTTCTCTTTTTTGTCCTCTCTCCCTGTCTGGCAGCTGCTCTTCATTTGGTAACTTCTAAAAATTTAATTAGGGTACAGGTGACATATCTTTCAGCTCATCTATGAAAAAATAGTATGCTCTAGGAATATCCAAGTTCATTCATCTAGCTATACTATTTTTATATTCTTTTGTACTTGGCTTCTTGATCTATTGTTAGATCAACCAGTAATTCTTTGATTAGAATGCATGGGTAAATTTTATATGCTTGTTGCAAATCTTTCCAATTATTCCATAGATTTACTCTGCTGAAATGTCAAGTTTAAAATAAACCTGTTGCCTTCCTTTCCTTCCCTTCCCTCTGCTTTGGCAGTTTGGCTCAGAAAAGCAGCATCCATCAATAAATTCAGCTGGAGCTAAAGTGCTGAGGACTTGCAAAGTCTGCTCATGGCACAGCCAGGTGTACAGTTGTAAGCAGGGCCCTTCTTCTTGCTGAACTTTGAAGGGGCCTCAGGCTGGACTGGAAATTTGCAGATATGGTTTTGTCCTTTTACTTAATTGCCTCCATGTTTTGGAGCCTGTAGTGAATATTGGCTTGACTGGCAGCAATAATCAAAGTGCTGAAAACCTCTCATTTGTGTCTGCATCTACAAAGCTGCTATAAAACATCTACCTGCTATAAAACATGTTTCCCTCATGTAAATTGGGGGTACAAAGAAACATCTATTTAATAGAGATATTGTAAAGATTAAGTAGTTAAATATTTAAAGATGTTTGAAAGCATCTGTAATTATGTTCAGTGAGTGCAGCTTAAATATTTTCTTAGTTCTAACAGGAAGCAGAAACTCAAAGTAGTTGAATGTAACCTTCTTACAAACCCACTTTTACTGTTCCCACTGTGTTTTAGACATAATGCATTAGTAGCTTTCCTCAGGAAGAATCCCTGTTTTCCTTTTATTATTTATGAATTATGAAGAATAATTGATGTTAAATATGCCTGTTGGCTCCTGTTTATTACAGTTACCAATCTGGCAGTGATTAATAAAAGATATTTTACTTTTGTGAATAATATATGTTAATCTATATAATAATTATAAAAATGTAGAATAATTATTTCACTCCCTTGAGTTCTGCATTATTCTTTACTCCTTGGTTAAGTGAAATTGTTTACCTGGACTTCCTAGAGCAATGATTGTCAACACAGGCATGGGTCAAGGAGTGTTGCCACCCTATCCAGAGGTATATTTGCAATTGCAGTCTCTTTACAAATCACAAGTCTCAAGCCTTACTTTCCTGTCTCACTCTTGCAACTTTTAATCCTTTCTTTCTCCCTTTCTCAAAGCAAACTGAAAATGCATTTTTGCCTTGCCCCCTCAGAAAACTTATAAATGTGTGCCCTGCAGTGTCCCTTTTTTTTTGTCCCTTCTAAGCAAGTTGCATTAACAGTTCAGTATGAACAAAACAGCTATGAGATTATTTTGTGATTGTTTGTACCACGTATCTAAATATCATTCTTTCAATGTTTCTCACTATCCAGGCCATGCATGCATAAAGCCCTGTGGTTATTTCCTTCTTATTGTGTCATTTGCTTTTTCTTCCTTTTATATTTTCTGATGGAAACTGTACACTTTATTCTTCCCTTGGGTCTTTGCTTTAAAATCCACTTCCTAGGTATTTGTCTTCTATATTCATTCAATAGAAGCTGTTAACTCTGGGTCTTCTTTCTCCTGCCTCCGTACAAAATCAGAAAATTAGTGTTTTCAGGAATTAAAGTACAACTTTCTAAGAAGCAGGGGTACATCCCACTTAGGTGACATCCTATTCACTTCTTAGAAAAGATTACATGTGAAATATTAATCTTCATAGAATTAGAAGGACCTGCTCCAGGAAGCGGTATTCTTTCATTTTGTCTCTTATTATTTGCTTAATGGTGTGACATCTTGCTACAGTTCATGAACACTCACTGGAACCGTAATAGGGTTTACAAGTCCACCTAATTTAAGTCTTCTGATTGCACTGAAGAGAAAAGAGAAGGTCAGATATGCTCCTTCAGGGATGATTGGCAAAACTTCCATAGGCACCTTTAGAAAAGTCATGATCTCATGAGACCACATATCAAAGACACTGTCCTATGGCGACTTTCCAGTGACTGATTTGTAATATTTAGTGGTTTGATGTCCACACCACTGAATCAAAACTGGCAAGTGCAGGCAGAGAAAAAAAGATGAAATTGTCTTACAAAGTGATCTACTGTTTCAAATCTTCTCCTCTTAATCAATGCTAAGAGATATCAGTAAGGCAGAATATGGAAACTTAATCCACCTACTGTCTGATATATATAGTGACAAAACAAGATTAATAGTCCTAGATTCTCAGAGTACTGAGAAAGTACATTGGTATCATGTGGTAAGAACAGCTGGATGCTGAGAAACACAGAGGTGGGAACAAAGGAGGTAGAGGGTTTTAGGCACCCTATTACTATGTGAAAGAGAAGTGGAAAAGGTCTCTTTAAAGAAAAGCAGGCACTTTTCTGTTACTTGCTAGCGCTTGATTTTAGGTGGACTGTTGCTCAGGGAAGACTTGTTGTTCAGTGTAATATGGATAGAAAAATATCTTGCTTTGTCTCACATGTTTGATTACCTTTTATACTTTAAATTCAGTTTGTATCATTCTCAGTAGAATGATAAACTCTGAGGGGGAAAAAGCTTTCTTTTAACATACAGAGTTATATTTGTTAAACTTTCCTCTTTAAGGTGCTGTGGCGTTAATCTGACAGATTAGACATTTCACTTGTGTTGCTATCTTGGGTTATTTGGCTGGATTATGTCCATTCATATCTGAGGATGCTCAGTGCTTATTAATTTGTCAGTAACAGAGTACTGATTATTTAAAACTCTTTTGTTAGTTTGGCCAAGGTTTCTTCACAAGTCCCTTTACAGCAACAGCAGAGGTCTCTGACTGTCCTTGTGGTATTGTTGGAAGCTCTCCTTAGAAGAGTTGTTCTGGAGCAAGACGGTTGTATGTGCTGTGTGTGTGACCTGAGTCCTAGAAAAAAAGGGTCTTATCCACCAGGTTGGTTTGAAGTTTTTCCAAAAGACAGCTGTGTTGGTGCCACCCAATCTTCTCCTCCTCCTCCTTTCTAAGATTTAACAGGTTCTCAAAGCAGATATTGAGTGTGCAGGATGGGACGGCTACAGGCGTGTGAAACTACATTGCACAGGAGCTGTCATTCATCTTGCGTCAAATACAATTGGTTTCAGAGAAGTGTGCTTAAACTCTTACAAGCTGAGATAGACAAAACATGTTCCTTCCTCCATCAATGGACTTGCCTTTCTTAGGGCAGAAGCACCCTTTTTCCATGACACACAGGAGCGCTTTGCAGATACTCTATCCCATGACTTGTAAAGCCAAACTCCACTTAGGAGAGAGAGAAAAGGGAGAATGGGAGAAAGCAATGGCTGCAGTCCTCTTCTCTCACAGGCTTGCAGGAGATTCCCAGGGCTCAGTCCCTATTCTGAGGTTGCATGCTTGTCAAAAAAACTTGTGTTTTGACATGACTATGGGCTTAGCAGTTACTGTCTGAACTCTTTGACTGAGGATGAGAAGTGAATAACATAAATAAGAAGAACTTCCACAAGCAACAACAAAAAATAAGAGTGTTCTCTCTGTTCTGCTGGTGCCATTGACTTCAACGTCTACTGGTTAGAGGAGAATATGCAGAAAATTGTATATGGCTTTCCAGATGATCACTGAATATCTAAGGAGGGAGAAGGATCTACTTTTCATTAGAGTGGTCTTAAAATTGAAAAAAATCTCATTTAATAATTGCAAGCATTATTCGTCTATTTAAATATGAAACAGCTTCCCTCGGTCAAGTTTCCTATTTTAATTGAGTAGTTTTAGATGTAGCCAGTAGGGAGGGATGAACAACTGGTTCAATAGTCTATAAAGTCATCTTTGAAGAAAACTCAAACTTTTATCCCATCAGTTTTTAGAAAGAATTATTATGTTCCTGGTTCTCTTTCTCATTTGCACTACAATGGTTTTATTCCAAATAAGTATCACGTGGAGGTTTTGGTTTGGTTTTTTTTCAGATTCTGTCTTCCCATGTAGACTGTGGCTTCATGTAGATTGTGGCTTCTTAGGAAGGTGGGGTGTAAGAATCTGGCGGTGGTGTTTCCAACCCTTCTCAAAGAAGGTAGAAAAGGCAGATTAATTAGGAAATAAATATTCTTTGGCTGCATAAGTCAAGACAACTGTTTAAAAAGGGAATTATTAAATCCTCTCTTAAATCCCATTGGAGCTAATAGGATATAGAGGGTGACAATAGCACTGAGCAAGATCATCTCATTACTTTGTGAAGTTTAGTTGCCAGGCATAACTACATAGTGTGCATGGGTTTGACACTGTTCAGGAATTTTAGCATGTTGAATTCCTAGTGAATGGCTTTTATTTACATAAGATAATAAAATAGTATCCTTAATTTTGAATAAACTTTTCATATTCATTCTTTGACAGGTTCTTCTACACTGGTATTTTTCACAGTTCAGCTTCAGTCATCACCCTGCACCATGGGACTGTTTATTGACCACTACAGCTGCATCACTTGCACCGTGGAACTTTTTGACATCCAGGAGAACTCAATACTTATGCTATAAAGAATATGGACATGAAGACCAGCCTGTGTATTTTTGTTCCTGAATGTCTTCCACTTGAGGAAAAAACCATGTGCTGTTGGATAAGGTTGTTTAAAGCATCAGAAGCAAAAAACCAGAAACATCAGGAAGTGGGAGAAAGATATGCTTCTTGAACATTAGTCATTTGAATCATGGAGCTATATCGAAGCAGATATTGGTATGATGCAGTTGATGTGTGACAGAGTACCAAATGGACATTCTTCAGAAAGTCAGTTCTATCTTCCATTGCTATTCCATTAGCAGGTCATATTTTTTAGGAAATCACTCAGCATTTGTATGAGCTCTCCCAGTCCTAAATTCTTTTAAGCTGCATATTTCTTCTGGAGTGAAAGTTTGAGACAGTGTATCCCATTAGTTTCTGTGAAGGCACTGAAGCCACATTCCTCATTTTCAAGGGACTGGTCTGGTGGCATACAGGAATCTAATGTTCCATGTGATTTATGGTTTTCTGCTTTATTGAAGAAATAATTCTGTTTGTAGTTTTTATGCACTTCAAGTCTTGAATGTGCAGTACTGCAAGTCACAATTTTGTCTGTTGGCTGTTCCATCTTAAATGAAGGAATATATGTTGTTAACACCCTGATCTCCAAGAGTCTGTGAAAAAAAAATTAATACTGTTTGAGTTTAAATGTAATTTTAAAATGTTGAACATTTATTATTAAAATTTCTTCTGTTTAAAAAAGAGAAGTATCAGTTTAGTGAATGAATTCTTGTGTGACAAACACCAGAAATGTTTCTCCTGAAAGAGGAATATCTTTAATCACAAGCCTGAGGAAGTGGCTTGCACTGTAGATGGATGGATGGATGCTTTGGGTAGATTTGCACATATCTAACTTTTCTAAGTGAAAAGTAGTGCCTGAAAGGTAGGGGATTCTCTATGTAGCTATTACACATGAGCCTACATGCTCATACTAGCAAGAAAAATGTCCTGCTGTTCTCTTTGTGTCAGCAGAGTAACTCTGAAACTTCTATCCTTCCTTGTTCCTGGTGTTACAGTGGCTGAAGTAGGAGCCTGTAATTCATAGGTTCAGTTCTCAGAGCCATTGCTGACTTATTTTGAGACCTCAGCAGGGTGTGTAACTACAGGATGTGATTTTCCAGTCTGCCATAAGAGGTGAACAGTATCTATCTTATGATTGCACTGTGGGACTTTCTCCAGTCATGTTTGTGCACTGCTTGGAATTTTTTCTGCTGAAGGTGGTAGTACTGTTTCTTCCAATTCCCAATTCACCTGTGCTGCAAAGTAAGAGCTTCTAGAGATCGTAGTTCCCTCCCTAAAATGCTATTAATCTCCTGATTGAGATTTAGTGACTTATTTACTTATAGTCAGATGTTTTTACAAGTGGATCGTTTTAACAACCCACGGACCTAGAAAAATTGGTTTACATCTTTGCCAGCCAGTGCTAGATTATATGTGTTCCATGTACTTCTATTCAGGTTTTCATAGGGGAATTCAAGCCTTAGAAATGAAACTTCCTTTACTTTCACTCAGATCTGAGAGAAAGACAAGCTGCTACGCTTGGTGAGGTACACCTTTGCCTAGAGAAAAAGCTGTTTGGTTTCACTTGTGCCATAGCAACTGTTTTATTTATTGCAAGTGAAGGAGGGACAGAATGTAGAAGACACGCAATGTAAAAAGCTTTGGTTTAGTAGGAACAGCATTATTTCTGTCCATTTTAGCAGCACTGTAACATCTGTGCAAGAGCTAGGCTTTGGGGCTGGTTCATTAGAGAAAGAAGAGACTATTTTTAAAAAAAAACTTCTGTTTTTGACCTTCCTCTCTGGGCCCCAAAATGAAAATATACGTAATGGTAATGTACAGAAGTGAATTATCTGTATTTCAAGTTGTACAATAATTTCCATAGAGACCCTATAATGGACTATTTTGAATTTGTAGCAAGGCAATTAGACAAGCACAATCAATACCCTTAATCATAAAGATGGTTTCTGCCTTTATTAGTTTTTAGTCCCATGCTGAATGTATGGAAATCCTGATAACTTCAGAATAGAGGCAATGTACTGAGACTTCTCTCCCTGTAGCTGTGGTTCATGAGGCTGGTAAACAGGTTTAAATCCTTGTGAGTGCATGGAAGAACAACGTCTCTCAGAGATGAGAAAATGAGATGATACATTGCTCTTCTTTGTACAGAGGTGTTCTATTAGTCTTTTCTGGTCAAGATCAGATCAGGGTGTGAAGGATAAATCATAACCTGTAGGCAAAAGTCATTTATTGCTGAGTACTAATGTTGAAATAATTAATGTGACTAAGATTGCAGTCTTAAATCTACCCCTTATAACAGTGAGGATACCTCAGACAACCCTGTTCACCTATTAGGTAGGCTTAATCCTTTAGCCTGAATGGTCCTCTGAAATAGATGATGCAGATTCCTAATACCTGTTTTCTCCCAAAGGAAGGGACTGGAGGGAAGCATTAAATGTTGCTCAAAATCTTGTTTAACGGCCAAGAACAAGCACATGATATATGTAAGGAAAACCCTTGTTAGTATAACTGAAATCTTAAGAGTCTAATCATTATTAGGCTATATTTAACTGTCTAATAAAGAAATGAACCAGTTGCAATAGTTATGCTCACATTTTTTAGTTTCCACCCCTTTTCCTGGTGTTTTGCTCTTCTTTGGGCCCTAGTGTTGGTAGTTTCAGTCTGGTTTTGGTGCTGAGGAGTGCTGGATCTTATGAAGAATCATTAGTATCTGGAATGGTTTGTTGAGAGGAATATGATATTCATGTTGATGGTTTCTTCTTCTTCCCTGTAGGTCCTCTTGGTATGTTTTAATGTTTTCTAACACACTTTTATGCCTTTGCTCATTCTTCATTGGCCTGCAGCTCCAGGTTACGTCCAAATATTCTATATTTGATGCTCTTTTTGTATCTTAGATATTTTTCCTTTATTTTTTATATTACCTCTAAAACCAGGTTTGTCCACTTTTTCCTCTAATTGAGAATGGATAAGTTATTTATAGTGACGAATTCTCCCAAAACAGCTTGTGCCCAATCTCTTATCATCCCCTGCCTGTATCCTGTGTGCCATGTCCTGTGTCTCCCTTTCTGAAAGTGCCAGGCTTGTATTTCTCTATACCGTATCACTGTGTTAGAGCCATAAATATCTCGCTCCAGATGGACTATTTGCTTGTTATTTCTCTCTCTCAAACTATAGTTGTTCCACAAGAAGATAAACGTAAGTAAAACAAATTAGCTGTAGACACCTGACCAATTAAAGGAATTGCTGTGTCAGCTAAACCAGATTAAAATAAAACTGCAGGCAAGTCAAGAAAAATTTAGTTGGAGAAAGAGACAAAGCTCAGTCAGGAGGCCTTGAGAACTCAATACAAAGCCAAAGGCCTGTTGCTAGATGCTCTCCCACCTCTGCATGTTGGGTTTTTTTTTCTGTGTTTCCCATTCATCTTTATTTCTTCTGTTTCTGGGTAGGACCTGTTGCCCACCCTGCTGAGATCTGTCATCTGCTTTTCTTGGCCATCTAGAAAAGGGATATATACCTATTTTCAAAATATCAAGGGCACAACACAGACTTTGAGAACATCAAAGATGTTCTCAAAAGATCAGTGGTAGTGCTGCCATTATTCATTCCCCTATTAGAGGCAGGTCAGCATGGAGAACACACAGTCAGCATTTTGAAGCCTATTAAACAGTAATATTACATGACACATGTATGATGATATTCACATGACAGATCTAAACATTTAGGACCTGGATTTTGCTTTCAGTTTACTAATGGCTCTTGTCTATATAAAAGTCCATTTTTGGTCAGGGTTTTTTGCAGTTGCCAAAACCTATGGGCTGTTTCTTTATGTCTGCTGCATTGTAAGTACTAAAAGAAAATTGAAGTTTATAGGCAAATTCATTCTGAGAGTTGGCATTAAAGGAAATGTTAGGACATTTTAAAAATATATATTTTACATTGAAGGTAATTGATGGGTCAGCGATGCAGTTCTGCTTTCCGAGTGTGATTTCCCTTTGATTAGGTTAAGCTTTCCAAATAAAATGTTCTGTAAGGTAACATGAGACATGTCAAATTTCATGTTGTTTGGTTTTGTTAGAAATGGAACAGAAAATGGAAAGTGGGTTTAAAATAGTCCAAGTGCAAGCTTATACAGTGATTAATATATTTCATGTTATTTCTCAGCAGGTTGTTGCAAAGATCTCTGTTTCCATCGGGGCAACTGCCATTGAGTCTGAATTCTCTAAATGCTATCAAAGAAATGAGTTCCTAAGTATTTATAGATGTAACAAATGATGTTTCACCCCTTCAGCCTTCTCACTTTCATTTATAAAAGCCTTTTCCTTTTGCAATTTGTGGCAAGTATTGCCATACAATGGGATTTTTGCCAACAGTTGCAAAAGGAACATGATAGAGTCCATGGGAACTGATTGTACATCCTCAGTCACAGTTGTTCCTCTGGCCCACTACTCTCTAAATCCCAAGTTCTAGTTAATAGATTTATAAAGCAGAGTGCCACGAGGGACCTTTAACTTGTCTGGCCTGAATTGTACTTTATGCAGTACCCTTTACCAACCCCAGCAGTGTTTATGTTTGGATAAAGAATCTTTGCCAAGAAGGATTGGCTTTGATACATCAAGGTAGAAAGCATCAGCAAATTTCACAGTAGGCTGTATCATTAATCCCTTGGTTAATTACTTTCCTGGCTAAAAGATATGGCTTATTTCTGATTTGAAGTTGTCCGGTTACACCTGGACATTGCTTCTTGTTATGCCTTTCGTAAATTAGAATTTGTTTACACCTAGCTTATTGTCACCAGGGACCTTGCCAAGGAAAAAGCAAGAGGAATGGCAATTTAAATAGAACAACCTCTTCAGGTGTCTCTCATTGAAGCATTTCTTTGATGATCAGTGGTAGTTCTGGCAAACCTGGATAGTCTGCCCTACTTGTGTTGAAGTAATCCACCTATTGCTCATGCTTTCCTGGTGGAATATCCAACTTGACATAAAAATTCATGTACTTTTAGTTTCACATCTAGAGGGATTTTTTTCAGAACAAACAGTCCAAATCTTCTGCTGTCTTATTCATGGAATTATTTCAGAAAAGATAATTTCAGTTTTCCTCTTCTAAGATCTATGAACTCTGCACACTTTAGTTTTAGCCAGTTTTCTGTTTTATTTTTCCAGACAAGTCAGTGGACCTGCTGAGAGCTGGATAATGATTTAGCACATCCATCCAGACTGAGTTGGCCTTCTGCTTCTTTTTGTCGTCCTGCTTAAACATCACCATTCCAGTTTCTTCAGCTTCTGTTGCCTTTGGTTCTCGTTAGTCTATGACAGCAGCCTCTGAGCATGCTTGTTCAGGAAATCTTTATTAAAATATATGGGATGCAGCATGAAATTATCACATAATTTTCTTCCCAGGTGGGGATACATTAATATCAGTGCAGCTCTGTGGGACTGAGCACTTCAGGTAATTCAAGCAGGATCATTTCAGTGTTTTTAGTCCTTGGTCCTGCTGTTTGTAAAATAAATGGCTATATATAAAGTAACTCAGACTTTCCTCAGAAGAACTGAATTACTAATCATAAGCTACTACAAATAAAGAGAAACAATTTATGTCCTGAAAGAGAGCAACCACAGATGGGAGGAAATGTAGTGGTTAACATAGCAACAATTCTTGGAATAAGTGAACTGAGAAATAAATGTAGAAAATGAAACCATTTGCACAGATTTAAAAGAGTAATAAAACAAAATGGAAGAGAAAAAACAAAGCAAATTTGATATCAGGAATTACGGGAAGTGTTACCTGTCTGTGAGAGATGAGCTGAACTATTTAGGCATATTCTTTTCAGCATCCAATGAACAAGGACTTTTAAAAAAGTTGCCTAATTTTTAATTTCATAATTTAAAATTATTTTTGTATTATTTTCCTTGTTCTATATTAATGAATTGGATGCAAGAGTGATGTCATTTATGAGATACCAGGATGATTATGTATTCTTTAATAACACAGATTGCTGAGTGAACTTGTTCTTGGAAACCAAAATCTATCCTGCTGATCTGATAATGATGCTCTTGTGCCCAAGAATTGTATTTGTACTATTGCCAGTTTTGTCTCACACATGAATACAAGAGCTGCCATGCTGAATCAGTGCAATGTCCTATTCAGTTTAGTCCTGCGCTTAAAAATCAAACAAATAACAATCCTGAAGGAATTGTTTTAAATAAAAATCTTCTGTTTTGTTTCACTGAGCCAAGATCTAGAGCTCAGCAGTGTTTTGTAGCAAGGAGTTTCACAGTCCAATTCTGCTCTATTTAGATTTTTTTTCCTCCATTGTGGAAGTACCCACTTCCATTTCCAGGCTGAACCTGTGTAAGGTTCATGTGAGTCACAAGAATCCAACAAAGGCTTTGTCCACAGACAAGAGAATATGGTTTTAATTTCTGTGATGTTTGCAGAGGAACCAGGGAACTTGCAAAGACCAACAAAACTTGTATAACTGCTGCCCTCAGTGCTTACAGTTTTGCCTTGAAGAACTGTATTAGTGGCAGAGGGTTCCCTTCCCTGGACCTGTGAACTTGGAGTATTGGTTTCTTTGTGGGATATTCCCTATTTGGAGTCAAACAGAGAGTTCTATCTTTTCACAGTCTGCTAGGAGAAAGGTATAGATAGTCTCAAGTCTGATTCTTTTTTGAGAACCAGAGAATTTAAGGATTTTATATTGACTAAAAATATTGTCTGCATTTTGGAGAAGCTGAAATGGGACATCATGACTGACTCACCCAACCTTAACATATGCTGTTGTTGGGCTGGGTGTCTGCACAAACCCAGACTGCATTCCTGTCCCATCTCCTGTTGGCAGTTCTGCCTGGGTAGCTGTGTGGGCAAATGATCTGGGACACAGAATGGGGACGAAGGAAGGGGAAGGGAAATGGGAAAAGAGAAGGGACGTCCATGAGACCCACTTCTTTAGTCCTTGTTTCCACAAGCTGGGTCTCCAGCACTCATCTGCCTCAGACACTGCATGAATTGAAGTGGACCGAGTGACCCAATACCTCTTCTCCATCTCAGTCATTATCTTATGCATTTCTTCATGTCTCTTCCTCTTTGTTCCTCACAGAGACGCACAGTCCAAATATTTTTGTCCCCACCAGCCTTGCTGCCCTTCTTTGAGTATTGCCTTCTCTAGTTCTGCTGTGTTCCTCTCACTGAGTGATCAGAGTTGCACACAGTGTTCTGGAGGAAAGAGAACAGTGATTTATATAAGGGCACTGCAATATCTTTGGTAATATTCAATGTGTCCAATATCTGCATCCAAAGGACTGTCCCTCCTGTCTGAGAAGTTTCCAGGATTTAATTGTGGTTCATACATTGCCTGCTTAAATGTGCTGTAGCTCACAGCTGAAAGACATAGTTTTTATGAGTATTGTCTCTTCCCTTCCTTCTATCTCTTGTGTCTAATACTGATATGGGACTGGAAAAAGTCTCCTGCTTGGTTTCAGAGTTCCCATCCCTGGCAGCTCCCTGCCTCATGACTATGCTCCCTTCGCCCTGCCCCATAACTGGCTGTTAATCACAAGATGGTACAACTGTGACCAGCCCTGCATGATCAGCTCTGCTGATGAGTCCCTGTGCCATCATGGAATTATATGGGTTTTATATTAATTCTGAATAACTTCTGCAGTATAGCTCAACATATTCAATGTGAACCCTTTTATTATCAGTATGGAAAAAGAGGCATTTCCGAGGTGAGAAGTATACACTGTTTCAGGTGCAGACTTCAGAATAAGAGCAGTTGGGTCTCTGAAGTGCTTCTCTTGGACACATTCACACTGTAGATGCCTAAAGCTGGTAAGATGAGTCCTGCCCTGACTCATGATCTCCATCTGAATTACTATTGTTCCCTCTCTCCTCCTTTTAGAGTGCAAATCTTTTATTCCTGCCCAGCTCTGGTGTTAAGGTGCATTGGGTTTCATTGAGCATATAGATGTAACCGATATAGCACAGCAACAAATAAGCAATCAAAGCTGACCTTATAGATTTTACTTTTACCATCTGTTAATCTTTTCCTTCCTGACATCAGGAAAAAGAGATAAATGACCACTGTTCTCTCTCTTTGCATCCACTTTTCAAGTAATATTGACTGATTTCATTAGCCTTCCCTTTTTGAATATTACATCTTTTTAATAAATTATATTCATTATAAAAGTGAGCAATTAAAGTAGCATCTGATATTTTGTATAGATAAATATGTATACAAAAGATGTATATTTTACTTTTCATTACTGTCATGAAAAAAGGTATATTTTATGTTATGTTGCTTTCTTAGGGCATTACTAGCATACTTATTATCCTCATTTGTCTGACACTGGAGGGTTTCACTGGCAATTTACATTCTTATTCTTCCCAAAGGGTAGGAAACACAGTCCAAAGAGCTGATGCTAGATGCATTCATCCATCACATTTGGCTGCAGGAGTAGTTGTCTATTTCTCTTCAAATCTGTAGCCCTTCAAGAAGTTTTATGGTGTTAGCTCTCATTTCAGAGCAGCTTTGTGTCTGGAAAAAGGAGCCAGAAATTCCTGAAATACAGAGGAAGAAACATGTGGGGGTACATCGTCTAAGCCTGAAGAGGTATTTGGTCAGTGATGCATTTTGCTACCCAAGCACATTCCTTGATTTCAGCCTTTTCCTTTCTTCCCCCAACTTCTCCAAGTTTTGCTCCAACTCCTCCTCCTCACCCTTTCACTGGCAGGGGTGCTCCCCAGCATTGCAGTGGGCCTGTACTCTCTTCTTTCTCATCCAGAAATTCTTTCTCATCACTCATTGAGGGCACACTCAGCAAGTTCATAGATGACAGTGGGAGTGTTGGTCTGCTGGATGACAGGAAGGCTTTACAGAGGAATCTGGACAGGCTGGGTTGATGGGCTGAGTTCAAATGTATAAGGTTCAATAAAGCAAAGTGCTGCATCCTGCATTTGGGTCACAAAAACCCCAAGCACTGCTACAGGATGGAGGAAGAGTGGCTGGAAAGATGCCCAGCCGTAAAGGACCTGGCGCTGCGACAGTGGCTGAACATGAGCCAGCAGTGTGCCCAGGTGGCCGAGAAGGCCAATGGCATTCTGTCCTGTATCAGCAATAGTGTGGCCAGCAGGACCAGGGCAGTGATTGTCCCTCTGTGCTTGGCACTGTGGAGGCCACACCTCAAATCCTGTTTTCAATTTTGGGCCCCTCACAACAAAAAAGACCTTGAGATGCTGGAGTTAAGTCCAGAGAAGGACAACGGAGCTGGGGAAGTGTCTGGAGCACAAGTCTTATGAACAGTGGCTGAGGCATCTGAGGCTGTTTAGCCTGGAGAAAAGGATTTCACTTTTGGTACCAACAGTCAATAACTGTCTCTGGAAAAATATTAATTGTTAATCATTCTGGGCAAAATTCGGAAATACCCAGGACAGCTTCTGGGAAGAACTGAAAAGGGACAATTTAAAGGGGAGCTTTGACATGTCTTGTGCTTCTGTGTGGTGTTCTCAGCTGTAGCGTGAGGGTGGTCATCTGCTTCCACTCTAGGATGTTGTGAGATTTAAAAAATATAGATAAGCATTTAATAAGTTTAGTTTAAATCAATGTTGTACTTGAAGGATTTGAACTCTGTAACTCTTGTTGTTTGCATCTTTATTTATATTGCTCTGAGTACCGCTGCTGTCTGATCTATCCTGAGAGCAGCTGGTAAGAAAAATCTCTGTTCCCTGGCTAGGGACCATATGGAGCAAGAGAATGAAAACATATGAATAGCACTTGAAATCAGTACATCCAGCCTGTCTACGAAAGCACTGACCATCAATGCTGATGGGAGTTAGAGGAAGAATAGGAAACATCTGTGCCCTCATTGATTCCAATGGGAGGTTGTGTAGAAATAGCAAGTATTTATAGAAAAAACCTGTCTCACAAAGGAGAGCTTTTGATTCACTGAATCCCAAAAACAAATTTAGAAGTTCTTTTTGGCTTACAGTACTTTTATGGTGCCTGAGACCATCAAGGGAAGTGATAAACAGAGGGAGAAATGATAGATGGGAAGGAGTAATGGAGAGAGGCTACTGGGCTTTGTGTTTCATTTTTTGTGGAGTTGCTTCCCTGGTCAGATGTAAGAACTGTAAGAAACACTAGAGAGACAAGATCATCTCTTTTCCCATGCAGATGACGTGAGTGAGCATCTGTAGTTAGCAGGAGGAGAAGAGGGGATCTTGTAAATGCATGTAAATATCTTAAGGGTGGTTGTCAAGAGGATGGGGACAGACTCTTTTCAGTGGTGTCCAGCAACAGGACAAGGGGCAATAGTCACAAACTGAAACCCATGAACTTCCATCTCAATATGTGGAAAAACTTCTTTACTTTGAGGGTGACAGAGCACTGGGGCAGGTTGCCAGGAGAGGTTATGTAGTCTCCTTCCCTGCTGGGGAAAACTGGCCTGGCTGGGGTCCTGCGCAGCCTCTTTTAAGTGAACCTGCTTTAGTGGGGGGGTTGGACTAGATGATCTCCAGAGGTCCCTTCCAACCCCAACCATCCTGTAATTCTGTGTGATTCTGGGTAATTGGCTTCTCTGGGGCAGCTCTATTTCTTTCACACGGATGGGTTAGGAGTCGCAGGGAGTAAAGAGTGGGAGAGGGACCCCCATCTTTAACTGTCTGTTTCTGTCCAGCATGCCAAAGAGAAGCAAGAACCAAGCATGGAGGGAAAAAAAAATTTCCATGTATCTGTAGATGCTAACAGATGCCTCTCATAAGCGAACAAATTGTCAACTTCAGGCTACAGTTTGTTCCTGAATTTTCTTTCTGCTCAAGATATACTGTTTCCCTAAATGAGCAGAGTGTGTTGCCTTGCAAGGAATTTGGAAGATTAACAAGAGTGGTAGAAAGGATATTAAAGGTTAGAAATATGGAATAATAGTAACAGAAAAGTTCCGGCTTGGAAAATGCAGCCTCGTACATCTGGGAAAAATAATTGGAGATTCAGCTGTTCTGCAGGAAAGAGACACTTATAGAGCACTAGAAATGAAAAAAAACCCTGGAAATAGCAGTAGGAAACCATTTATATGTGGGCTTATATTGGCACCGAAGAGTATGATTTTGGGGCTACACACAGAGGCAAAAACATTATCTTCCAGGGAGGTGATGATCCAGCATACAGCGCAGGTGGAACTCTGTGGATCCAGTGTCTCTGGATCTGGCATATCAATGCCAGACTGACATAGATGAATTGGAGGAAATTCAGAGAAAAGTGTCAGAAGGGAAAGGGCTGGAGAGAATTTTATATATATACATATATACATACAGATATATTTGTGCGTGTGTGTATATATGTGTATATATATATATATATATACAGAGGAAAGATTAAACATGTATTTTGCATGGCTTGGAAGTGATTTGAGTTGGAAAGAAGAATATTCTACAAAAAGCCTGAAGGCAGTAAATAGCAAGAAGGAAAAAATGCGTTTAAGGTGGCAGAGTAGGGCTGTGTATATAGGGTGAAGAGGATCAAGGAGCACACAGGCAAGAAAAAATTGAGGACAAGACCGATGTATATACGGTTGTGAAATAGCTCTAAGAGGGAAGTGGTAAATGTCCACAATGGGCACATTTCAGCATAATCAGAAGCATGCAGAAACGCACAGGGTAACTTGGGTGCCAAAGTAAGCCTGGTCCAGCAGCACAGAGTTCCAAGCAGATATCTCCAAGCAAGACATCTCTGTTAGTGAGCAACAGATGCTTTCTTTGGCTCTTAACCATTTAGCAGCTTTGCCCCTAAACATCTTCCAGGTATGACTGCTTACTCATTCGTGGTTCCTTATATAAATGCAGACCTACCTCTCTTCTTCAGAGTCTTCTAGATGATGTTTGATTTGAAAGAGGACATAGAGAACAAGGGTGTCCTCCTGGAAAAGCTACTTGTCTGCTCTCTTCTCTTTGCTTCAGATCCTTTTCTGAGTTGTGCCTCATGCTCTCCTGCTTCTTCAGAGAGCAGTCCTTCCCTCTTTCCCTTGTGCTCTCTCTCCTGCTCATACTAAGGCCCACAGAGGTCCCCTGTTTTCCTAACAGGTGGCCAACTCTTCTCTTTCCAGAACAATTTGCTGCTGTCTTTGCCCTGATGAGAGCTGTGCTTCTCCCCCACCTGCCTTCTCAAATACACACATGAACTTGAAGGCCTGGCCATGCCATTCAGGGCTCTGTTTTCCCTGCACTGATGCTGTTCATCAGTAATATTTCTGTTTTCCTCAGAAGCACTGCAGGTCTGAGTGTATGTTTAGCACAGTTGTGCAAATTCTCATCTCCTTGACTTTACCACTGGAGTGGGATTGGAGTCTGGTATCCTACAGCATCTCTGGGGCAGGAACTGGTGGACCCAGGATGGGCTCATAGGGAGTCCTGGGCCACGTAGGGAGTGGGGGAAGGCTATGGGCCCCACCCACGATTCAACCAGAGCCCTTTCTGTTATTTGTGGTATCTATGGAGATTTTTTTCAGTTGTTTCTATGGAGACTATGATACTTTCTTTGTTTGCGACTTTTACAGGGGGATTAATAAGAATATGTGGCCTTTCACTGCAGCTCAGGGGTTGAGCTCCACCACAGTGTAGTAAGTGGAGGTCATTAACATCTGATAGCTGTGCAGGGACCTTTGTATTATTCAGCAATTAGTATTCTTCACTGATACCAAACCCGCAAAGAACAGTAGAGTATCACTTGGGGGATGAGCAAATTAATGTCATGCAGACTTTAGTGTACTGTTTATCAATGAATGGCAACTCATCCCTGTTTATGAGGACACAATTATTTGGCTCTGTTTCTCCCTGATCCTTTCAGTCTTATTTTATAAACAACAAAACCCTACCAGCATCCCACCCAGACACAGATTTGACTTTGGCTGTGAACTTGTGAGAGCCTCTGAGCTAAAGTTGATCATGGTAGGGTATCCAATTACTTAGAAGCATGAGCTGGGTAGAGGACTCAGCCCTAGCAAACAGATCTAGCCCCATTTTGTAATAGACTGCACCCCAAACCTGAATGCAGCACTGCAAAGCCCCAAGTGTTCTCTAGCAGCAGTCATGGAGCTGCTTTTCGCTATGGAAAAATATGAGCTAGGAAATGGTCAGAAGATACTTCCCAGTAGGAAAAAAACCTCTTGGGTACATGTAATATTTGTTTCAGAAAGCGTTGCTTGGCTACTACAAACAGACCATTTCACTCCCAAAATCCACAGGGTGGAATTTGTCTGTTAAATTTTAGCCATGTGACACATTCTGTAAGGCACAAATGAGCAACACGATTATTTCAACACATTAAATGCTGAAGCCCAGAGAGTCAAAAAGTCAGAGCTGTCTTTCACTTCTTCTACGTTTGTACATTTAAACTCTAGTTCTTCAGCAACACCGCAGCACGCTGTGGGTTTTCGGTAGGGAGAAGACGAGATGACAGCGTGACACATGTCAGCGGGATGTCACCCATGAGCCAGCCAAGCGGAAGCCTCTGGCGCAGATTGAGGAGGCACAGAAGAAAATGTGGAAGTTGTATCCACTTTGTCCTGTCACACAAACAGCACCTGCTGCTGGTGGGCCACAGCATCCACACCATAAGTATGGGCCATTGCTGCTGGCAGTGATCTCCAGCAGTCTCCTGAGGCAGGGCTTGGCTTCGTTGCCTGTGGCACGAGCAACACATGTAGTATCGCCAGTGATACTGCAGTGGAAGAGCAGTGGGGTTGAGGAAGCAGTGGAAGAGGAGGACCTGCTACAGACAAAATGCAGTCCTGAGTACAGAGACCCCCACAGCAGCCTGAAGGTCAAGAAGATGTTGATATGGGTTTTCTGTGTGCCAATTGCAACTATCTGCTTCAGGAAATATGCATGCAGCCAGCTCCATGCCTGTAAGCATGGTATATAACATTTGATTAATGAAGAGGAGGGTAAGGAAGACTGTCTAGAGTTTGATTTTTTTCTGAAAAAGACTAGCCAGACTTCTTGATCCTAAAAAGCACAATGTTTTACAGTACTTTAAAGAAAAAAAATTAAAAGCTTTGATCTATAATCACCAAAGATAAAATTTGGTTATGTCAGTAGTGGTCTTTGCATTGGAATTGCAAATAAATATTTTCTTAGTCACAAAAACTGTACTTGTACTCCTGGATTAGGATGATTTTGGTGACAGGCATCTTAACATTCATTTTGTTCAGTTTGCAATGGAGCCTGAGGCAGCTGACCCATGAGCTATTTTTTGCTTTGATAAAGCTCATCCCTGTGTTCCTCTGTTTTGAAAATAGATATAAAAAGAGATAGGCAGTAATTTAATAAATAGGAACTGTAAAGCAGAGGTAATAGAAGGAATGACTTGAAAGGTATTATTAGTGGCATCCCTGTGTCTCCAAAGTGCCAAAAGGGTTCAGTCAACATTACAGCTGTTAAAGCAGTGGGCAGGATAGTCTTGGCTTCCCACAGCATTTGTATTCAGGAACTGTTAGTTCTCAAACTTTTTCCAACCTTCTCTCAAACATCCTTTGGGGTCCACAAGAACTGCGTATTATTTTGGAGATATTTTGTTTTGTCTGTTGCTGTTAGAAAAGTTCTGGGTGCAAACATCATATTGTGTTGTATCCAAGGTGCACAAATGAGCATGGGAAGAGTGACGTTGGTAGGGATCCTTTAGCAACTGCATCTGTGTAGGGACCAGTGGATTGACACAGCTGATGCAATGCTGACAGATTTATAACTACGTTAGGGTTTGCATTATGGAGTAGCACTGAAGATTAGCATAAAATAAAATGGGATGTAAATAGTTTCAGTTTAAATTCCATCCACAGCTCCAAGGCATAAGGATTTACCCTGAACCTCCAAATGATCCTAAATTCCGTGGCTTCAATTCTGGGAACTGTGTTGGAAGGATTCTTTGCAGCTGAAGATCATCCTGCTCAGTTTCTATCTGATTAAATAAATATTTCTCCATCCAGCACTTGATCTCCTTTGTAATTCTGATCAAATTTTGGAGAAGTCATTTAAATATTTAATGGCTGAAAAATCAATGGAACACATCAGATTGGGCCAAATATGCTTAAAACCCCTTAATAAGGACTGGAATCTTACTCCAGGCTCTCGTTTGAAAATGTTGATTAGTAATAAAAGTGACCAATAATATCTTCTATTATGGATTCCAATACTGCCTGTGTACACAATCATCAAGTAAACAGATTTTTTCTTCCCACTATCTTAATCTGAAGAGGACTGAGCCATTAAACCAACCTAAATAATAACAAAACATGACACTCCCCATGAAAGTGTTTGCAGCTGTGTTCTTCTATCACGCGTACCAGGAGAATTCCATTATAGTAAATTGAAGCTGTTAGTGTCACAATATTGCCATCATTACATGTTCAAAATATGAGTCAGATCCCCAACACTCCTTGATGTTCTAATATCACAAATGTGTGTAGTGGTTTACTTTCAGGTCTGGTTTCTAAGCCTTTAAGAGGAATCTTCCTGTCCCAATAGAATGTAAAATTTTAAGGGCCTCATCTAGCTGCAACAGTGATGCAGCCACTTTCCTCCTTCCTCTTAACCACTGATAGGGACTCCATTTACCTTCTTCAGGGTTTAATGGTTTTCCTCTGAGTTTCCGTGTCTCTGAGCCTGATCAACACTGTCTGCTGCCCTTCACCACTTTCTCATCCTTTAAAGTCTTTTCTCCCCATCTCCTAACTGTGACTCACTCAATTTCCTGTGTGCATCTCTTCTGCCTGTGGCCTTGATTCTGTGTGGGGGGCAGTGGTGACCCCCCTGTCCTAGTGGACTCTGGAGAATGTCAACTCCCTTTCTGGCTTCAGCTGTTTTAATGATGAAGCAAAATGGTGGTCTTGAGGGAGGAGCAACTCATGAATTGATAGCCTTTCATAATGGTACCTGGTGAGACATATTTGAAAAGTCACAGAAATGAGCAACTTCTGAGGCAGTGAACAAACTTAATGCATCCTTTTGTATTAAAAGGCTTGACAAACAGGACTTTGAGCAGAAACATGTTTTAGAAGGGACTTTTACATGTCCTTCTGACTCTAACTTCCCATTACAACTGTTTTCTTTGCTGCTTCCGTGGTTTAGCAATTAAATTAGTACCTTTCATCTCTCTGAAACAAGGGCAAGTCTTTCTGTTTCCCTGTTGAAGAAATTTCTATTCCATTTCCTGACCTATGCAATTTAGATACATTATACATATGTATAGATACTAGATATACATTGGATTAGATATATAAACTAGATATTAAAGTCTGCTTCTGAAGGTTTCCTGCAATCAGTGTATAAAGCTTAATCAGTGAGTCAATCAATTATGATCAGCTCTGGAACAGTAACCATAACCATCATAACCACATCTGTGTCTGAAATGTGACTCAAACAAAGTGGGAAGATTTTCACCATGAGGTATACAACGTGCAACTGATTTAGTGTCAAATTTACTATGCAGAGACTATCTGAGGGTGACATGACAGTCATGGATAGCTCTATGCAGAGGGCTAGAGACGAAGAAATTGGAGCAATGTGCTCATACTAGCGCTTACAGGAATCCTATGCCGATGGTTTCCTGCATATATCTCTCCAAGTCATTTAACTTCCAGGCGTGTCATCCTACTTGGAAAAGGAAAGGACAGACAGGAATGGAAGGGGATGCAGAAGATACTGGGATGGCTACTGAGATTAAGTCAGAGCATTTGCAAGCATTATTTTATTTCTAATGAAAATTTTCAATTCCTCCATTACTAGCATCAGAGAAATTAATGTTGTGGTTGTCTCTCTGACCACTCCCTTTAATAGAGATACACGTGGGACAGTGTATCCACAGACTTTGGTGGCAATATTTAGCTTTTTATGAAGTACATTAAACTTTGAAAGATTTAAAAAATCTTATGGATCTGAGCTTCATTCATCTGTTTGGTCTTGTCCTTTTGTCAATGAAATCTCATATCTTTCTGATAGAAGTTTCCACAACCATTTAATGAGTATTTTATGGTTCTATTATGGCAGGACTGTCTCAGTTAAAGGCTTGTCAGATTTAAGAAATAACTTTTAATTGCCTATTTGTTCTTGCAATATTTTTTCCTTTAATATTTTTTTTTTCTGTCCCAGAAAAGCATTTGTTTCTGTGTGCTGTGAACACCCACACTACTTTAGGACTGTAGTGAAGTGGACACTTATTTCTGTGAACCATTAAAATGTCATGATGAGAACATGATTGTAGGATTACATAACATTCCTTGCTGGATCAAAGCAGTCCCAAGGGCCCTGATTCATAACCCTCTCAGGTGCAGGTAGGATGCTGATGTAATTCCTACCTCCATGTTGCAGCTGCTAGAGCAATGGAGGAACAGGACATATGTATGGATGGAGGATATAAGCTGCAGACTCTATCCCCTCATAGAGTTTGCATTAATGCTCAAAGTCTGAGCAAATGACACTTACTGTTTCTGGCCATCTCTGCTAAGGGGCTTTAACTCTTTCCAGCTACTTGAAAGGAGATTGTAGCTAGGTGGGAGTCAGTCTCTTCTCCCTAGCAATAGGACAAAGAGGACATGTCCTCAAGTTGCACCAGGAGAGACTAGATGTTACAAGAAATTTCTTCACCGGAAGGGTTGTCAAGGACTGGAGCAGGCTGCCCAGGGAAGTGCTGGAGTCACCATCACTGGAGGTACTTAAAAGGCATGTAGATGTGGTACTTAGGGACATGGTTTAGTGGTGGACTTGGTAGTATTAGGCTGATGGTTGAACTTCATGATCTTAAAGGTCTTTTCCAACCTTAACAATTCTGTGATTCTCTGATAATAACCTGTGAGAGAAGGATGGGACCTGTTGTTCACTCCCCCTCCACATCTGTGTCTACCTGTGATCATTAGTAAGACCCCTTACAGTTTTCATCTTGAGGTTTTTTGTAATCATCCCTGTGTCCTATTCAGTGTATCTGCATACCAAACACCTACTACCTTTTCATCTCCGTAGGGTATAAGGCTCCAATTTCATTATCTCTAATCATGTCTTGTAAGGTAAGCAACAGATCCTTGCACTGAATATGCTTAATAGGTGGGCCTGTGTGTGTGTGAGCATAGTAGATGTATTGCATTGCAACTCTTTCTGTTCTCTCTTGCCCTTTTTGCATATACATTTCTCCAGAGACTTCACTGGATCTTCTCTGTTTACATCATTGCCAGAAGCATGCCTACCATTGCAAACTGTGTGGATTATTAATGGAAAATCTAAGAACTAAAATAAAGCTCTATTTGTGTTGAAATGGGGAATAATTCTCAGCGTTTCAGTAAAGTGTATTCCAATTAAGTCTCTCACTTCTCAAGAACTTAAAGGAGTGGTGTTTAAAAAGGATACTAATATAGCAAGGGATCCAAGCTCTGTGTTAAATTACACCCATGCCAGTCTGCACTAACTTCAAATGAGGTCACCTGTACCAGATTTATACTGCCAGACCTAGAGCAGGATGTGACCTAATCTGAGTAAGGAGTGATGCACATAATTGGTGTTGGCATAAAGGTGATTTGAAAAGTGATTGGAAAATAGCAAGAAGTATTTTAAAAAGAAGCTTCTAAGCTGCAAAGGTCAAAGGAAAACTCAGATGTCAGAAATATTATGTCTACAATCCAGGAGTGTTTTACACTATAATATGAAGTTACAAATACTTTCCTCTTAATATTTACAAAAGTTGTGTACTTCTCTTACTTTTGTCCACTTTAACTTACAAATATTTTCATTTTGGAAAACATTGTGTACTACACTAATATATGAAAAATTATGTGTAAATTAAAGGTGTTTGGAAAACTTTGGCAAAATGCTTATATTTTGTCCTTTTTCTTTATCAACTATACTTTCAGTTCCACATGGACTGAAATGCAAACAGTCTAAATAGATGTCAGTACTTTAGATAATGGAGTAATTGCTGTTGAAGTAAGTTTTCTCACCACATTTTTGACACAAGTTTTATGTAAGAAGGAATGTAAATTCAGACTCACATTCATGAAGACAGCTCATGGCAGAGTTTTGTCGTCATCTTTACTGTTACTTTTTTGAATCCAGTGCAAGCAAAAGTGTTAATCAAAAAGAATTACAAGTATAGTGAAAGTACAGAACCAGTTTTGGCAGGCAGGTTTGGTTTGTTTGTTGTTTTTTTTTTTTTCTGCAGACTGATATAGTTACCTTAAAGAATTTACTTTTCTAACATAGTTACTGAACATCCTGTTGTGTCTTAATCTACTTCTGAAGCATATAAAGCAGCTGTGCTTCATTAGCTCCAAGTTATTATGAGGGTAGAATATAGTCTTGTTTCGTGAGTGGGAATACTGAATGTTCAACAAAATGTGCTGTCTGTAATTTGCTATTACAGACATGTAAAATGATATTCCTGTTCTCATTCTACCTATAGACGTTGTTGTGAAAATGAGTACACAAGATCTATAAAGGTTGCTGTGCTTTCAAATGATCCTCTTCTAAGACCTACTGACTGCATTTCCTTTGCACTTTGGCACTGTAGGTGTTAAGCTTCTCTATTAAGTAGCTGTAGATAGCAGTGAGATTTCCCTCATTCCTTCTACCTTTTCTTACAACCAAGTAAATCTGGTTCCCACATCCTCTTCTCATATCCCATGTCCTTCAGTCCCCTGACTGTCATGATAACCTTCCCTGTATTCCCTCCAGTATATCAATGTTTTCTGTGCTAGGAATTCTGACCTAGACACATGAATCCAAGTGAAAGTCATGAGAGACTTACAATATTACACCTAATTAGTCTTGCACCTGAGAAAAATGCGTGAACAGTAGGTAATTCTTGACTGCACAAGTGTTGCCTTGGGGGTTTACTGATTTCTGTCACCTTGCAGGCACAGAGATAAATAATGAAGGATTGAGATGGGCTTTCAATACGTTCATATCCTAAAAAGGTGTGTATATTTCTTTAAATGAAGGTACTCTCATTTATAACTAATTCTGCATTTTATACTAGCTATGTTTTGAACACTCAAGCACTGTCAGTCTTAGAGATCTAAACCATGGGATAGCAGAGGGCATGTAATTGGTTCTTGGCTGAAGATGTGGGTGAGCCAGGGCTGGTGGCTGGAGAAGGAGCATGGTAATCCTGACATCTCTGCTATAAGGCATCTTGAAGTTCACCATATGTCACCATACATAGAAACATAAAAAGGTTTGGGTTGGAAGAGACCTTAAAGGTCATGCTGCTCCAACCCTCTGCCATGAGCTCTACTAGACCAGGTTGCTCAAAACCCTGTCCACCCTGGCCTTGGACACTTCCAGGGGTGGGGCATCACTGTTGCTTGCATAAAACTGTAATATTAATCAAGCATTTAGAATTAATTAATTAATCTAAGTAGACACCATGTGCTGAATTATGAACGATACCCTGATTTCCCAAAAATACATATCATAGCATTCTTACTGGCAACTGAATATTTCCTTGCAGTCAGATGCTGATTTAATCAAATATATTTGTCCTATAAACAGCAACTTTTACCATTTTTCAATGGTCAGATTTCCCATTGCTTTCATGGGTGATTCAAGGAAGTCTTACGCTGCAGGCTGTAGGATACTGGAAGTGGCTTGATACCTTTTCAGAAAACAGTATCTTGTTCATTCAGGCTGGCAGATATACAGGGAATAACAATTTAATGCACCCGATACATATTTGTTTGAGTGAGTGCAAGGCTGAGATGGTGAAATACAATGTCCTGTGATAAACAGCAGGTCAGGCTAAATGATCTAATGGTCCCTTCTGAGTACACAGATTGCTTGGCTATCTGCCAGAAGCCAGGCAAGCTCCTGGTGTTTCCACAGTCACTGTATTCATCTACCCCTGCACTCCTGAATTCTGTGGTGAAACTCCCATTTGCATCATTTAGAGCAGGATATCGGTATGGGCAGTTAACGCTAAAATGAAAAGTACAACCAACTTTGTTGGAAACCTCTGAAGTACTGCATAAGGGTGACATAGCTAAGCTAAATAGGTCCCAAATCCTGCTAAACTGGAAATGTTTGCTCTAAGGTTCTTATGCTCCAGGGGATCAGTACTCTTGGTTTTTGCTTCTCAGCTGCCAGTTCCTGGCAGCTCTATGGCATGGGACTGCCAGCTATGTCTTGCACTCAGCAGTGCACTGCTGAGCAGGGCTTCTCTGCTTGGAGGAGCCCCTCCTGACATTGCTATTTGGCACTGAATAGCATTTGCCTTACAAGCTGCAGTTTCAAATTCTGACTCAGTTGATCTCTCAATCCCTGACAGTGTAGTTGTCTTCTCCTGCTCCCCTGCTCTTGTGCCAGCATTGCTGCTCCTCTGGATTCACAAGTAGACAAGTTAGTTATAGGCAGAAAAGTATTCACTTTTGCTCCGACAAAATAGGTCCTGCGTCAGCTCACCTTAGGGTTAAACATGTGCCAAGGCTGCCACAAGGAGAACAGCAAAAATATAGGACTGTGACTGAGAAGAGGAACAGGATTTCCCCTTTTGCAAAGAGGCAGTCAATTAGGCTAATTGTGCCATGTAACTGCATTTTCAGGGAGCGAAACAACTGGTGAAATTCTGTGCAGTGAGACTTGTGGTAATGCACCAGGCTGCATTCAACTTACTTGTGTCACCCAGTTTCCTAACTTCTAAGGAGCGTTTCGGAGTTGGACTTGACTTTATTCATTAGGGTATAGCAAAGCAGGTGGGGTCTTTATTGACTTGAGTATTTTTTTCCACTGAAAGTCCTGGTGCTAATGGTGCCAGTCCAGAGCTCTCAGATATACTCTGAATACAAAATTTCAGCTTTTTATGATGAACTTCAGGCTGCAGTGGTGCAATCTCCTCTTCTGGAGAAGGGGCTGTGACAAACTAGGAACTTTTTATCAGGCTTATTTTTCCAGAAAGCTGTTGTAAAACACAGGTGATTTCCAAACATGCATGCTGTCCTGGACACAATCCTCTCTGCCCACTTTGATGTGGCAGAACCACACGATAGTTTAGGTTGGGAGAGACCTTTGAAGGACCTGGTCCAACCCTTTCTCAAAGCAGGACCAACTTAGATCAAGTTGCTCAGGACCTTACTAGCTGGAGATTTTGGGTACTTTCCGATCCCCCTTCTGAATATTTGACCACTGTCATGGTGATTGCGTTTAGTAGGCATTTCCTGTAGTGCTTTCAACATGTGAGTCTGAGAGGAGTCTTGGGGTATCCTCTTTCATAGCCTTCAATTGCAGGCAGCAGTGAGAGTCTTATTTAGCCTTTTCATTCCAAGGCTGAAAAACCCAAATTCTTCAGTCTGTCCTTGCAGGAAAATTTGCTTTAGGGATCTTAAGGAAAGAGGAAGCCAAACTTCAAACTGTCCAATGTGCTTCAGGGAGAACCTTCAGTTTTATTAAAGATTTCTGATTCACTGAGTACCTCTATTTTCCTGGAATAAACTTTTAAAAAAAGGTATTAAATTTTTTATATTTTTTTTAATCAAATACCCTTTCTGGTCTTTTACACTTGTCTTTTTTCTGACAAGTATTTTTAAAAGAAACACTGTTTTATTCTGCATAGAGTAGCAGATACAGTATGCCTGGAAGATGAGCATTTTTTCTGTTTATGCTGTGAAAGAAATTACTTTCGATTTCTGTTTGTTTTTTTTTTTATTTCCAACTGAAGACATGATACACTGATAATCTGAGGTGATGAAACTACTCAGGCATGTTAGGTCTTTGCCAGCTGTTCCTTGTGCAGCTGCTGTCGGGGCTGGGCTCTGTTCTGACTCAAGTCATGGTAAAAGATAGTTCAAGTTTGCTGTTGTTTTCTAGTTTGACAAATGTTAAAAGGTTTGACCTCATGTGACACACCAGAAATATCTGAATCACTGCTATGCTTCACTTACAGATATTGTATTTTTTCCTCCTGAAAATACTTGATAAGCCATTCTCTCCAGACTTGTTCACACTGACTTGAATACCTCTGTCTAAGAGCTTAAGATTTTTACCTCTTCCAGGGCTTATACATACAAACATTTATTCTCTTGGATCTCTGTTTTTTTTCCCCTCCAGTTGTCTATTGTTTATTGGATTTTATTTTCCTTGGGAGCAATATATAGGGCTTCAGCAGTGTGGTGGATTGACACCTCGTCCACAGCTTAACTGAGAATTTTTGCCACTAATTTTCCCTTTTGTTCAGTGAAATAAATATTGTGGATGCTAATTCTGTTTGAGCTGGGCACAAGGTAACTGCACAACCAGTCACTGTCTATTATGCTTTGGGTTTTCTTTGGGTTTTTTTTTAGTTTTTTTATATGGAAGGGTATATTTACCTCTATGTACAGAAAGGTAGCATCTTACTTAAATAATGAATAATCATTTATGAACTATTAGAGAACATCAAGAAAACAGCCACATAGAAAATGAATGGTCCAGAGGGGCAGCTGTATGAGGAGTTGTTGAGGTCACTTGATTTGTTCAGTTACAAGGGGAGACCTTGTAGCTGTCTGCACCTTCCTTGTGAGGAGAAAAGGAGGGGCAGGCACTCTCCAGTGACCAGCAATGGGACCCGAGGGAAAGACCTGAAGTTGTGTCAGGCAAGGTTTAGGTTGGGTATTAGGAAAAGGTTCCTCACTTGGAGGGTGGTTGGGCACTGGAACAGATTCCCCAGGGAAGTGGTCACAGCACCAAGCTTGGAAGAGTTCAAGAAGCATTTGGACAATGCTCTCAGGTGCAAGGTGGGACTGTTCTGTGCAGGGCCAGGAGCTGGGTCCCTTCCAGCTCAGGATATTCTGTGATTCTGTGTGTGATAAAAGGATTTAATGAGTTAAGATACATTTCAGATATATAGCTGAGGCTCTCTGCTGTTGAGGCGACCACTCATTTCTGACCATAAGTATTGATTTTGGCATTCATTGGTCCCTTGCTGGAGTAATTTGACTTGCTGAGCTACAGGAAAAGTAACTCGCTCCACCAAAGTGTATAATTTTCTGCCAAATAATGAGTTGAATTACCTCAGAAAAATGCTTGACAAGCATGAAATATGGTGCAAGGAATGAAGCTGGAAAAGGTGCCTGGTGTGAGGGCAAAGAAGTGCATGGAAAGATGGGATGGAGGAGCAGGTTCACTCCTTGGGGTAGAAGCAAGCTCTTAGGTCAGCCTGAACTCAAATATTGGCCAAGTAAAACTGGCCTCTCATTTTTTTGTTTTGCCAGGTTTCTGCCTTGAATAGGCCAAAAAATTGATATGTGCATGAAGTTTGCAGTTTCACGCAGGAATAAACATCTGAGTTTTGTTAGTTGTTTTGTAGCAATATTAATATAAACTTCCTTTTTCCTGCAAAACCTCCAAAGACACCTTCCCACTTCCCCTGCAACCACACCTACAGGCAATACTCTTGCTGTGCATTATTGATGTATTACGTACAATCTTTCCAAAACAAATGTCAGTATTAATATATGAAAGTGATCCATCATTTCTGTCCAACAAATAAAGCACAAATGATCTCATTCTGATCTTGCTTACTCTGGGATAAAGCAGAAGTAATTTCACTGGATACAAGCATTACACCAGTGTAAAATTGCTGGAGTTAGATGAAACTGGCATTGACAAAGAGTAATTACAATAAAAAAGCACCAGATCATCCTTTGAATTGTAGAATATTAAAAAGCTCTACTGTTGACACACAACTTTTAGCTAATGAGTGTTCAGGCTTGGTGGCCCCCCTGCCCCTGTCAGTATGACATATATTTGAGAGGATCTTGCTCTGTCTGTGCGCTGGATTAGGAATCAGCTGTCATTAAGGAGCATTTCGCAGCGTAAAAGGTTCCTGGGTGTGATGATGCACACAAGAGGCAGTCGTGGGGATTAAGCTGGCTGGTAGCAAGCATTTATATTTACCAGTCTGGTTAACTTCAGATCAGCCTTCTAAACATTTCCATGGAAACGAGGGAAGTTTTGGTTCACTGTAAGTGGCTTAATTTACTTTCTATCTGTATTAAAAATAGAATACTAAACAGAGGCAAAACTAACTCTGAAACATAGTTTTGATAATATGATTTTAATCGGTCACAGCATTTAGGGATTGTTTTTCCATACCTCCAGCCTGCAGTTATGGATGAAGCTCTCACTAAGCAGTTGCTGCTTGAATCTGCAAAGACATGAACAAAATAAGTCAGGAAAGGAACTGTGGAATAGCTGAGGGTCTTAAATCTTTGGGTTTGGTAGAAAATAATGCTATGTCTTTCTTGTGTGCTTTCCTGTGTTTTTTCTACATGGCATGAAACTTAAGAGCTAGGAACGTGCTTACATCCTGGAAATTTCATATATATTTACTATTTTACTAGAATGTCATGTGTAAGTTTTGATATGACTGAACAGTCACTTGACCAGTCAGAGAGATAAAAGACAATATTGATGTAACATAAAGAAATGTACTAAAACTCTGTTTTCCTCTAGCATTGCCATCTTTAAAGTCAAATTATAGACAGCTAGCTGCAAGTAGATTTTTTTCTGGATTTCTAGAAAGAAGTTCAGATTTTCATACAAATAGAGGTGCATCAGACTGGAAATATCCTCAACATGTAAAATACCAAAGTGAGAGGAACTGTAAGCTGCCTCACGCGGGTGAGGTTCTTGCTCAAAGTGCCTACCTGTCTCTCAGCATGCGTACACCCAATGGCAGAGCATTCTGATGACTCAGGAGTTTTCCAGTAAAAGTGATTCTTACTTCTGTAATGCTGATAATTGGTAAATGTGTGAGCTCCTTGAAAAAGACCCTAGCTTTATTTATACATGAATACCGATCAGTCTGGAAATCAATTTGGCTGACTCACACTTGAAATTTAGGGATCTTCTCTGAATTCCAATACCTCTGAATTTTTACCTAAAGTTATATTCTATGAGTAGTCAGAAGCAGCAGGGAAATTGGCTTTGATGTTTATCTGAGCATTGGAAATGAGTACAGTCTTGTATCTATAACATCAGGAAGGAGATGTTCTTTCCCTCCATGGTGTGGAGCTGACAGTGCTGTCCATACTAATGCTCAGGTCCTCACTGGGCATTTGTGCCTCTGCCAAGTGGTAAGGTCACCATTTTTCATATGGGACATTGAGAGAAAGAAATGCTCCATGTCTTTTTCAATGTCACAAAGGCTTTTTGCAGTTGAGGGAATTACATTCGTGTTAAGCTTGATCTCAAGCTTAACTTTTCACACCTTTCCTGTTGCTCGTCACTTTAGTCCATGACAAATGAGCTCTATGAGGTCTACCCAGAGAAGCAACAAAATGTCACGTACCAAACTCCAGGAACACTCTGATAATAAACCATAACAAAGAATTTCTATTTCAATAGAATATGCAGTCAACCTTGATTATTAAAACATGTTGTAACAGGTGGCTGGGGTTCCAGCTCTTTTCCATACCTCCCTGGACAGGAATGCGTGCAGCTGACTGGAAGCAGCTGTGTGTGAGCTTGGGGAACTCTGACCCTCTGACAGCTCTGCGAGTGGCTTTAATCAATAGCAGCAGTGGATGGAGAAATGCAAAGACAATGTGACAGAAATACTCTGAAATACTCTCCTTGGTAACTATAGAATTTGGAAGAAAACCACTGATGGCATGGTGATATATTTTAAGGCAGAAAACCTGAACAGACTGGCCTCTGATCCTGCTGACTTATGCTTTAGAGTGAGCATGGAGTGTAAAGCTTTAAAGTAATTTGAGTTTCTGTGTAAACTCTCTTCCAGTTATTGGAGTCAGAGGAAATAGCATTCACATTAAGTTTCATGTGAAATGAAAGGTAGGATGCTTGTCTCCATAAGTGCAAAGAAAAGGTTTGCAAAAGGGAATGCAATGTAGAAAAAAGCTCAGAAACCAGAAATCTGTAGTGTGCAATGACACTGTGAGTATCCCCAGATGGTACCATTCATGTGTTTAAAAGACACAAGCTTACAGGCTGAGACCCATATTTTTTTGATAAAAACTTTTAAATAAAACATTCTCTTCCCTTCTCACCACAAAATATAATTTCTTATTTTTAACCTGTGTTGCTATAGTGATTTGTGTCTCTGTTAAATCTTCTTTATGTCCTTACAAACTGAGATCCTAAGCCTTCCTGGATAAGTGTGTGGGTTGGAGACAGAAAGAAAATTATTTTCTGCATGCCACAGTCATTTGAGTAGTGCTGCTGATGTAAAGGAGAGAGACTGTAAGCTTTCATTATTAAATTGTATCAGAAGCAAAGCAAGCTCAGGAAACACTCTGAGTGGAACAACAGAACACTGAAAAATTATAGCAGTCCTGAAGTGGTTTGGAAATAGAACAACTGGGGAAGGTTTAAAATGTGTGGGGTTTTCTGTGTCAACAACAGGTGTGAGCAAAACACAAGCCAGTCTGAAGGCAGCTTTGTTCTTGATGATGCATTTTGGAGGCTCTTGCAGTTTTAACAACATCCAGATATCTCAGGCAGGGGCTGGCTATGAAGGTATTATATGGAAATCTGAAGTATATCAAGCTCCAAGGGAAGTGATACTGCCACAGAAGGGTTTTCTTCCATCCAGAGCAGGCCGTGAGTTGACAAGAGCAGGATCAGGCATAAGGGCTTTTTCATGTCAGTAAGGGGCAAGTTTGCAGTTCATTTGATGAAGAAATAGAGCTTATGTTAGTTTTAAATGGAACACAGGTGAATATGCAAATGTAGTGGATTGATGAAAAAAGAGCCAAGACTGCAATGAAGGTGTACAAAGCACAGTTAGGTACTGGTTTGTGACCTTACAGCATGACTCTGTAAGCATCAGGAGTCTTCAGAGGTCTTTGTGGCGTCCAATGTCAGCATGGGAAGCTGGATGGGGGAACCTGGGTGACTGTGAGGTCTGCTTCTCCTTGTCCTCATCCTTATGGCTCTGGGCAGCACCATGGGGCACCATCCACCAGCTCCTTGGAGACCTTTGAGGAACAGGAGGTGCTTTATCTATTGTCTGCACTCTGTTTTCCTGCCAGTCTGTTTTTGAGACTATAATTTTGAGTCTCTTCTTTTTTTTTTTTTTTTTGTTCCCCGCAGTTGTTTCTACTGGTATTAATTAGTTTTTCTGCTCATGGTTTGTTTTCTATTTAGCCTGCCTAGAGGGGCTTGGAGGTTTTTCTCTGTGAGAAAAGTGTCTGCCCAATTTGCTAGGCATTTGTAACCAAGCCCACTGCTGGTTAGTTCTCATTGTTGATCAAATCAGTAGATCATCCACAAATAAATAGAAGATTGAAACACCTCTCTTTCCTAAATTGGTTTCTGGGATTTTGTCTACTAAAGGAATTAATTTCTGATGGCAATTATTGTTCCACTTAAAAATAATTAGCTTTATCTTCTACTTAGAAAATATAAATTAAGCAGCTCTCTTTGACTTGCTATTCTCAGGAGTACAGGGAAGCTAAACTCACTGGTATTGAGAAGAATTCATATTTATTAGCTTAAAAACTGCTTCTGTAATCTGTCTAGGAATGTCTGGGGGAAAATAACAATTTATGCTTATAGAAAACCATATATTTAATTTTTTAACAAAATACATCATTTAATTCTAGCTGACTGTAAGCATGGATTTCACAAGCAGGGATCCCAGTGCTTTATTTCCTCTTTATTTAATTTAAAAAGGCTTTTTGTTTTTGGCCCCTTTTTGCTGTCATCGAGTGAAAGCACAGCTCTTCCAATTCTCTGCTCCCTCTATGAAACATACTCAACTGTATGGTCCCCAAATAGGTACAAAGTAAGCTATTACAAAAGGTAAAAATCATGTTCAGATACTTCAAAGACTTCTTTAAATTTGTTTAAATGTTTTGAGAGCTTCTTTAACACAGGAGTGACCTCTGGCAAAATTTATTGACCTTTGATATACATTCCTCATTTGATTTGCATTCCTTTTCTAAGTTATCAGTTTCTAATTTAGTTTTTCAATTTGAACCTCTGAAACAGAGATATGGGGCCAGACTCTTTGCTGATGCAAACTGACTTTTGTGTTAGTTCCCAGCATCTGAGAATCTGACTTCTTACCTCTTCTACAGATTTTCTCAAATGAGGGTTGTTTTTCTTTCTTTTTTTTTTTTTTTTTCCATTCTAGAACTATATTTTCAGTTGCATTAGTAACATCTGGCATTAACTTTACCTTTCTGTGTGTGAGAGGCAATTGCTAGTTCTGAATGCAGCTGGGAACAAGCACGATACCCTTCACTTCAGCTGAGCTGTGTTTGCTTTTAGCACGGCAAGCGGTCAGCAGAGAGTCCAAAAACTTATTTAGGTTTAACATTAATGAGGTGATGCTGTGTGTCGCTTCACAGCTGAGGACTTTTCAGACAGTATTAGGAAGCTCCTACCTTCCCCACTTGTGTTTGCAAATTCTATAAGGCAAGTTCTTGCCTCTGAAAAAATGGAATAATGCCAAGAAACAGTGAGCTAAGACAAATCTGACAAATATGGAAAATCTTCTCACTGGAGGTCTGTCTGTACTAACCATTAATCCTAGTGGTCTCTGCTGTCAGGAATGGATCAGCATCCCTTTAAAAGTCATGACTATACTCAGAAAAATTGCCTTAGGGAAAAAATCAGCCAACAACCCTTCTTCTTCATAGTGCCAAATCTTGTAGAAATCTTGTTGAATCATATCTGCCAATTGTAGTGCCAGTATCTTTTTGTCTAAGTGGTCCTGCTTACCTGAAAGAACTTTGAGAGAGAAAACTGAGTTCTAGTTTTTTCCATAGGCTGTTAGTGAAATATTTTATGAAGTGTCAAGTACAAGGCCAAGCAAGCATTGCATCTGGAAATAGACCTTGATGGCATCAATGGCCCTGTTAGTCTAAGAGCCTTGCATGGAAGGGATGCAGCTTCATTTATGCTGAGTTTCAGTGCTGACTTTAAAACCAGTGGTACATAGTTGTGAAAAGCAATGTGAAGGACAAAGGTTAAAATGCTGAGTAAACATGTGAAAGTGATCCCCTACCAGTCATTGACTGCTACCCATGAAATTTTCCAGAATTTTGCTGGGTTCGGTTGAGATAAAGTGAAAAATAGAATTAAATAGGCAAGAAGAAAGCCCAAAGAGTTAGAGAAGATGATCACGTTTTAGGGGAAAAGTGAAAACTGAGCTAGAGAACATGTACCTCATTTTGTCGTATTCTGTCCAATATAATACTTGAGGTTTCTTGTTGGAGAAAAGTGATATTGTAACATAGCTGAAAGTTACAGACCAAGACCGAATGCCCTGTTTGAAACATCACCACTGGATCTGCAATCTTTAACAAGGATTTGGGTTTCTGTGACGTGAAGTGGAACCTGCAACCACTGTTCTGTGTTGGGCATATCCCTAGCAGTGTAGGCTAACTCTGGAGCAATTGAGCCAGAGTGACTTTTGCCAAGGAGAGAAGAATGGAGGCCCTACAGTCACTCTACAAGTTCAGAACTGAAGTTTTTCAACTTGAAAGTATTTTTCTTGTTGCAGTTAGGAGAAGGAAGATGAGTGTCTCCTTCAAGCTGGAGGCCTGGTTTTGTTCAACAGTAGGTTTAAATTAACCTCATTATGAGTGGGAGCTTGATGGCTTTTTTAGTGCAGGGATTTGTCTGTTTAGTTAAGATGGCTTCTTATGTTTAACTGTCGCTAATTAGCATCCATCATTAACTGGTCCAGAGCTCGCAGCTCTATTCATTTAAATTATTTTTAGTGGGAACTGCACCCATTGAGACATTGGGTTAAATGTCAGTTTAATGAGGGTGTGTTCATTAGTTCACTGTAACTGGACCTCTGCTCATCTGTTGAGATAGGTAAAGGTTTCTCTACGTTCTCACTAAATTATTTGCTGAAACTGTGATCCTGAGTATGTTCAATTAACAGAAAGCCCATCAACACGAGAGGAATCCATTAAGGAAGTGGGACAAATAGAGGAATAATCTTTCAAATTAAATTAGGAACAAGCATAACTATTTAGCTATTAAAGCTGGTTTCTTCTAAAAGGTGCCATTTCCACAGCTCTAAAAATTGAAATCTTTATCCACCGAGGCAATGCAACACAGAGAAGCAGCACCACAACTGTGACAGCCTCTGGCTTGAAATGACACCTTGCAGATTGAACCAGGGAGCTCCAGAGTTGAAAGCAAGAGTTGCTGCCACATGAGCAGAAGACATTGCCAGCTTGCTTTGCCTGCCTTCACAGTGCAAAAGCAGTGAATGACACAGAAGGCATGACACAACCCTCCCCTTGATGAAGATGAGCCTTACCTTGATGGTGCATTCCCCTGGAGAGCAGGGGCAGTGCCACTGCCTTGCCACACTTTGGCTGCAGTGTTTCTGTAAGGAGTCCCAACAGGGGGCAGTGGGCACATGGCAACTGTCTGGTAGCATTTATCCAGCCATAGAACCACAATCCCAGTATTTCTCCATCTGTACACTTCTTAGGACTTATGTAAGTAGGAAATTGTAAGTGCATGAAGCCAAAAATATGAAATACAGAACAGATGAAGTGAGAGATTTTGTCTTAAAATAAAACTTTCTCTTCTGAGTCTGATTTAGATTTTCTTCAGTCCAACTGGCATTCCTTACCTGCCCTCAACAAAGTCTGCAGGACCTCATACTAAGTCAAGTCTCTGGGTGTGCCTCTGCACTCATTGACCTTCAGCTGCTTTTGATGCCATTGAACCATTTCCCAGGATGTTCTTCCCCTTGAGTCACTCTAGTATCCCTTGAATTACATTTTTTTTGTGATCTTGTCACGTTTAAAATCACACTTGACCATGTTATCACATTTTTTGTCACATTTTAATCACATTTTGTCATCTTCTGACCCTTCTCCATCTTTCTGTGCGAATTCTACAAAGCCCTGTCCTTGATTCTCCTTTACTCTTTTTTTCCCTTGCTTCTTAGTTCTGTTGTGCACAAATACAAATTTCTCTTATGTCTATGTTGATGGGGCACAGACTTGCCTGCCTAATGCAGGCCATTTTTATTTTGTCCAGGCAGTGGTCAGGGGTTGCTTTTCTGACAAGTCTGACTGACATCCAGAGATCAATTCCAGCCACCACCGACACATGACTCTTGATAATTCATAGAATCATAGAACCACAGAACTGTTAGAAAACAACCTCTAAGGTCACTTAGTCCAATCATTAACCCAGCACTGCCGAGCCCACCATGAAACCATATCCCCAAGTGCCACATCCACATGCCTTGGGAACATTTTTGGGGGTGGTGATTCCACCACTTCCCTGTGTCAATGCCTGACCACCGTTTCAGTGAAGAAGTCTTTCTTAATATCCAGCCTAAACCTCTCCTGGTACAACTTGAGGCAATTTCCTCTTGTCCTTCTGATTCCTACCTGGCTACCACCTCCTTTCAGGTAGTTGTAGAGAGTGATAAAGTTCCCCTGAGCATCCTGTTCTTCAGGCTAAGAGGAATATTTTCCATTACTGTCACTTTTGGTTTCTTTTTGCGGGCAAAGTCATGAAAGGGAGCCTTCCTATATTCATTTTGGTTGGATCTTGGAAATTCTTCTGCGTACCTTCTTTTAAGGATGTGGTGTTTTTGTAACTGTAACATAGCTAAAAGTCTTACCCAGGCTCTTATCACCTGCCATGTCACTTAAGGCAATCTTCTCCAGCCTTCTTCCATTTACATTAATTCAAAATTCACACTCAGGGGCATTGTCCTATCCCAGTACATTGACAACATCACCTCCTTCCTGCATTGTTTCATTAGTTCCTCTGTCTTTGTTTATGCAACGTAATCTTGTTTTCATTTTGAACTACCTTCTTGTCTCATCCCCACATGGCTTGTCTTCTCTTGTTCGTTTTAGATGTCAGCTCCCATCCTTGATGTGCTGATGATACCAGATCCCTTCCTCTTGTTTTTACATCTTCAAATCACCACCTTTCCCATGCTTACCCTCACATTTGGAAGGAACTCTCTGAAACAACAACAAAGCAACTTTCAAGTCATTTTATAAGTCTTCTTTTCCTGTGATGCCTTACAGAAACCTTGACAAGTTGATAGTGTGCCAAGGCAGATCCTTTTCATGCTGACTGATAATTCATGTATTCCCTGGCTGTCTGGGAGCCTCAGGTGTTTTCTGTTTCAAACAGGGATGTTCTTTTTGAGTCATCTGCTTCAACAGGGCCCTGGTCCATGATCTGAGGGACAGTGTAATAAGCACTGCTTTGTTCTAGGCATAGATGAAGAACCACATCAAGCCTGTGCCACTCTGTCTTCCTCTGCCCTAACCCTTACTACAATTCTGCTCATCTCAGCTTAGTAATACTGGTATTATAATCAAGAAGAGGCCACATCTCCTAGAACCTAGCAAGTTGGACATCACCTAATATGATTTAGGTGGTAAGAGTATTGCCTAAATAAACAATATAATTTGTTAACTCTTTGCCACGGTTTCAGTTGGACCCAAGCCAGATATAAGTAAAAAATGGGTTTTGTGGAACAGTGAAGAAGTCTTTGTGGCTTAACTGATTACAGTAAATAACGTTAAAGGGACTGGTTCCTGCAGATCTGGTTTTCACAGGGACCTTCATCTGCTTGTTCTCCAGATGTGGGAGAATGGGACCTGAGCACCAGGGACATTGTGTGCAGCTTAAAGATAAGTTATTTTCAGAAGGTCTGTAGTTGTCCCAAGCAAGCAGAAAAGCAGGAGCATGAGGCAGATAGGTAACATGCACCTTGAAAGTTTGATTGCAGAATCAGAAACCCTTTATCTTTCTCATAGAAGATTATAACCGATATAGAAACCTTGCATTTTGTTTTAGGTACAATTCAAATACTTTTTTCCCCCTTAGGTAGCTCTAGTCAGTGACGAGTCTGTCCCTGGCAATCTGTCAGCAGACCCCCATTTCATGGCAGATGCCCTCAACTTCACAGTGTACTCAGAGCATTCATCCAGGCGTGTGCTGGTGGGTCCCATGGCTGAGGGTGTCTCACAAAGGTGCTGATCATCGAAGGTCTAAGGCTGAATGTCAGGATATTGTATTTTAACCAAAACAATTTCAAGGGGAGTTGGTTTTATGGAGGTTGTGAAAGGAATTATGAAAAAAATCTCTGAAATTGATACAGAAATACAGCATATGATTTCTGACTGAAGTCATTGAGGAAGAGCCTAAATTTTGAAGTTAAAAGAAAGTGCTATTAAAACTGAACTGGAAGTCTTCTTGCTTATTTAAAGTTTAGTCATCTCTTCTTTTTACCTCTAGAGTGATAAAGCCATTTGGGGTTTATTGACCAGTGTGTCTTGATCTGCCTGATGACATTTCCCAAGATTAATGTGTCTCTTACTCAACAATGCATATGCTTCGTGATGCATCACAATTAACCACTTCTACTTGGTATGACAAGGAGGGACTCTTTTTATCTGCATCTGCATGACTTCAATCTGCATTTCAAATGACAAGTAAACAGACAGATCCCCTATTCACTTCTCTCATCTACCTTTTTGAAATGAAAAAAAAAATTGAAATTCATGCTTAGGTTTCCAGTAAGATGCACAATATTTTGCAAAGGAAATTGGCCTGGAAATATAAACAGTGGAAAAGAACAAACCAAACCCCACGATGTATAAGATACAGAACACACAAGCATCACCCGTTATTATAAATAATTGACTTTATAGCTTTTATTTATTTGTGTTGGTAGAAATATCAAATTAATATTTATAAGTTCTCTTTAGTGTATTTATAGGGTTCCTTGTTTTCAGTATAAATTATCAGGCTAATGCTGTTATTCAGGATTGCCAAAGTGTGTTTTTTAAACTCAGTGGGAATTTCACAATTTGACCCAGTTTTTAAGAGGTGTACTATTGTGCTTAACTTGAAATTGCGAGTGATCCATTTGTCTGTAACATGACTCTTCATATGTGTAAAGTTAAACTTGTGTGCCTTTGGCTGCAGCCACAGAGTTTTTGTCATAATAAATTTACAAACATCTCAGGAACAGGCTCAGTTAGAATTTTTTTACTGTTTTATTTTAGCTCAGTAGCTGAACATAAAACATTAACAGACATTCATATTTACCTAGTAATTGTTTAATTAATTTTGTCACAATTTCAGAATTTTTTGGATATCTTACGACATAAGATAAATTTTGATTTGATCAATGCTTTGTTCCTTTAATGAGATTGCTAGCAGAAGCAGCCACCAGAAATATAATGTCCTTGCAAAAATAGACATATACAAAGTGTCCTTGTGAATATGTCTATTTTCTCAGAGTATTTCGGATGCAGATTCTTCCACTCATGTTATGGAGACCTCCAATAGCTGAGAGGTTTAACAAATGCTTTGAGCCTAATTTTGTTAAATTGTTTTCTTGCTTTCTTCGTTTCCTCCCATATATTCCCTACTGCCCTTGGTAATTTTATTTGCCTCTGGTCTTTATAAGGTCCCTTGCTGACAGCCAGTTTTCCCTTCTCCGGGGATTATTTCAGCTGAAGCTTGGTATTATGAATATGTGAAATGTATCTGAATATTATAATCTATGTCGCAGTAAAACCAAAATAAATGTCACAGCTGGTAGACCTTGAGTAGGCAAGGACATGGCTTCATTGTAGAAGGTCCAATGAAGGCTTCTGCTCCTTGCACATTTGTAATAAGAAAAGCTGGCAGATTGAGAGAATTCCTAAAAAATGGAATGGTAAACAACACAAAGGTTTTTATAAAGCCTTTTAGATAAATTAGTTGGTGAAACCTATTTTAATACTGTTCAGGACCGGCCATTTTATTGCAAAAATGAGGTATCAGAGCTCCAGTAGTATCATATTGCTGAATGAGGTGAAACATTCTGATATGAACAAAGATTGAATCAACTGAGATTTTTCGTTTAGAAATGAGATGAATAAAAGTGAAATGAGTGGAAAGAGCTAAAATCTAAAGAAAGAAGTTTGATTCTTTTTTCCTTTTGGCATGAAATATTGGCTATTTTGCCTGAGTAAGAACTGAAAATTGTGAAACTATGCAAGCAATTTTTTTAAATAATGGAAAGTGGACACAGTAAGAAATAAAAGCCAAATAAAGTAAACAAAAAGTGAGATTGCATAGTTTATGTGTGCATCAAAAATATCCAGTGTTACTATTGAGGGAAATCATTTGAAATTTCATGCCTCATGGCTTGAACCTGCCACCAGCAGACACAAGGATGGGGACAGGCAGTGTCCCATCTGCCCATCCAGAAGTTCTTATTTGGCTCCCTAATGAGTCTCTGACTGGTTGCAGTCAGATGCAGAGTCAGAACTGGGCTTGGTGTTCTGATAATATATTGTAGTACCTGTGAATGATTAAAAAAGAAATAGTTAATGTGATGTGCAGCTGCTTTAATTGAGTGCTAAAATTTATTTTCCTGTGCTATAAATTAATAAAGGAAGTGTATGTAAAATATGTATTATTTTTGACTGGGTGTCAGGACAGTCCTCTTCTTCAGATAAATAGAAACAAACAAGGTCTTAAACTTCTATTGCAATGAGGTCACTTACTGCTCTATTTAACCAAATATTAAACTCAGAAAAAATATTCTAAAATAAATACTGAACTTATTTGATCTATATTTTCTATCTCTGAGAAGTGAGATATGAAGACAAGAACTTAACCAAACTAAATTCAAGAGCTCCTGAATCTCATTTTTGCAGCAAATTGCTTCATCTTTGGGCTTGTTTCCACATGACTTGTTCCAGAATCAAAGATTTGCTTTTTAAATTCAGCATGCCTGTTGGAAATTTAAATGCAAGCAACCAGGTTCTTTTTTAATTTCTTTTTTTTCTTTCTTTTTTTTTTTAAGCATCCTTTAAGCATTTTTGATATCTTTTTCCACAAAACCATTACATTGTGGATGATCTGGGTTCAAGGTAGTGCATAGAAATGTTTGCAATGTATTTAAACTCAGAACAGTTCAAATTGTGACCCTTCATTTGTTGTTAGCACATTTGGTATGCCAGGTTCAGGATTTAGTATGTAAAGTCTTTTACATTCTCATGTGCATAGGTAAGAATAGAGATTTCATTTTCATATTTTCTAATACTGTTTCTATATAGTGGGAATAGTAATTTCAAATGAGTACATAAATATTTCTGGCATGGATGAACATCTTAATATCTACATAGATCTACAATATCTTGAATTATCATAAAGGGATATATTGTCAGATTATTTTCCTTATTTTTTCAAGTTTCACATCAGTCTAATATTACTTATTAAAATACCACCTACAACAAGAAGTTCTTTCAGTATTCTTAAAGGGATTATGATTATAATTTATCAAATAAGATGTCAATATCTGACATTATTTTTGGAAAGTCTCAGCTGGTACTGTAGCACTGGCAGACAAAAGCACCTGTGATAGGAAAGTTTTTTTGGCCATGTATACATGCATACACCAGTCTCAGATGTTCATTCTACTTGTTGGCATTTGTGTCTGAGCACTGCAGGACAGAACACTTCAGACAATTAGGTTTCATTATAGAATCCTAGTATGGTTTGTCTTGGAAGGGACTTTAAAGATCATCTAGTCCAACCTTCTTGCCGTGGGCAGGGACACTTTCCACTACACCAGATTGCTTAGGCCCCCATCCAACCCAGCCTTGAACACTTCCAGGGATGGAGCATTATCCTTATCTTATATTCTGTTGACAGCTTTCCAATACCATTAAAGACATCATAGAATCGATTTTCTACCCTTATAGCTTCTGTCTTACAGCATAAGCTCTCATAATGAGCCTGAGCATTTGCTGTGTTTTCAGCCCTTGAATCAATATGCTCTTTCCCTGAAACAATTACAAACCTTATCTTTTCAAGATTTTCTTTTATCCTGATGTCAAGCTCCTATAAACCTACAACTAGAATCATTTCTCCACAGCATAATCTGTGGTTACTTGTCTGTATGGAGTGCAAGTATGTCTTCTCTTCAGGTGGTTTCAGCTATTGCATTATAGTCCCCTGCCATGCTCAACTAATCAGTAAAAACTCTCTGTGGGCGCTGGGTGCAAATGCCTCTTCAACAATGGCATGGTAAATTTGCTTCTTTTTACTATATTTTGGCTTCTGTTTCTCAAAAAGTATGGAAGTCTTTCTAAAGGTGGCAGATTGATTTTATAATTGGTTTTGTGTCTGTTGTGGTTCAGCCCTCCATACGGGTTTTGCAAATTCCTTTTACAAAAGTCTGCAGATTCCTCTGGAGAGATTTTTCTAATCGTGTCCATTTTGTCTTCTCTTCCTTCCAGAATCTGCACCTGGGTTTTTTTGTGATCTGAAATCCTGGAAATATTCTGTCTTTTTTTTTTGTTTGTTTTGAGTTTGATAAATCCTCTTCTCCCCCCATTTGGCGCTCTTGTTCCCAATTCAATCTGATCTCCAGAATTAGGAATTTCACAAGTCCTCCAAAATTGCACATTTGCCTCAACAGCATCAAATATGTAATAAATTATTCAACTATTTCCTCTTTCCTCCGAGTTCTGTGATGAAATGTATCTCCCTCAATAGCTTCATTTGTGTCTAGGAGCTCAATATTCATGTTTGTGCTGCACATTCTGATAAATGATTTTCTCAGTCTCAGTCACAGGCTAATATACAAATCTAGTACATCTGTGACTGAAGTAATCCAAAGAAAATCTTCCTGTTCTTATCTGTGCTTGCCAAACTGGCTTTTACTTCTTTCTGTTTCCTCCTGCCTCTCTGGAGAGCTCCAGTTGCTCAGGAGTTTTTACTGCTTTTTTTTTATTCAACACTTGTCTTACATGTAATCTTTAATTTCTGTGGCTGTACATCCAGTGTCAGGTTGTTGGGGGTGTACGTGTCATAAATTTTTAAAATCTGAGCTAGGCTCTTAAATACTAAATACTTAAATATAGCAAGAAAGTTAACAGATGCCAGAGAATGTTGTTTCTGCAGAAGAAAGGAAGGATAATGTATGAGTTTATACCATACACCAATCAGTCTATATTAGAAAGTGTGTCAGGGATGTAATTTCTAACACTGAAAAACTAAAAGGTACGATTGGCACTACAAAACAATAAAACGGCAAAAGGACTCTGTACTCATTTTTAATTTAAAATTTTATTCATGGTTTTAAGCAAATCTGTTCATAGCATCAAGATTAAAGCTCTTATTTCGAGGAGAAATCAATAGTAGAGAGCAAACTTATGGGGAATTTTCAGGAAGGAAAGTTTTTTCATGTAGAAAATATTCATTAGACAGAATCCTGATGAACCAGGTGCTTGCTGGTCTTAACTCTTTCAGCTTAAACAGCACCTATCTATGCACTTATTCCCTTCCTTGTCTTCCATTTAGTCATATGTTGGGCAGCAGCTGATACCCAGCAGGTTTCCTGGTGTCGCTCGCCAGGTTAATCATCAGGCAGCTCATCCACTGTATGATTCCTACTATGCTGCCAAAGACGAATCAGGGGACTTCAATGTATCGTGCAATCCACTTGCAGGACAGCAGAGAAGCCAAAAACTGGATTTTGAACTTGTACAATCACGGAGTGCTTTAGGTCAGAAGGGACCTTTAAGATCATCCAGTTCCAACCTCCTGCCATGGGCAGGAACACTTTCCACTACATCACGTTGCTCAAAGCCTCATCCAACCTGGCCTTTAACACTCAGTTATGGGACATCCACAACTTCTCTGGGCAACCTGTTCCTGTGTCTCACCACCCTCTCAGTAAAGACTTCCTTGTTTTTATCTTATCTAATCTAAACCTGTCCTCTGTCAATTTAAAGCTATTTCCCCTTGTCCTACCACTACATCCCTCTCCAGCTTTCTTGTAGCCTCTTTTAGGTACCAGAAAGTGCTAGATGGTCTCCCTACAGCTTTCTCTTCTCCAGGCTGAACATCCTGTGTCCATAGCAGAAATGCTCCAGCCCTGTGACCATCTTTGTGGCCTCCTTAGGACTCATTCTAACAAATCCACATCCTTCTTATGTTGGGGTTCCCAGAGCTGGATGCAGCACTCCAGGTGGAGTCTCATGAGAGCGGAGTAGAGGGTGAGAATCACCTCCCTCAACCTGCTGCCCACGCTGCTTTTGATGCAGCCCAGGTCTCTGTTGGCTTTCTGGGCCATGACTGCACATCGCTGGGCCAAATTTAGCTTCTCTTCAACCAACACCCCCACAACCTCCTCAGGGCTGCTCCCAATCAATTCTCTGTCCAGCCTGTATTTTTCTTGGGATCACCCTAACCCATGTGCAGGACCTTGTACTTGGCCTTGCTGAACTTCATGAAATTCACATGGGTCCACCTCTCAAGCCTGTCCAGGTCCCTCTGGATGTCATCCCTTCCATCCAGTGTGCTGATGGCAACAAATAGCTTGGTGTGATTGTCAAACATCCTGAGGGTGTCCTCAATCCCAGTATCTGTGTCATCAACAATGTTAAACAGCACCAGTCCTAATATGACCCCTGAGGATCACCACTCATTTACATTTTTTCTCCTACTCCCAGCACTATTCTGGCAATCAGATTTTTTGTGTCATTTGTTGTGAGAAAACATTGCATGTGATGATGCATTTCCATTTTCCAGACAGCTAAGTCTGTGATTGGCTCTTGGAAGCTATATTTGTGTTCCTTCTTTGGGAAAATATTTTGGAAACATCTGTAAAACACTATTTCAAATGCCTGGTTTTTGGCTCATTAAATATGAACGCCTTTGCCAAATATAAACTGAAGAAACCCATCAAACAGTTTAGGGCACAGTAGATTTGTTTGCAAAAAAAGCAGAAAATATTTGCCTCTATTGGCTCTCAAAAAGATTCATATGATTTTGTGGAGAATGAGAGCTTTTTACACATATTTCTTAAAAAGAAAATAAGTCATGTGTGGTTGAATCATCTTGTTGAATGCTTCCATTACATGGCAGAGTGCTGTTTGAGTTACGGACAGTCACTGACACAGCATTTAGAAAAAGTTGCTAAAGAAAAATCTCCTTTGAAATATGAATTGAGGGCAACTTTCAGGCCATAGGTTCTAATAAATGAACAGTGTATGTGAAAGATCATGAGCTGTTAATAATATCTTGTACATAGACTTTGCTATTTTTCAGCTGAGCATGTTTCCGATGCTGTCAGTTTATACTTAACAAAGAATTTTGACAGCTTGTCTTTTAGATCACATTATTTCTAGAGGAAGCATGTTTATAATGAACATTATCCGAAATACTAAATGTGTGATAATGTCAGGAGTTTTTGAGATTTTGAACTGAGTCTTAAATAGTGGATAAAGGAGAAAAATAAATGTTATGGCATGCTACTTTTCTTAATAGATACATTTTCATTGTCCTGGATAGGTCATTAAAGGGCCACATTCTTTGTGGGATCGAGGCACACACAAAATAAATTCAGATCTTCAGAAGGAAGAGAAGCGACAACTCATCCCCTAAATTAACTTTGTGTTTTTGTTAGTGCTTGAATTAATTCTGTCTTAGCTCCATTCCAGAGATTCTTGGATTTAGGTGGCTGCTGCACTAGCAGTGACATTTCCAGTTTAGTTTGGAAAAGTAGAATGTAGTGTTAATTAAAAAATTACCTGTTACAACCCCTTCCTGCCCAATTTTCTTCAACACATTGTGAATGCTCAATTTTTTTTCCTGTGTCTCCTCTACAGATGAGTTCTTCCTTGCCAAATGCACATAGGGCTAAGAAGACTATTAACTTTTATTTTTAATCTAAGTAGAACAGCTTTGCAACTGTAATAGGTTGAATTAAAACTTTGTATAAATAACAGGTTATAGTTACATAAAAACTATTCCTTTAACAATTTAAAAGAGACAGAGTTAATCCTGCAGAGAGAGACAGCCTTCGCCCTCAATCAACACTCCTTT
>JAWWES010000001.1:32077276-32196036 GCA_035583135.1 Lophotriccus pileatus
ACTTTTATAATTTTTAATTGTATACTAATAAATATTTCTTTATTATACTTTGATTATTTTGAGTATCTCGAATAATCCATAACAATTTATAACACAACCTTTTCACAAGTGGCAGGGTTAGCTGCATCCCTTATGCATACAAATGCAGTTCTCCGTGCATTAACCTAAGGGCATAATGTAAGGATTCTCCATAGTTTTACTCAGACACTGCTGTCTTATCAATATAGATCCCCAGCAGGATGGGTTTCCTCAGAGTGAAACAAGATTCTACTGAAAGAACACATCAAGGTTTACTGACCTATTTTTGTAAGTTTGAGCATCACAAGCTCTTTGAGTGAATACTGAATGTAGTCTGAAGGAGCTCTCATAATATTACAATTTGTGTCTAAAGCCGTAGTTTAGTTTGCTTAAGGTAGTTGAAATTTTCCCAAGGATTTAATCTTATAAAAGTGAGTTCAGGCTGATAATATTGCCCACATACACAAATATCTGTTATAACTGAGCCCTAAGATAATATAGCATCAGCGAAATGCAAAAGTTTCTGCTATTCTTGTTACGTATTTTGTCTGTCTCCTGCAGTGTAGTTCACAAGTATACTATGGAAGTGAGGGACCCAGGTTGTGTTAGGATTTGTTTAAACCAGACCCCACCCTCCACCTTTTATCGGTTTTAAATTTCTAGCCATTAAGGCCTGCAAGCTATTCCCTTCTTTTAGCAGGGTAAATCCATCACTTCATTAATCATTCACCAGCTTGGTCGTGGCTGCGGGCAGGCTGCTCTGTGTCACACTGTTCTCCTGCTGCCCTTGATTGTTTCCCCAACAATATAAACCTGCTAATATTTGAAGGGGGCTGAAGTGGTTCCTTATAAGCATCAAAAGTCCCAGTTTTGGTTGTAAGTGATCTCTCCAGTTTGGCCTGTCTGTCAAAGTTTCTCGGGGCTCTGACCTGAACAGGCAGCTATAGCTGGTGGAGATGAGATGGTTGCAGCCTGTAGGCATGTCCTTCTGGCCCTTGTATCATCATGGTGAATGCCCATGGGGCAGCAGGATGAAATCTGCTCCTAGTGGGCAGACTAATGGACCTGGCAACCCCTTCTATCATTCTGTGTAGAACTTCCCTGGTTCATACTGGGAGGTGTGGGGGTTCTTGCAGGACTTTCTATGTGCGGTCTTCCAGCTTGAAATCTTGCTTAGCAACTACTTTGCTTTTGTGTCACATCACTCAAGGCTCCTGAGCAGCCATGAGGGTTTCCCTGATGGATCTGTCGAGCTTGTTCCTATGACTTAGTGACTGGGATTATGACACTTGGTGCTTGTCTCACCAGCATCCACTTTCAGCTGCTTTTTTAAAGAAACAAACCACTGAGAATAGCAGTCCAACATAATGCACTGCTTTCCATAATGTCCATTAGGTGTCCCCACATGCTGGTGGCTCGTGGGTACTTTAATTACATCTTCTCAATTAACAGCAGTGTGCTCTGCATGCATTCATTTAATGGAGTCCTAGATTTCCATATTGAATACAACACTGTAGCACTTTTACTTTCTGCAAGGAATTCTCATTACTCGGAAGAGCTTGTACACTTACAGACCACTCTGTCAGTTGCCGCGGCTGAACCTTAATTAACATTGCATTTTTAAGTAGATAATATATACAAAATGGTAATTCTGAGATGATAACCACCTGGCACATTCTTTCCTACCACTGTGCAGCTACTCTGTTTGCAATGCAGAACAGTGAGAGAGACTATAAGTAAATTTAATATACAGGCATAATGCCATCCTTCAGCTTTCTTGTTTGCAGCCAAAGCCACTGCTGGATCCCTTGTTAGAGAGCTAAGTTTTTTCCACTTGTCTAACTTGTTCTGCCCTGGGTTTGTAAATATGTCTACGGATTATTTGCTGCCTGAATCATTATCCTGCAATTTGACAGAGTCTCAAAGGGAGAAATCAGCTTCTCACAACACCAAGGACAGGTTTTTTCTGTTTATGTGTGTGTGTGGTAATAGGAATAATCTCCACCTCCTTTCCTCCCCTCCTCATTTTTGTGATCACTTGGCCTTTACCCTTAGCAGGGTAAAGTTGATTAGCACCTGCAGACCTCCTGACAGCACCCACATCCACACTCTTCTAGCCTAACTCACCTTTAAATGCTGGTTTAATGTGACAAGACCCATTTTTATTAGTTATGGAGCTTTAAGTTAAAACAACAAGCCATCATAAACAGGTGAACTAAAACCAAACTAGGTCTCATTACTAGAGCTTCCCCTCATAATCTTACATGCATTTATGTGCTCAGAGACATCTCCTTTTTGAGACATAGCACAAAAAGCATGTAAGTGTCTACCATGGGTTTTTTGAAGAGTTCATTGTGCAAAATACTGCCTTCACCTTGGCCAGATTTGCATGTCAGCCCTGTAAGATCTTGTAAAGTGGCTGCACACACAAGGAGATTTGAACATGCAGGAGTACAGCCAATGAGACAACAGCCTCTTAGCATGTCATAGCATTATTTAGATCACCGAGTCCAGCTTCTAACCCAGCACTGCTGTGTTCGCCACTAAACCATATACCCAAGTGCCACATCAACACACTTTTTGAACACTTCCAGGGGTGATGATTCTACCACTTCCCTGGGCAGCCACTTCCAATGCCTGACCACCCTTTCAGTGAAGAAGTTTTTCCTAATATCCAATCTAAATCTCCCCTGGCAGAATTTGAGACTATTTTCTCATTTTCCTGTCACTTGTTACCTGGGAGAAGAGACCAACCTCCGCCTTGCTACTAGCTTCTTTCAGTCAGGTTTCTTTCACTGGCAGTCAACGGTGGCACATTCAGCCTTACTTCTCTCTAGACAGGAGGTGAGAATTCTCACCTAGTCAAGAGGAGGTGAGATGTAAGGTAAAGCTTAAGCAGGTTCAGACAGGAATTCCTGTCGCTGGGGAGAAGTTCTCAATTCCCAGGCTTCAGACAGTTCCATAAGGAGGCAATCTTGTAATGAGCTACTGGAAGGACTTCCTCAGTGCATCTAATAACATACAGCATTGTGATCTTGTGCCTTGCAGGGACATTTTGCTTCAGCTCCCAGACAATATACTTAGTGTTAGGACAGCAGGCAAGGACAGTAACTCTGTCCTCCACTCCTCTGAACGGCATGAAGGTCATTCAGCACCCCAGAGGTGACCACTGAACATTGAACTTGGCTGCATGGAGCTAAGACTCCCTTAGCAGCAGGGAGAAACATCTGTATGTTTCTCCACAGGCCTTTGTGAGTGTTTTACACCCTTTTCCAATGCTGTCCATACTTCTGGGAAAAGTGTGATACTGTAGATGTAGAAGATCTATTTCTACCAGTGTCAACAAAGGAGACAAAAGTCTGTTGTTAAAATTTGTAAGCTATGCATAGTGAACTTGATATCTGGACACAAGTTTTCAAGTCCTTGTTATGCTCGTCTGTCTTTGGGGAAATTTTCAATAATTTATTTCAGATAACTAGTATTTATTATTTATCTTCTTACATTGGTGATATAATGTGAAATATTTGCTCTTAATTTAAAAAAGTGAAGTTCAATTCCTGACATGGTTTTAAATAATGAATTTAATTGTACTTTCTGATGTGATTTATGATTCCAAGAACTGATAGAATATTATTATCTTGTTAGAACAATGCCTAACTTTTTCTTAAAGGAAGCATAGCAAAAGGAATATAATAAAGCAACTCAGCTTATCATGTTTGATTTCATCAAAGCATGGTAGAAATACTAGCAAAATGATCTTCACAACTCTAATGTCCACAAAATAAGTACCTATAACACATCAAGTGAAATAACAAAGACAATAGAGGGAGTGAGTGTCAGAATCATTGTCAATGCTCTGTTTCCCTGGTATCTGTCTACTTTGTCTTTATTAGGGACAAAAATATTGGTTTTGTGTCTATTTGCATTGTGCTACAAACAATACTCAAGTAAAGTTAATTGTTTTCCATTTTTTTATGAGTGTTGTTCATGTTCCACTCCACAATTTAAGACTGTTTTAACAGTAAAAAGAATTAGCAGCTGACTTCTGTAGGTGTGCCTGCACTGCCTGTATTGTCCTCAGGTTCCAACTGTGACCTCACATCATTCATTCAGAAGGTAACTACAAAAATTGTTTTAAAATAAAACTTGCAAAGTTAATTTTGTTCAACCATATTTACTGAGAAGTTGATGTTTGCAGAAGGCTGACTAACAACATGTTCTTTAAAAGATAATCCTGCATTACTGCAAAACTTTGGAAAGAGAAGACCTACAACACTGAAATTGGTCCTTGATCTTTATCTACTAACAGAGAAAACTAACCTATAAAACTATGAAAAATAATGCAAATCTGACTGCCAGACCTTTGCCCAAGAACAAGTTCCGAGTGCAAGGAAAGAAATACCATTAGAATTCCTTGAGTCCATGTAAGTGGGTTTTCAGTATCGTCTTCTTACATGAGGGGTGCTCAGATTGGGATGTGGTTCCAGTTTGGGACACCTACATTTAGGTGTTAACACATGCTCTGTCTCAGCTCCCATTACAACCTCTCTTGAACAGAGGTTGAGTGAACATAGCTGGCAGAGTAACTGAAGTGTCTGTGTTCCCAGAGTCAGCTGGTTCACCCTCTAACATCCATGTAAGTCAGGAGTCTCACATCATCTTAAATGCCTACCCAACCTGCGTTCTCATCTCCAGAAAGGCCCAACTGTCTGTAAGCCCAGTGCCATACCTGCCAATCTGCTAGCTTTAGCACACAGTAGAGCAAACCAATCTGCTTCTCCAAATGTCAGCATCTGTGATACCAGCAGATGTGACAAACTTACTTTATCTCCAGAACACAGTTCATAGCTAGGCTTGATAGAAGTCCTTAAAGTTTTCATCCTTTGTTTAATTCTCTGGCTGTTTTACTCTCAGCAGATTGATGATGTTGGCCTTTCCAGCACCCTCCACTCCCACCCCCTTCCCCCACCCCTGCCAAGCCAGCCTGATTTAGCATTTTTATTTCTAATGTGGTTGCTCTGAGCTCCTTCTATGCCTTTAATTGAGATCTTCCTCTGCCAGCACTGTCAGCAGACCACGATTATATGGAGCTATATTAATTTTTTTCTTTGTTTTCTGTGATAAGACCCTGGAGCATATGGTATGCCAATTCATGAGCTGTGGGTCACTTCTTCCGTTAGCATTTATACAATGCCCTTTAATTAGCATTTCCCTTTCTGCTTCCTTGGGTTTTCCTGTCAGACATTTTTAAAGATGTTGCACTAAAACTTTGTGAATTATTTGTCTTTTAAAAAATTGCATTTTCTTAATAAGCACAGTACTATGCTTAGTACACAAATCATCCTGCGATAAAGATCAAAATTTGGTATAAAGAGTGGTGAACTTGGGAACTTTTTTTTTTTTTTTTTTTTTTTTTTTGGTAAAACAGTCCCTCCTGCTAACCTGTTGCCTTCTGTAAGCTTTAGAGCTGAGATCCCCTCTTTGGGACACATCACAGTGTCATTACCCTAGAATAATCAGTGAATAAGAATTTGCAAATTTGTTTTTTCTCTGTCCTTGGCAGAGCAGTTGCACTAGATGACCTTTAAAGGTCCCTTCCAACCCCAAACACTGCATGGGTCTATGATTTATGAATAAATACATAAGTTCATACTAAATGACAACCTAAATTACTGAAGTTTAAAAGAACTTGTACTGAGTCCATAAACCAATCAGTTACATGAGAATGGAGATAATGAGAACAGTAGAGAGATTTGTGACCTGTAAGAACTTGGGTAAGAGATACAAATTTTCCTCTTCCAGTGGAGACCAGCAGATGTCTATGAATTTGCATAAAGTCTCTTAGCTGTTACTAAACCCATGGGAACATAAAATGAAGCAAATTCAAGCATGACCAATGCAGTCTTTTGATGTTCATTGAAACCTGCAATACAAGGTTAGACCAATTAGTGCAATGACTGTAAATGTTAAGTGTAGACAAGTAAAGTCACAGTCACTCCAGTGAAAGGGTTGATTTAAACTATAATTTATTATATCAGAGTAGCAATCTTAAGGATTGTACCAGACATTGTAGCAAATATGTTCAAGGGTCATAAGCCAGAGCTGATGAAAGTACAACCTGTAATAATTTAAACTTGCACAGAAACATTCATTATAAGTGTTTAACAAACATTAATTAATTAAGCTGTGTAACACCCCACTGTGAGCCTATGGGTAAGTCAAAGCTTTCGTATCTCAATGTTGCAGAAGGTTAAGCTGAAGTGCAGAGATATATTTGCCTGAGGTCACACAGCAAGTCAGTGGAAAAACTGTAAATAGAATCTGCAATCTGAAGTTCTCATTTCCCTGTTTTTGCCACTTACATTACACTTCCCACTAGTAAAATGAAGAGGAAGAAAGCGGCAACTGAAGTGCTGAGACTTGGAATATAGTTAACCCAGTTTTCTACACGTGTTCTTGCCTTTTTTTTTCTTTTTTTTCCCCCAGCTTAGGCACATATCAAAGGGATAGGTTGACTTTAAATTATTTGAAACTTTGATTGTTCTCCATGCTTCTCTTTGTATGCTTTATTTTAGGTGCAAACTTTGAAATATTTGATCTCTTCAGAATTAAGTATAGTTGGGCAGTAAAAGGCAACCCTCTTGAGTTTCAGGCATGCAACTTCACACAGTCAGCCTCCACCCGCTGCAGCTCTTGTGATGCTCTGTGTTTGCCCAGTGCATGGACGTGATCCTTCGGTGTGCTCATTGTCCTTGCTTAGCGTGGCTTGTGGGCAGGCAACCAGCTGCACCAGGAGTGCAGGTGGGAGATGGAGATGGAGGATGTAGCCCCGTAGTCTCATATATTTGACTTCACAAAGCACCTCACCAAAAATGAGAACTGAGTTGTGGCTTGGTGACTCAGGTTACCTGGGGTTATGTACTTTGGTAGCAAAATAAAGCTGGTGATTGAGCACAGAAGGTGATACCCTGATGATTACTTGGGCTGAGCAGATATGTACTCTTCCACTAAGAGGAGACTGTGTAGTGTTTGCAGTGACAGGTAAGAAAGATACAGAGGGGGAGATGTTCCCAGGTGAGACCCCAAAGTGAAAAGATTAAACGAGGTAAAGAGATGCTCTGGTAGGTGTAAGACTGGGAAGAAAGATTGTGTTTTAATGTTTTGTCTTAGCTTTATATTTAAGGTGGTGTTCAAAAGGGGTTGTGTATGAAGGTGCTTCTTTGTAAGGTGAAGAAAAAGAAGAAAAAGGACACAAAGAAATTGCTATTAATTCCTTATAGGTTGCCATGGGTTTTTTCTAAAAATGCTCATACATTGCCTTGGGAAACTGTGTCTGAGAGAGCTGCAGATACTCAGCAACCCAGCCAGGACCCACTCCCATCAGGTAGCTCTGAGAAGCACCCAATTTGCTAAAACTCTAAAAAACAGAGAGAAATTTCAATCAAAGTCTGCAGGTCTGAAGATACGTGCTCCAAGCACATAAATATCAATTTACCCTACCTACTTTCAAACACTTATGTGCAACAGCAGTGGAAAAACCTGTAAAAAACAAATTTGGTTTAGGATTATAGAATGACACATATTTCCCTGTTTCTGGTCTGGTATACAGCATTTCCCTCCATACTGGGAAATGGGCTTGTAGTTGGGTCCTTCCCAAGATTATAAAAAAAAAAAGAAAAGTGAGGTAATATATAATATGATTTTTTCCTCTATTGCTCTTGCCTCATAGATGAAAATATACCCGCAGTTTTGATTTGACATTTTAAAGTAAAATTTTGTCAATTTTTCTAATTATCCTTATTTAAAGAAAAAATATCTCGAACACTCGAGCAACAAACAAAATCACAAAATAAATAAACAATATAGCTGAACAGTTTCCAGTATTGGGCTCTGTTGTTTAAGTACATATTGGAGCCATTCAGAAGAAAGTCTTTTCATAACTTCTGTAACACAGAGGCTGTGAAATCCTCTGATGGGGTCAGAATTTCACAGTAATAACTGTTAACTGCTACACAGAAACAAGGGATAATCTCTTCAGTAATAACTTTGAATCCAACTCTCCACACAATGAATGAAACCTCATCCTGAATGTATATTATTATTATTTTTCTCAAGCACTGGAATAGGCTATCCGGGGAAGAGGTTGAGTCACCACCCCTGGAGGTACTTAAAAGATGGGTAGACGTGATGCTCGAGGACACGGTTTAGTGGTGGACTTGGCAGTGCTGGGTTAGCGGTTGGATTTGATGACCTTAAAGATCTTTTACAACCTAAATGATTCTGTGATTCTGTACTACATGCAGGGCAATATACAGTGCTAAAAAAAGATGAAGTTTTCTATTTAAGCTTATAGGAAAATTTGATACAAACCATCATTTTTCAAAGAAAACTCATTTTTTGAAAGATCTATTCTGAAGCACAGGAAACCTTTCCTTGACCTCTTAGTACTTCCTCAGCTGTCAGTTTTGAACATTTAGTAAAATTACCAGCATTTTCTGTTTACATAGTTTTCCATCAGAAAATATCCTGGAACAGGTTCAATTATGTTCCTGGCTGTCCAGAGGTACAAAGCAGGCAGTGTGTGCTCGTGATCCTGCTCTGACTCTCACAGATTGTGCATTGAATTGCAAACTCTGAAACAACCCCAGCTCTCTCAGCCTGTCTTCATAGGAGAGGTGCTTCATCCTCTGACCATTTTTCTGGTCTTCCTCTGGACTCGCTTTAACAGGTCCATGTTTTTCCTGTGCCAAGGACTCCAGAGCTGGATGCAGTACTCTCACATCGGTCTCATGAGTGCAAAGCAGACAGGCAGAATCACCTCCCTCAACCTGCTGGCCACGCTGCTTTTGATGCAGCCCAGGACACAATTGGCTTTCTGGGCTGCAAGAACACATTGCTGGGTCACGTCCAGCCTTTGATCCACCAACAACTCCAAGTCCTACTCAGCAGGGCTGCTCTTCATCTGTTCATCCCTCAGCCTGTATTGGTACCAGGGTTGCCCCAACCCAGGTGAGGCACCTTGTACTTGGTCTTTTCAAATTTCATGAGGTTCCCAATGGCCCACTCTTGGAGCTTGTCCAAGTCCCTCTGGATGGCATCCCATTATTCAGGAGTTTCAACCACACCACTCAGCTTGTTGTCTGCAGACTTGCTGAGGTGCACTCAATCGCACTGTCTATGTCATTGATGAAGACCCTGAATAACACTGGTCCCAGTACAGACCCTTGAGGGACAGCACTCATCACTGATGTCCACTGAGACACTGACACCTGGGTCTTCACCTGGCTGCCATGGCTTTTCAAGTAAGATGGAGGGTGGCTTGGCAACGACATCAGCCAATCAGGACTCTGGAATGCATCTTGTCAGGTCCCATAGACTTATGTACATTTAAGTTCTTCAGCTGACCATGAACCTGATCTTGTCTTACAGTAGGAGGGACTTTGCTCCCCCAGTCCCCATTTTGCAGGCCATCTACGTGAGAGGTGTGAGAAGAGACAGTGCCAGTGACAACTGAAGCAAACAAAGTTGTTGGTACATCAGCTTCCTCATTATCCATTGATACTCATTTGTCAGTTTTGCTTATTGGCATGGGGTGTGCTTTTTTTGACCCTCAATCCAGATTGCAATTCTTATTTATGAATAAGTGACTAGAGTGTGTAGGCAAAACTGTAGTAATACACTCAATATCATCACTGAACAGGCTTAAATGCTGACTTTACTCTCTGACTGATTGCCTTCCAGTTTTCACTTAGCATAAACATTGCTCACTTAGAAAGGGCTGAAGCAATTATTTTGTCTTCTCTGTGCATAGCTAACTGTGTTGAATATTTTATTCTCCCTGCATTTTGGACGGCTGCCTTTGAGGCACATATTCCTCGCTGAGAATTTTTGGAGAGCTCTGGTTGTATTTTGGGTGTATTGCAACAAACAATCACGTTGTTATTGTACTGCAAAGTCAGAAGTACTGAAAGTATGTCTCTTTTTCATACATATAAATATCTATTGGACATTAAGTACTAACCACTTAATTATGTATTACAGCATGTAGAGTGTTCAGAACTTTTTTTGATAAAAAGATGTAATTTCTCTCAGATATGTACCTGCTTAGTGCTTTGAGGCACCTGCCTCAAAGAGCTAACATCCTAGACGTACAAAGGATCATAGGACCACTGGACAATCAGGTTTGAAGAGACCTCAAAAAGTTATCTAGGCCAAATGAAAGGGATTTGCTGAAGCTCAAGAATCAAGATAGGTTAATGTCAGGAACCGTATTTCTTGCTGCCTACTTTGGTACATGTTCTACCAGAGTATGCTTCTTTTAATAGATTTAGCAACATTTATCAACTGTAGGAAATTGGCAGAAGACTGCTTCTCTGGCTTGTACTGCACTGTTTCACTGCCTGCATGGAATAGAGAACTTGTTCGCTCTTTCTGCAGCAACTCTTGCTGTTGGGTTGGCACTTATGTTTCTCATGCACCAAAGGCTTATGTCTGAAAACCGTACAAACAGGGCTCCTAAATTTCTTTTTGACTTGAAATATCTTTGTGTTTCCTCTGCCAACTACAAAAATAAGCCTTGAGCTTTTCCTTTGTTGAATCTCACTCCACCTTTATTAGTGCAGACCCAAGGCAAATATGTGTGGAGCCCTGGGAATGAGATACAGCTGAAATGGGAAAGGTGTTTTTAACTGCTGCCGCACTGAGGGATGCTAATTGGGGCAGGTTGGAGCTCACCATGACCGTGAAGCTATGTACCAGCTTGATAACTGGAGCTCTGCCATTTCTCACATGGGTCAGTGCCACAGTCCTGCTTTAGCTCAAAACTTGCCCAATTTCAAGGTAGCTTTTTACTTCTCTTGCTTTTTATCTTCCCTCTCTTATAATGGCTGTTTTTCTCAATATGGAAACATTTTTCTTGAAAAAAAAGCCCCACAACATAATTGCATTGGGTGAAGTCTGTTATTTAACCTCTCTTTGGACTGCTTCCAGCGGCAGGGCCACTAAAGCCCTTTACTGGCAGGCTGGTACAATCTCTGATCACTTCCCTGCTACTTCTACTGCCTGAATCAGTTTTCCTTCTTCAAAAACATCCTGCACAATTCGCCTTACTCCTACCTAATAATTCAGACCAGATGGCTGAAGCTGACCCAGCATAATCTACTCCCCAGGATATAAATGATGCCATTTAGACATACACCGTAATGTTCCCTTAGTTAAAAAAAGGACTTGCAGCAAGAGTCTGCAACAACTGACTTTATTTTGATTCACAGTGTTCTGCCAGACAGTAGTCATTTGTGCTGTTACAGAACATTAAAAGGTACATATCAGACACTATCCTACACACAGACAAAAAGACTGTCCCAAATTTCCCAGAAAGGCAACAGCTTGTGTTTGCGTGTTGCCTTAGACCCCCATTCCACCTTGTCCCTGAATGCCCTGGAAAAACAGATGGGAGTTATACTGCAAAGCAAGTCAGGGCACTGGCACAGTATTGGAAAAATGAATTCTATGGCTAAGGACCTCTAGAAGGAGGAGATAAAAACCCAACTTTCTTTTTATCCTACAGAATACTTGTTCCAGTTCCCAATTTGGTTCTATAGAAATATGATGCACAGAAAGCTCAATCCTTATGTAATGGCATTCCATGTTTTTAATATAATTGCAAAATTTTGCAGCTATCTGCAGAAACAACAGAAAATTACTGCAGATACCAGAATATTGATGCCATTGCTAAATCATCTCAAGACATAAAGTGAAGGGGGGTGGAAGCAAGATGTATGTCACAAGGAAATCCTCCCTCATTGCTAAGCACAGATAAAGGTAACAGCTTTTGGAATAGCAGTCAGCACAGTGTACTGTCTTCCTGGAGGTCAGCACATGCTGTAGTGGGTAGGTGTCTGCAAATTCAGTGGATTTTGGACAAGGTTTCGTGCATGAAATCGTTTGCATTGCTCTGTTACAAGTGGCCACATACACTGTCAAGTCGCTGGGGAAGCAGCATTTGCTGACACATGCAGTACAACTTCAGACTAAGCGATGTACAAGATTATCCTTTTAAGCTTAATTGTTTGTGATCTATAAAATATAGATGGTATCAGAAAGCCTGGCATTGTTTGTTTGTTACTGGAATATAGACTTTCCTCTTCTTCCCCTTACTTTTTTAAATGCAAAAGAAGTATAAGAGATTTTTATCTCCACTCCTGCTCTGTTTTCCTTTATGCTCCCTGTCTTCTGAATCCTGAGCTTGGTGTCTTGCAAATCTATCCAAGGCCAGGTATGGTGGGGCTTTGAGCAACCTGTTTTAGGAAGGTGTTCCGTCTGCCTATGGTCTGCCTATGGCAGAGCGGTTGGAACTAGATGATCTTTATGACCCCTTCCAACCCAAGCCATTCTGTGATTTCACCCTCACCTGTATAGCTACATTGTAAGCCTGCACAAGCTCAAGCTGAGGCTCTCTGCATTTTGCACTTTATTATCTTATTATCTTATTACCTTTATTATCTTTTGATATTCTCCCTTCCCAACCCTTTGCATCAATTTGGTACATACAAAGTGCAGCCACAGGTCAGCTGGTATTAGAGATATACTGGGGTAATCCCAGCTGCTTGGTGCACTGGGATGTAGCCTTGGTGGCTACATTTCTGAATGTGCATGAAAGTACTGAAATGCATTTGGTACCTGCTACTGCTCCTCTGTGTAGGTGTAAATCACACAGAAGTGAAAGCTATCTCATGTACTTCATCCAGCCTTGGGGCTACCTGCTGATTAAGCTGATTTACACAGCTGAAGGCTGGTCAGTAACAGAGAGGGCACCATAATGCATAGATAGGAAAAAATCCTGATCACCTTTCCCTTCTGACTTTAAATCACACTAGTATGTGTCTTGAAAAAAGGAGAAAGGTTGTAGGAGTGAGGGGCTCCTGTCTTGTTCCTAGTACACTGGGGAATCATTCACAATTTGCTCGTGCAGCTGCACCTACATTTCCTTGCAAAGAGGACTTTTAAAAATGGAATTATGTTTTCCTGAACCCACTGGTGATTCTGAAGCCACAGTAAGTGGGTTATTGATCACAAAGGACTGGACAAACCTGCTGTGCTCATCTGTGGGCCTATGCAGTTCAAACTTGCTGGTTTGCTTCTCTTTGAGGCCATGGGCAATTTTCTCAGCCAACACTATATGCTTGTTTTGCTTTGAAATGAAAGGAAATATATGTTGTGTATGTTGTTATTATGCTCTTCCTTTAATCTTTGCTCAAAAGTTAGTCCTCTCAGACCTTTAATCATCTGTCTTTGTCTGAATTCCCCTCAATTTCCTTCTATCTGGTGCTCAACTGCTTACAGAAGAATGAGGAATTGTATTGCTTTATCTCATTTTTTCCTTGTTAGAATGCTGGCAAAAGCCCATGGTCACAGAAGACAGACCATAGTTTAGGCTATTCAACATTTTTGCCTATTCATATTATTTAACCCTTGTGCTATCAGGTCTCTAAAGTGTTTCTGTAACACATGGATATTGTGTTGCATATAAATTGGAACAGGAATTGCACTGAAATAATGGCAGTAGGGCTGCAGCACCAAATACTCAAAGAAAATGGCAAGTTAAGGCAGCATGTTTAGCTCTGTCTGATCACAGATTTTTTCTTTCTACGTAGCTGTCTAAAAAGAAAGTCACTCATCTGTGTAAGACATTGTGCCTTCTCCAGTCCTTATTCTTTTCCAAAATTATTTTTGTTTAAATTATCTTTAAAAAGAAGTGAGCACAACTCTAATTTGAGCCTAATTTTTTTTTTTTTTTTAAAATAATAGTAGAAACACCAAGACTTCAGATTGAGAGGTGTATTCAGCTTTAGTAAGGGACAGTGTCTCCTAATGTATCTATAAAGGTTAGACCCTACTCACTCCTGCACAGGTCTGTAGGAAAGGAAAGCTCCTTGGAGCTTGCCTGCAGAGAACAAATGCAGTGATGTATGATATACCTGTCCATGGGCAATTGCAAAATGACGCTGATATGTTCTCTACCATGCTGACGTAGACAAAATTTGTTTTCCCACTTCCGCAGTGAGGGAGTTATCCAAAATAAAATAAATGATGGTATCTTTAGAATTACTTCATATTAGAATATATATATAATTTCTTGTCTGCAATTTATCTTTATATAACAGAACTGACAAAATAATTTGGCTAGACTATAGGGAGAGCAAGCAGAATTTATTAAATAAAGTAAGTAATCTCTTAAGAAGTAAATTAACAAATTCTGTTGGACTGGAAATCCAGTGAGGTTCACTGACACTTTACACAAACATGAATTAATTGCTGAACAAAATGTTTGGAGCATTACAGAGATTCAAACTGTTCATCTGAAGAGGTGTTTTGTGCTCACAAAATTAATCAGTAATACTATTGCCATTTCTAAATGAAATCTGAACTTGTTTTCCTGGAAGGGAGGGAGTATAATGCCAAGAAATACTAGATGCAGATTTAATTTGGAAATGCCCCATCCCTGGAAGTGTTCAAGGCTAGGTTGGATGGGGCTTGGTGCAAGCTGGTCTAGTAGAAGGTGTCTCTGCCCATGGCAGGGCAGTTGGAACTATATGATCTTTAAGGTCCCTTTCAACCCAAGTCTTTATATTATTTATATGTTTTATATGATAAGATTTTAGCCTTATTGTGGAATTATTTTCCTGTAAAATCCCACTGGGAGGCAGACTGTATTTTGGCATTTAACTTAACAATTACCATGTCCTCATAATTACTTTTTATGACCTTGGCTCTAAGGTTGATTCTGTAGCTGCTTGCTCCCATCACCTCCTTTGCACCTCTTTTTCCACCCTCAGTAGTATTCAACTCTTTTCCCTTCCTAGTATGATTGCACCTCTCACGTAGAGGAGATTACTTGATAGAGCAGGTTTTACTCAGAGCAAATTACAAATCCTATTTTCTGCCAACCTTGATTGACTGCAAGTCTCTGGCTGCCCCTGTTCCATAGAAAAGGCAATTTTAGCTTATGGAATAACAAAGCAACCAGCTGAGTGAATCCTCTGTGCTTTCTTCTGTGACCGCATAAGTACACTGAAATGCTCTTCTCTGCACACCAGAGATCATTATTCCGGTGAAAGCAACCCATGGCCTCCTCAGAATAGATAAGGGCCTTTACAAAGAGACTGAGGTTTTAATATTTATTTTGCACATGTGCATACACTTGCAAATGTGGCTCACACATAATTTTTAATGAAAACACTGGGGCAAGGCAGGCTTTAAAGCTAGGGCAAAAGAGCTCTTCTGCTGTTCCTTGACTGACTACTGTCAACCCAATTAATACTCTGATAACAACAGCAATGCCAGCTGAATGCCACTGCCAGAGGGCAATTTCTAACTTACTTCTGCAAAGTATTTATCTAGAGATAATTACATATTAGCCTAATATGTTTTACTTGCAGTTGCAATACAAATTGACCTGGCATCGAACCATATATTAAAACTGTTTGCAATTGCACTATGAGCATTCAAAGCAACCGCAAAAAATTCCCCACATCAAGACTGGAGAAACTTCCATTCTCATTGCAACTATCCTGTCTCTTTTAAAGCAGGCTTTAGTTTTAATGGTGGAATGAATTGTTCTTAATAATATGAAATATAAATTCTTACAAGTATATCTGTGAAATAGAAGTTAGCGTGGCAAGGTGGGGATTGGCCTTTTCTCCTGGGCGACTAGCAATAGGCAAAGGAGAAATGGCTTCAAGTTGTGCCAGGGGAGTTTCAGGTTGTATATGTGGAAAATTTTCATCACTGAAAGGGTTTTCAAGCATTGGAACAGGCTCCTCAGGGAAATGGTAGAATCACCATCCCTGGAAATGTTCAAAAATAAGTAGACGTGGCACTTCATAGTATGGTTTAGTGGGCATGGTGGTATTTGGTTGAAGGTTGGACTTTATGATCTTTGAGCGCTTTTCAAATCTTACTGATTCTATGGTTCTTTTTTTTCCCATTGTACATGACAAAAAGAGTACATAATGAATTGGAAACTTGTAAAAGGAGTTAGAAGAAAATTTCAACCTCAGTTGTTACTAAAGAGAGGAAAGACATTCTAGAGATCTGGGCAGCAACTTAATGTGAGGACAAGCACAGACCCTATAAAAAAATCTGTCCTTTGAGGTCCCAAGACGTATCCAAGTAGATGCAATCTCATTCTTTCATAACCAGGAGAAAGGCTGTCCATTGTTATTAATTAAAATAATGTGAAGTTTATTTCTTCTTTGGTAAGTCAATTATCTCCATTAGACAATATGTCACCTCTTATATGTGACTATCGGACTAAAAGCTTCTTGTCCAAGGAAGGGAAACACTTTTTCCCCCCTATCCTTAGGTCATTATGTGCACAGATTTCAGTAAAACTGTTTTTACTGCTGGATCTTGTATATCTGATCGCGTACCATGGAAATAAGTGTGATAGAAAAATCTGAACATGATATTAAGACCTGGCTTGTTGCTTACTCTTGATTGAAACCGAATATTAACCAGCCACTTCTGAATAGCAACAGGGTTAAGTGATGTATCCACAAAATCTTTCTTCAAGTTGTGCACCCTACTTGAAATATTCCCAGATGAACTTGCAGATAGGGCTGAGAGTGATTTAGGTTCCTTGGATGGGTGTCAATTAGTTTCTCTTAAGGTATTTTACATCTGCAAATTTCTATTTTACCGGTTAAAACAATCTGTGACTTACTTCGCTCTGTATAAGGGTTTGTTCTGCCTATATTGTTCGGGTGTGCATGTAACATGTTCTTTGCATCTCTTCTTATAATGCTATTCCCTTACATTTTTGAAATTATTTCTAAAGACCTCTTTAAAATGACAACATGCCTCAAGCATCTCATTGAAATTTTAGAAAAAAAACATTGCATATTGATGCTTTCTACTAAGATGTAGTAAATGTTTATCATTATGATAATAATGTGTAAGCACATACTGGCCAAAGGAAAACAACAGGGATTCAAAGTCGATAGGACAAATAACGTCTTTTACTTGTTCCTCTTCACAAACAGATATTCAGGAGTTTTATGAAGTGACACTGCTAAACTCCCAGAAAAGCTATGAGCAAAAAATAGAAGAAGCAAATCAAGTTGCAGAGAAATGGGAGAAGACAACATCTGCTACGGATCATGAAAATCAGCAGAAGAAAAAAGAGGTAATTTAGCAGATTAAGAATTAAAATACATATAATGACTGAGATGCCTCAAACCTGAGAAAATCCATGCAATGGTGTATAAAATTGAAAGGATGGGTTAATTAAGGAATTAGATTAGGATGTGAAGGATGTGTAGTGTTATCCCTCTGACCTTGATAATGTTGTTAACCTCTTTATCCTTTCAATTGCTATCTGTCAAAGGGAAGGTAAAAACCATTCGTTTTCTCATCCTTGGTGTACTTTATCTGGTACTTGGTGTCTGTGAGTACCCCCAAAAGAGAATATATCTTCTCTACTTGCCCATAACCACTAAGATTATTAATATTGCAGTGATTACATCCTGTGTAAAAAATTTTAATAAGACTTTTCATATTTACAGGACTGACATTGGGCTGAACTTTTCCATAGTCCAGATATAACCAGAATAGTCTGTGTATGAGGAACAGATACATAGAAGATGGTTATACACCTTTCCTTTTCTTCTGTAGCCAGTGGAAGGATTCAAAACCTTTCTCTGTCACCACTGGCTCTAATCTGCCTTTGCCTGCCTCCAGATTATTATTAGCTAAATTAGCAATCTAAACTAATTGCCTTCCCCCACATTTGTATTTCAAAGGCAAAACAAACCCCGCAGAACTGAGCAATAAATTGCTCTGTTCTTAAACAGTGAGACAGAGATAGAGTGGGCATGGACTGCAAACTGCAAATCTCCAGACCAAAATCAAAGATGAGGGCAATGTATAAAAATTTTCATTGTTGTTGTGGTAAGAGAGGCATTTCAAGTTTTAAAAGTAGTTGGAAAGAACTTCCCATAGGCATGACTATTTTTAAGTGCTTTCCTCCCTTTAAAAAATGTAAAACCCAGAAAGAAATTGTAGTTCTACATGACATTTTAGATGTGATTCTTTATAAAGATAAATCAGAATTGCAGGCAGCTAGAACAAAACTCTCTGAAGAAATGAAAAAATTTATTGTGAAAATTAATTAGCAAAAGAGTGCTTGCAGAATTAATGAGAACAAGCATTCTGGTTTGAGTGAAATCAGAACAAATGAGTCTTAACATTAATGTAGGATATATCCCGTGAATGATTTAACATTTGAGTCACAGTTTGAAGGCACAGACAGCTAATATCCATTTTTTTTTTTTTAGCACAAATCTGTATGCTTTAAAATGGTAAAAGTCTATTCCAGCTTGATATGTCTCAAAGCATCTGACAAAGACAGTGAACAGACTCTTTATTCCAGCCTCGTCACGGTGTTTGACCCTCAACCCCATCTTCCTTAAACTCATTGCTATCTAAGAGATGTGCTGCTGGTCTTGTCTAAAGGAATTTGAACTCTAAATTCTGTGCTGAGAATAATAGCATATACAGGGCTAACTCCAAACTTCCTCATTTTATGAAAATGATGTTCTGATTTAAAGGAAAACAACAGAAAACTGTAGCATGGAAACTGGCATAACCATTTCAAACCAGAGTGCTGGCAGTCAGAGTCCAGGGTGCCCTCATTTTCAAATTTGCTGTCTATCCATAAATTTCATCAGTGCAATGGGAAAACAAAATATTTAATCTCTTTAAAAATCATATATGTTTTAAGGGTCCAACTGCAGGCAAACCAGACTGAAAGGGTAGGCTTTGGGTTTTTTTTTTCCTTTTGACAGCACAACATACTACCAGCAGTTCCGAGTCAGAACTGATTAGCACATGCTGAATGTACCAGCTGTTGTACAAATCCAATACAGTCCTTTGCTCTCTATGAGAAATTACCTTATGAAAATGTAACTGGATAATCTAATACATCACATAAATTCTTATTCATGGTCCATTCCTTATGGGAAATGATGGTTTTGTACTTTCCTTTTCCATCCTCAATTGCATGTCCCAAATTTGGAAAGAAAAAGCCTCCCCTCTTTTATAAAATCATAAATCAATGAATGGCTTATGTTGGAAGGGACCTTAAAAATCATTTAGTTCCACTTCCTCTGCCATAAGCAGGTTCACCTTCCCCTAGACCAGGTTGCTCAGAGCCCTATTCCAACCTTGAACCGAGGGATGGGGTATCCACAACTTCCCTGGACAACCTGTTCCAGTGCCTCTTCACCCTCACTGTGAAGATTTTTTTCCTTATATCTAATCTAAACCTATCCTCTTTCAGTTTAAAGCCATTTCCCCTTGTCCTACCACTACACGTCCTTGTCAAAAATTTCCAGCTCTCTTGTAGGCTCCCTCAGGTACTGGAAAGCTACAATTAGGTCACCTCCAAGGCTTGTCTTCTCCGCGCTGAACAATCCCAGTTCTCCTAGCTCTTCCTCATAGGACAGGTGCTCCAGGATCTTCATGACCTCCTCTGCACATGCTCCAACAGGTCAATGTCCTTCCTGTGCTGAGGATCCCAGAGATGGATACAGTGCTCTGAAGTAAAAGCCTAAGGATAATCAATCAGTCCAGAGGCCATCCCCCTTTCATGCCTTCCACTTGAAACCTTCCTTGGCTGTCTGTATGTTGTTTTTGGTTTTCTTTTCCTGTATTTATTTTCCAATTTCAGTTGGTGATAAAAACGAAAGCAGCTTTCACTGACCGGGTCAGGTGTCCTGTGACTCTGCCTTTGTATGGATGTATCTGCTTTTCTGAAAGTGTTAGATTTTTAGATAACAGAAAAGGTGTTAGGTTGTTGTTTGCAGTACTCTACAAATCTGCCACCTTGCATTTGTGACCACCATAGTTGTTTGTAGAAAAATGGTGCTAGATCTTGCAATGTACTGGGACTGGATCTTCATCACTTAATAGAGATAAAACGGCTCATCCCATAATCTCCCATCATTCTCATCCTTAGAAGAGAGATGTCTCTGAAACTCAGAGGCTGTAATTTTGAGTGGCCTTTGCAAAAGCAAGTGGAAAGTCAGTGGAATATAAGAGCTCACAATATGTGTTGGAACCAGTTGCATCCAAAGTTACAGCACGAATTACCCCCTGTAGCACCTCATGGCTACAAACAATGGAATTAACAAAATGTGTAAATGTGTTGGATTTTTAATGATAGTTACAGCTTTTTTTTTTTTTTTTTTCTCTCCACAGTTTGTTGTTGTTGTTAGGGGGGATTTTTGTCTGTTAGTTTGTTTTTTCTTGGATGCTTCTGTGCTGTTTAGGTTTAGACCCTTAAGAAGCTCCTGAACCACATGAAGTCAAAAATGTTTAGGTATGGCCTATGCATTTCAACACTACATCCTTGCTGTTTGCTCCACTGTAGGTCATTCAAATAACCAGTGACAGCAATGTTTGCAGATGCAAAATGCAATATTACCTATGATCACATTATTATTGCATTTCACTCTGTACAGAAACAAAATATATGTGGCAATGTATCTGGCTGAGCTGTAAGTATCATAGACCAAAATAATTTAAGTGAGTGGGTGTTAGTGAAAAGGAAGAAAGGACACATATGAATGGGTTTTTTTTGTGTGTGAATTTGTCCGTGTAGTTTTCCCTCCTGTAAATGCAACTTGACAAAATCAGCTTAAGTTTGTAGATGGTTTCAGAATCAATGAAACAGTTTCTGGGCCAAGGTCAGTATTCACTAGAAATGTTTACTAGGTTCTATTTGGAAAATACTCTTTTTTGTTTCATATATTCGTATAGGAAGCAGGGAATGTGACACATTAGGCACTAAATGAAAAAGTCCAACAAGTTTGTCATGATGTAGGAACTCTAGAATATAACTCTGAAGAAGTTCTAAACTACCCCTGTTGTCCATTCTCTTGCCCAAGGGCAGATCAACTGCATTTGAACTGTTCCTGACACGTTTATCTAGTCCGTTCTGTAAACCCTTCCACAATAGTGAGTCAACAACTTCTCCAGGTAACTTATTTCCTCACTGATACAAAGTCTTTCCTGATGACAACCTGGAGTTTCTCCAAGCGCAATTACAACTCATTAGATTTTGTTCAATTAGCAGTAGACAGGGAGCACAGTTTATTTAGTCCTGTTCCAAAAAGCACTTAAACATATCACAGAATCCCACAGAATCATAGAATGGTTTGGGTTGGAAGCAACCTTAAAGATCATATAGTTCCAGACCCCCTGCCATGGGCAGGGACACCTTCCACTAGACCAGGTTGCACAAAGCCCCATCCAACCTGGCCTTGAACACTTCCAGGGATGGAACATCCACAACTTCTCTGGGCAACCTGTTCCGGTGTCTCACCATCCTCATCATGAGGAATATCTAATCTAAACCTGCCCTCTGTGAATTTAAAGCCATTATCCCTTGTCCCATCAATACATGTCCCTGTAAATAGCCTGTGTTCAACTTCCTTGGAGCACCCTTAAGGTACTGAATGAGGGCTCCCTGTTGCCGTCTCTTTTCTGGGCTGAACAAGCCTGACTCTCTCGACATGCCTTCAGTAGGAGCGGTGCTCCAGCTCTCTGAGCATCTTTGTGGCCTCCTTTGGATTTGCTCCAACAGATCCGCATCCTTCTCATGTTGGAAACCCCAGAGCTCAGTGCATTACATGCTCTTGTAACCAAAAATGCTGGGTTGTAATGAAAAATCTCATATTTTGGGATAGAAAATATTTAGTTGTCTTAGAGTCTTCTCAAAGGAGCTATACTTAGAGGCATGAAAGATTTCAGTTTACAAAACAAAAATCCTTGAGGCACTGTGGAAGGCAATTAGTCTTGACAGCACAGTCACTATATGTCTCTGTGTCTTCAAGTATATAAAAAAAATTATGGAAACTGCTCTGGAAAATTTATTTATTAATGAAAATACTAACTCAGGATTTGGGAACTGCAGGTTTTAATTCTTTACTGGTTTGTGTACTTTTTGAAGGACTGTATGTGAGGTTTGAGAAGATGACTTAAGAACTGAGTCACAAAAGGGAACTGGGAATTACAGTTGTCTGAGGTATCTCACCATGTGCAGATATCAGTTAAGGACCATATTTGTGGTGCACTGCATGGGGAGAAGTTGCTGATCAGAATTAAGGTCCAAAAAATGCAAAATACACCTATAAACTAGCAAGTAACGAATTCCAAAAATGGGACAAGGTGCCATTTCCTTAAAATGGGCCTCATTAAAATGTTGTTACCTTATCCTGATTAAGGTTCAGAATCATAATCCTGTAAATGATTCTGTAAATAAAGCATAGGTAGATATCTCTTGAAGTGTATGTAAAGGCACTGCTGACACAATTTTCCTTATGAAGAAGCTACTTGGTTAGGATGTTTTCTGAGGATGTGGTAATCCATGTTCAGCTCCCTTCTTGACCAGAGGAGAGCTGCTAGTGCTTCTCTTCTTACCCATAAGAATACAAAATGAATTATGCTGGCAGGTATTATTTAGCTTTTTCTTGTTTATATGTTGTCCATTTATAGGGAATAATTAAATATTTATTGGGACAGAGTGCTGATGCATGACTCTATAAGCTAGAGTTTATAATTATTACTTCTCTGAAGAGTATTAAAGTCTAGCATGTTTTGCCTTCTTCAGCATACATAAGGGTGGAATCCTCTATCCCCAGGAAGCACCCAAACATCAGTGTTGAAAACTCACAGATGCAAACCCCTTCTCCCTGTTTTCTCTCCACTCTTCTGCACCTCCCCATTGTCAGTATCACATCTATTCAAATCTGAAAGCGGAAGATTAACAGAAAATATTAGGAACCCAACTTCAGATGCCCACTATGTAAGGTGCTGTCACGGGATTCCTCTTAAACTGAATTTAGGGGACGTGGGACGCTGTATTCACTAGAAGGGTTGGTGACACATAGGAGGAATTGTGTCTGGAGATCACTTAACTGAGCACATTGTGACAGGAGCATATAGTTCGTGGATGCTGACAGTGCTTAGACATTGGGTTCCCAAGCTAATTTTGGGACCAAATGCCAGGTTTGAGAATGTGGCTGTATGGAGGTGACACTAAAAAAATAACATGCCTCCACAGTTTCTGAGGATCTCAACAACTTTTAAGCTGAGTCATTTCAAGTTGCAGTAGTAAAGTAACAGCATTGTCTTAAACCAAGCAACAGTTACATTGTCCATGTAACCTGGTATCTGTCTTCCAGTGGGGGCCAGGATCAGATGCTCAGGGAAGAGTAAGAAGAGACCAAGCCCGTATAATGGGTGCTTTAGCTGTTCTGCAAGTCTAATCTTAGTTTGTTTGGACTACAGGCACAGAAAGTGCTTGGTGCTGGGAAACTCAGCATTCCCTTATTTTATAAACATTCAGCATGGTACTCACCGCAGCGAGCATGCTGACTGGGGATGTGCCCAATCTGCTGCTGCAAGTCATGAAGACAGGGTTTGTTTGTAATTTGGCCTCTGCCAAAGAGCTTCATTACTTCTTTGGACCAAGATTTGTAAGACCAGCATTCACAGATTGAAAGCATTTTCTTGAAATTAGGGCTCTTAAATTGTCCCTGTTGGACAGAGAAGACTGATTTCTTTTCACTCCTAGAAAATGTTAGATCAGGATTGAGGTGGAAGTGGTTTAAATTCAGATCTTCCACAGCTTTCAAGAGTTCTCTTTCCCTTCTCAGTTCCAAATAAGTCTGGGAAAATATGTTCTTCATCTCTGCTCTCTGTGTAGCTGTTAGTGGGTTCCTGGAGACTTAAGAGTGGGTGGGTAGGTTTGAGCCTGGCTCCTCAGCTTAGCAAATGGCCACTAGCCCAGGAAAAAGTTTTCTTCCCTCCCAGGACTCTCTGCGTTGCATTAAACAGTCACTAAACTAGCCGAAGGTTGTCTCTTGCTCAAGTGTTATGTAGATAGATCCAATTAAAACTGTGAGGTATTCGGAAAATACAATAATGGAGCACATAAAAGTACCTAGATGGGGTTATCCTTCTGGTAAAACAAAAATTAAATCGCTCTTTAGCTATGATAGTAGTAATACTGCTTGAAGCCTTAGGCTTGTGTTCAGCTCCTGACACTCATTAAAAGACATAAATTTGCCCTTGTTTTAACCTCTGTTTTCATTAATTTGGTCTTCAGTGCTGCTTATTTTTGTTCAGCAGTTTTTTGACCTTTACCCAGGTGTAAAATTGAGGTGAAGGAAAAGAACACTCTGCTGGTTGCACTTACATATAAATCTGGTAACCAAAGGTCTGCTTGTTCCTGTATCATAGCATGAAAAGACTATTTACTTATAGAGCATATGGTGCAGATACTTTTGGCATATTGAATGAGAATCATTTGCAATTACTGTGCAAGTTTGGTCATCACACCCCAATCTCACATGCACAATCTTCATTCAGCTCAGTGTGTGATCATTGCTTAGACATGGTCTCCAAAGACTCCAGTTCTTCACTTAATTTCTGTTCCATGCATTTCTTATGCTTAGAGGCTTGTTTTGCAAATACAGTAAGTTGCAACACACAAAATTAATCCTCCTATTTCTGTTTGCTTCAGGAATGCCTGCTATCCTTGTACACACCTATTATAAACATTGTAATTACGTCTCTGTCCTTTAAGTGGTGGCTTGTTAAAAGTTCCAGTAGTAAACCCCTTACTTAAAAATCTTCTGCCTAGAGCAAGTAACAAACCATTAATCTGTTTCACACTAACAGCTTGTCAAAAAAATGTGGGCCTACAAGACCCTTCTATATGCGCCTATAAAAATTCAGTCTCTTCTCTGGAATTTTGTTTGTTTTCTTTGTTTGTAACTGGGTACAGCTTAATTTGTATGGCTTGGTTTACTCCCAGGAGCCAAATCTGATTTTGTTTAAGTGATTATACTTAATATGCAAGAGTCATTAGGTATGATCAACCGTAATGTTTCATTAGAAGAGTTCAAAACATTGAGTTTTATGTGTCTGTTTCTTCACTAGATTTAGCTCCTAGAGTATGTATTTATCTGATCAAATGCAGTTTGTGTCTGTGGGTTGATTTTGTACTAGAGCCAATTCCCATGTAATTCTATTTGGCACTAAGTTCTCCTTCAAGACAGCAGCAGTCTTTTTAAGGGGTACAGTATAAGGGACATCTTGGTTTGTGTTTTTCTAGTTGCGTTCCTTTGGCATCCAAGGACGTGTAAAACCCCTAACTCAAAAATTGCTGAACAACAATGCTGAAGCTTGGCTCCATTGTATTTTTGGTGGTGGTGTTTATTTTTAATATAGAATAGCTTTCAATTTTGTTTGTTTGTTTGTTTGTTTGTTTGTTTTTTCATTAATAAGGTTTTGTTTACTTGCAGATATTATTTTATACACTTGCCTTTTCAGGTGAGTTGGCTAATGTTTAGATATGGGTAGCTTCAAAGTCACTGTGTTATTTAAACCGTTATTTATTACTAGCTGCAGTTGTATGACTTGCCCATACTGGCTGTCCATGCTGGGTCTCTATTTATAAATTTGTTATTTGTTCTGTAGCTTGTCAATAACTTGAGTTCCAGCGCATCTGTTAAATGTCATTTTAGAGTTTCTGAGTGTGTTTTAATGTGGTCAGGCCAATGTTTCTATTTTAAACCAAGTTGTATCTCTGTAGAACAGTGTCATCCTAGGGACAGAAACGCTCCAGAGAGCAGTATTCTGGCCTCCATATCCCAAATCCCTGTAGGAGAGATTTCTGAGGAAGTCATGATGCTGAGAGGAGGGCAACATGCATGTAACGCCACTCTCTAAACAGAGACACTGGACAGGTCTTGGAACTAGACATCATTCTGCTTTTGCCATCATCTTATGTTTGCATAGAGTTAGACGTGCTCACATAAAAAGCCTTTTCCTTTATTTCCTCTCACTTTTCTGCAGTGCTGAGGAAAAGGACCTTGGGGTCCTGGTCAGTGGCAGGTTGAATGTGAGTCAACAGTGCCCCGGCAGCCAGGAGGACCAACTGTGTCCTGAGGCCATCAGACAAAGCATTGCCAACCAGTCGAGGGAGGGGATTGTCCCACTCTGCTCTGCATTGGGGCAGCCTCACCTTGAATATTGTGTGCAGTTTTGAGTGCCACAACAGATATTAAGCTATTAGAGAGTGTCCAAAGAAGGGCAAGGAAGATGGTGAAGGGCCTTGAGGGGAAGCCGTGTGAGGAGCAGCTGAGGTTACTTGGACTGTTCATCCTGGAGAAGAGGAGACTGAGGGGAGACCTCATTGCAGTCTACAACTTCCTCAGGAGGGAAGAGGAGGGGCAGACACTGTGGTGTCTTCTTCTCTGTGGTGACCAGTGACAGGACCCGAGGGAACGGCCTGAAGTTGTGTCCGTGGAGGCTGAGGTTGGATTTTAGGAAAAGGTTCTTCACCCAGAGGGTGGTTGGGTGCTGGAACAGACTCCCCAGGGAAGTGTTCACAGCACCAAGCCTGGCAGAGTTTAAGGAGTGTTTGGACAATAGTCTCAGGGACATGGTGCGACTTTTGGAGCTGTTCTGTGCAGGGCCAGGAGTTGGACTTGTAAAAGACCCACAAGGATCATCAAACACAGGATATTCTATGATTTTATGATTTTAACATCATCATTATATTGGTGTGCCTTGCATGAGGGTTTAGAGGACTCACTGGTTTGATACATTCTTTCTGACAGGGAGATTTGATTTAGTTTAACAATAATTTATTTAATTTAATGTTTAATTTCTCCTGACATTGGTGGGATGGATCTGGGATCTTGGTATTAAACAAACTATACCAGATCAGAAATGATGAAAGATCCATATCCTCCACAACAGGTTTATCTGTTTGTGGTTTTTTTTTGTTGTTGTTGTTGGTTTTTTGGTTTTTTGGTTTTTTTCCCCCACATTTATATGTGAATCATGCCTATGCCTATCAAACAAGCTCTAGGTAGTTTTTTGATCTGTGATTTGTTATTTCATCTGCAAAGGATTGGGAGCAGGCCAGAACAGCTGTTAGGGACCAGAAACAATAATTTTCCCCAATGAAAATGTGCCTGAGTATTAAGCAGCATACAGAATTAGCCAAACTTTTAATTAAGCAGTGAGTCTCTATTATGATAAGCATTGAGGTCAGACTATTGTGTAAATTCCACTTCTGTGTATCAAGGTCAAAAATGATAGATCTAGTTTGAAAATATCACTTGACAAAAAGCTCTTGCAATTGTAACTTATTTTTTTCTAGAATAATTTTCCTAAGCCATGATATGTTCTAACAAGGGAATACTAAGTAATCTCAAAAAGTTGCTAACATAAAAATATCAGAATGTCCCAACAGGTTTCTCCCACAAGCTAGCAGTTCCTTTAAAGAGTATGTGATATAATTCATTGTTTCTAATAAGATTCTGAGAAGTTCTATTTTAACCACCTGCAAAAACAAATACATCAACTCTTAAAAATATACTTCTTTGCCTTATAAAGCTGTAAGGGTTCTGTAAAATTGATATTCAGGGACAAATGTACTCTAGTTAAGATTCACTCTAAAAATATTTCAGAGCAATTTGTCTCACTTACACATTTATTAACTCTGATTCTTCACCAATCTGAGCAACTGAGCAAGAAAATTCACTACCCTCCATGTGCAAAGAACACAGGTCTCCATAGAGAGGTTTAAGAGTCCATTATATATTTCTGCAGTCTACCAATACTTCTTTATTAAAATGCTTCCTAACTAGTTCCCAAGAATAAAGAAAGATACCACCCCAAGACTTCTGGATCATATAAAGGTCACCCTGGGAGTGATTTCCTGGATAGATGCATGTATCTTTGCTCAATAAGATAAATATACATGAAAGAGAAAATATCCTTCCTCTTTTGTTTAGTTTTTTATAAACCAGAACAGATACTTGCAGGTTTTAACAAATACTAAAATACAAACCCAAAAGTTACAACCTGGGAAATTAAAAGGAAGTTGTCAAGTTGAAAATATAATTTCTCTCCGCACTTTTTTATGTATAATACAGTTACAAATAACAGTACTAGAAACACAGGAACCTATGCATTTTCAGCTTCTATATTTTACACATTTGATTGTGCCTGGTTCTCATTTGTACCACTTTAATCTGAACGGGTTATACTGAAAGCTTCCCTTGGTTTAGAGATGAGAAAATTTACTGCTTATTTGCCGTTACAATATTTGGCTGGATCGTGAATTAAGCATTCATCTAGACCTTTGTGCACTGTGAAGGAGTGAATTTCATCCTTTGCCATTCTCCTTCTTTTCAAGCCTTTAGGAACGTGTTTCTTTTTCCTGTGTAATCTTGATCCATTTACTCATCCAAATGGCTTTTTATAGAGGTCACTTTCTGCGCTTATTTCTCTAACCGTATTTTGCTTTCTGGTGGAAGCCTCTGTTGACTTCCACCTTTCCATCACCTTGACACCATCATTTGTCTTACTCGTAAGGTCTGTCATGGCCTGTTTCCTCTCTGCATGTCTACTCCTGTACCTCACTAGCTCTTGACCTCCCCATCTGCTTCTTCAGCTCTTCAGCATGTTTTCAGTGAGGAACTTTCTTGATATTGCCACTTTCAGTGCACAGAAGCTCTTCAGATAGAGCTAGTGCACTATCTCTCTGTTTCATCTTTAAAATTGTGTTTTGTCTGGAAAGATAGGTGGTTGCAGCTGTAACAAGCATTCCTGGTATGATATTCTCCTCCTGTTAATCAATACTCTGATTGTTTCCAGAAGTGTAGGGGAGCCTACCTGGTTTTCTGAAATGCCCTGTCACTATACATATATATATATATTTTTTTTTTAGTTCAGCTCTTTCAAGTAGTCATGGTGTTGCTTTTTGAGAATAGACAAGGCAAACAGCTTCTGTACAGATTGGAAAAAAAATTGAATTAGCAGTAACAGACATAGTGGATCTGAAGTCCATTTTTTCAGAAGAGCTTTTGAAACTCTGATGTAAACAGCAATGGTAACTTTTAAATTCTTGTTTTAATGAACCACAAAACCAGATTTGATCTATGTGCTTTGGAATTTGTTAATTACAGTGAGAATTGAAAAGATCTGCTGAGAGATTTCAGGTCAGTCATTACATCAGGCTTGTGTCTTCTCTCAGACATTTTTTGGTGTTGCGGTAGTTTGTAGAAAACCAGAGGTAACAAAACAAACAACTTTGTGTCTTCCTAAGGAGTAGGAAGATTCATGACAGACATATGCCTTCACTTACATAACCATGTATTATTTTTTTTGAGATATCTTGTACTTTTTTTGGCTGTAATTACCCCCAGCGTGCCCAACAGTATCTTTGGTAGGTGAACAGCAAGCCTGTTACTACAGCTTTCAGTATTCAGGATGCTGAATAAATTGTTGCCTGAAACAGTCCATCTTCTGCAGTTAGAGGTGTATTTCTTAATGCTGCTTCTTAATTCAGTATCACTTTATGTCTTGGCTTCCTTGCTTTTTTTTACCATCTAGGGAATGTGCCTGATATAAACAGACATCTTTGCACTCAAAGTGGACACTTCTGTTACTTTTGAGGTTTAGAATCGTCATTCACTTGAAATTTGTGATGATCATTTTACTCTTGGACAAGGACCAAAAACCTCCTTATATTGGTACTCTATTCTATAGAGAGTCATCACAGAGAGGGGAGGACTGATCTGACATTCTTGCTCAATGCTGAGCAGAGAGGAGTGCTCAGGTTATAGTGAATTTAGAAAAACAGCCTTTGTGCCCAGCTTCACTGTGTTTTGTTGCATCCCAGCCAAAAGACAAAGAAGACTTGGGTTGTCTTTGTGAAGCATGATCAGGATGTTGGTCATGGATATTCAAAAGAAGATTTGTCGTTAACTCTAGCTTAGAAAACAGACATTGTGATGTTTCCAAATTGTGAAATTACATCGCTGATTACAGGTATTTGTCTTAATAGTAAAACTGCATTTTTGCTAGTAGCCTTTAAAAATGCAATATTAGATTTTACCATCTCTTTTAGGGGCATCTCTTGTGTTTTACTAAGTACTGCACAAAAATGTGTCAATAGGATGATCTTACCTAGATTCATCTTTGTTTATAAACTAGTGAAATGTGAACTTGACCTTGTGGTAGCAATAATGCAATAGGTTGTCAAGAATAGGGCTGGTGTTGTGGTTTAACCTGTCAGGTAGCTAAACACCACACAGCCACTTGCTCACTCCCCTGCTTCCCTCTGGGATGGGGAAAGAACTGGGGAAAAAAAGTAAAATTTTTAGGTTGAGATAAGGCCGTTTGACAGAACAGGACTGGAAGGGAAAATAATAGTAAAGAAGAATTTGAATATACAAAGCAAGTTATGCCTACCAGCTACTTGGTCCAGCCCAGTCCTGAGCAGCGCCCCCTGGCCAGTTTTCATCCCACTTCACATACTGAGCATGACACCATATGGTATGGAATAAACATCCTTTGGATCACTTGGTGTCAGCTGTCCCAGCTGTGTCTCCTCCTAGGTTCTTGTGCCCCTCCAGCCTTCTCCCTGGTGGGCTGGTGTGAGAAACAGAAAAGCCCTTGGCTTAGTGTAAACAGTGCTTATCAACAACTAAAACATCAGTGTCTTATCAACAACTAAAACATCAGTGTCTTATCAACATTATTCTCATCCTAAATCCAAAACACAGCACTGTACCAGCTACTAGGAAGAAGATGAACTCTATCCCAGCTGCAACCAGGACAGCTACATATACAGAATAGCACACAGAGCTGTCTTCTTTTGGCATTAACAGGCATCGATGTTTTTCTGAGGCTTCTGAATACAACCAGAATTGGAATTTGAGACCCTGCTAACGAGAGGTGAATAGAGTAGAGTAGGACATAGAGTAGAGTAGAGTAACTAGGACATAAAGGTGATTTGGGATGTTTCAAGCAAATATTTTCAAATGGTTTCAAGCTTTTCATTTGACGTTCTCCCAAACCTGTACATACATCGATACCCAAACCAGCCTCCTTGATGATAGATACATTCCAAGAAAGCGAGAAAGACTTACCTAAGCTGTGTAGACACATGCAAATGCATAAAGTTGCAGACAGCTTTAGCTTGAGGTGTTGCAGAGTTGACAGGTTTTATAAGACTGAATTTATTGCCTCATCCAGGCTCCCCTCAATGTCAGTGAGCTGTGACAAGGGCCCTGTTCCTCAAGTAAAGAACTACCAGCTTGAGCTGATACATAGGAAGAATTCCTGGTCCATGTAGGAACCATATGGCCTGCATAAGGTAGCATGCATGGAAGAGGCATTATATAGACTGGGAGACTTCCTCCCTACCACCCTTGGCATTGCCTGGTACATGAAACATTTTCTCCTTTTCTGTGTCAGCTGCAGTTGACAGTGATATTTATTTAATGTGCTTACAGCAACCCTTACACTTCTGTTCTTCTACAACCACAAGCTCACAGAAGCTGAAATGCCTGTATGGTCTATAATTTTTTATAACCTTGGTCAGTGGCTAGTGCTAATAATTCTTGGAGTCCTCATACAAAAGCATAAATTTCTGCTATCTCTCCATTAGGCAGTGGCAGATTCTTAGCCAGCACTGAGGTCATGACAGTTGTCACAGAGGAAATTGTTGAGTATTGGCAGATCCATGAAGCCCTAACCTTTTGCAAAGTATTTAGTGGCTGTTTGCTTTCCCTTTCACTTCACTTTGTTGTCTGTTTATCAACAGTTAGGGAGTGTGATGATGTATTCTACAGTTTAATGACCTGATTCATTCTACTTAACTTACCTTTTGAGTCCTCTTCCTTTGATATTTTGGTATTTTGTAATGCTTTGCAGGAGTGAAGCTGGGTGAAGAGATATGGCACTATGTTTTGCCAAAGGTTTTGTTTAGCTGCAGCCCTTTTTGCATGTCAGCATGAGTATATCTGATTGTCTAGCTCAGCAGCCATGACTTAGCGAGGCAGCTTGCCACTGTAATGACAGCCACTGCTTACTTTTCCTCCCTATGGCTCTGGCTGAAACAAATATTCTTCTATGCTAAGGTTTAGGATGCTTCAAGCAAAACTATCTTGAGAAGTAAAAATCATTACAATATCCTTCAAGGCTGTGATTGTTTTGTTTTGTTGTTGTTATTGTTTTTCTTTTTTTTTTTTTTTTTGTTCTTTTCGTTTCTTTAATACAGGCTTTAATACAGGTTCTTGTATTGATGTAAAACACCTTTGGTCTTTGTGATTATCACTTTATGATATATCAGTCCTGTTCTCAAAATACGACTATTTTTATTACTGCTATGGAGTAGACTGACTTAATTTCACTATTTCTGGGAAGAACAGGCACAAAATTTAATCTCAAGTGAAATGTGGATAGTTTCCTCCTCTGTAATTTCTCTGGAGGTGTGCATAAATAGGAAGAGACTGTGTGGGCCAGTGGTGGAGACGGGAGAGTATTTCTGTTCTTAGATTTGCTACGGTCCTGCAGCACATCATGAGATAAATCAGAATTCAATGACATTATCTGAGTGACTTCTTATTAAAATGTATTTTATACAAGGTTATCATGCAGTATATAGCATTCTTGGATGTTACTCCTATTTTGAGTTGTTAGAATCATGGAATGCTTTGGGTTGGATGGGACCTTAATGATCATCTAGTTCCAATTATCCTGACATGGGCAGGGACATCTTCCACTAGACCAGATTGCCTGAAGTCCCATCCAACCTGGCTTTGAACACTTCCAGGTATGGGGCATCTGCAACTTCTCTGGGCAGCCTGTTCCATTGCCTCATCACCCTGACAGTAAAGAATTTCTTCCTGATACCCAATCTGAACCTGTCCTCTTTAAAGACATTTCCTCTTGTCCTGTCACTACATGCCCATGTCAAAAGTCCTTCTCCAGCTCTCTTGTAGCCTTTTGAGGTACTGAAAGATGCTGTGAGGGGTAGATCCTGTCATAAACTGTGTGTGGTAACACACATACACTTTTCTCCTGAGAATTGAGGGATACAGTCCTTTGAAAGCAACCATCATAACTCTCCTGACTGAAGTAGAGACTATTATATTTAGCAGTAAATGAAGAACCGCCCCCAGAAGCCAAGGCAGCCCATGGGAGCCATTGCACTAGTCCTTTTCCATCAAAAACTCTAACCTTACATTCAGAAATGCCCTATTATCTCTAATCTGAGGTCACTCCATGTCAGCTGTATGGAACAACAGTTACCAAGGAGTTCCTCATCTTGCACCTTACTGTAATTGTTATTAATTAATACAGTCTCTCTCATTATGGTTGTTACAGGGGACCAGATAGAAATGCAGCATCAGCAATTAAGTAATTACAATTTAATTGAAGTGGGCCAATTTGCAGGGTTGCAGAGCTCGGAAAGGTCAATTGCCAACAGCAGCCTGTGGTCTGCTGGAAAGAGGGAAAGACAAAGGCTGTCTTCCTCCTCCCTGTTCCTTCCATCATGGTACCACTTGATTGTATCTGTAAAAAGATGCAGACCCCAAGAGTTTAGGAATCAGTTTTCCTCCTGGATAAAAGCAAAGATGAGCTCATCATGTGCTACACCATTGTGTATGGAATGTGGAAAATCAGTCTGTAAGATCCTCTTGACTCGAGAGCGCTACAGTGATTTACTTAACTTTTTTACATCTCTGCAGCTATGCTTGCTGCCTCAAATCTATTATAGCTATGCACCTTTCTGAAGAATCTAGTGCTCATTTAATTTATTTCTGGTTTTCAGGGGAAAATGCACCAAGTGGGGGCTGTTACTGTGTGGGCCTTCTGTTATGATCTTGACTCAAGCTATATATCCTAAAGGGGACCAGTTTGAGCTAAAGGGCTGTACATATCCTTGGGATTTCTGGCAAATCCAGCACTGAGCCCTGAAATTGGTTGTAAAATTCCCATACTGTGCTAGGAACATCTTTGGAGGAAAGTTATATTTATTTTACGAAAAACTAAATGTGAAAAGAACAATTAAAAAATACTATGTTATTGAAGCAACAAAACAGTTGGAGTTTTTTTAGTGGTTAAAAAAAATAAATTCACACTGATGCAATAAAAAATGACACAAGAGAATAAATGTATCGAGTTGTTATGGCAACTAAAATATGTAGGTTGGAATTTATGTATCCAGAACTTCTATGTAAGTAAAATAAACATTATCCTTGCTAATTAAAATAGCATGCAAATATTATTTAATTTAAAATCATTAGTTGTGTTTTCCTTTACAATTAATGACTTACTTTCTGTTTTCTGTTTCCAAGTATTTGCATTTGCTTCTAGGTGTGGTCTGCTTGTATTTTCAGGGCAAGAAAGTGATTTCACTAATATGGGCTTAAACGTGGAGGGACTCCACTGAAGTTAATAAATAAAATATATGCAGGTGGGCACAACTGGAATCAAACCATGTGCTTTAACACGTTATTCTTACTGCAACTGACCTCTCTGCTTGCAGGGCTTTTGGCAGGTGTCATTACTCCATGCTTGAGGGACCTCCCTGTGCAACCACATCTCCCTATATTTCCCCCCAGCTTGATACAGTGCATATGGAGCTCCTTCCAGAGTGTGTTTCTGCATACAGCCTGCCCTCTTCAGCTGCAGATTTAGCCTCCAAAATGTTTTATGATAGCCAGTTCTAAATGGACATTCATTATGTTCAGCCTTTTAATTTTTCTAGTCCTTTTCCTTCAGCATTCAGAAGAGTTCAGTAATAGCTTCTGCTTTATTTGAAAGAAATAGATCTTTAATATCTGCAATTACTCTTCATGTTTCATCTTCTTTATGCCCAGCAAAGTGCAGGCTGGTGTCTGAAAGGCAAAGGAATGGGGAGAATGATCTGACTCTGATCCCAGTGAGCTGTGAGAAATGCATTTATTTGTTTAACATTTTCATCTTATTAATTCCCATCTTCAGGGGCATCTAAATTTGCCTTATGGAGTTTAAAAACACTGCTACCAAAAATGTTTTGGAAAATACTCTATCAGAGTAAGAACTCAGCCATACATAAGTTAATTGTCTCAATTTCTTGTGTGTGTAGTTGCCTGGTATGGAGCTACAGCTTCAGTCTTTGCCTGAAAACTGCAACCAATCTGTCCAGTCTCATGCTTTGAGTGTCATTCTCATGCATCTTAGCTGTGAATTATTTACCTCTTCATCCTTGCAACACAGTTCATCTTTGCAGTGTTTTTTTTGCTCATTTTTCCTCTTTGCCACAGCAGATCCTGCTGCCCACCAGTATTTGGTGTGCTAGGTCTCAGCAGGGGAGACTATACCCAAGCAACAGCCCTTTCAAGGCTTGTGTTTGCAAGGACTCTGGTGGCTGCACAGTGCCCTGGTCCCTCTCTGCTGCATGAACCGTCACATACGGCACAGTCCAGCACTATGTGACCTTAGTGACTCTCTGCTGCCTGGGAAAGGAGACATACCAGTGCCTTGGTTTGTACCCCCGCTCGAAAATAAAGCTCTGCATGACCTCTCCTCTTTTCTACCCCTTTAATCCCCTCTCCTGAGATCCCACCTGGAGTACTACATCCAGTTCCTAACACAGGAAGGATGTGGATCTGTTGGAGTAAGTCCAGAGGAGGGACACAAAGATGATCATAGGGCTGGAGCATCTCTCCTATGAAAACAGGCTGAGAGAGCTGGGGTTGTTCAGCCTGGAGAAGAGAAGGCTTCTGTGAGACCTTAGAGCACCTTCCAGTATCTGAAAGAAGCTTTTAAGAAAGATGGGCACAAACTGTTTAGCAGGACCTGTTGTGATAGGAAAAGGGATAATGGTTTTAAACTAAAAGTGGGTAGAATTATATTTATATATAAGAAATAATTTATTTTTTTTTTTTTTTACAATGAGGGTGGTGAAGTGCTGGAACAGGTTGCTCAGAGAGGTGGTGGATGCCCCATCCCTGGAAACATTCAAGATCAATTTGGATGGGACTCTGAGCAACTTGATCTAGTGGAATGTGTCTCTGCCCATGGCAGAGGCATTGAAACAGATGAGTCTTAAAGGTCTCTTCCAATCCAAACCGTTCCATGATTCTCTTTTTCTATGATGAGTGACACTGGAGATGGAGCCTGGATTATCAAGGTGAATGCTGTGTGTGTCTTCAGGTCAGTCACAAGGCTTGAGTTTGTGGAGCCAGCTGACTCCTGCCAGCTTCATTTGAACTCTCTTTTTGGGAGGAGAAAAGCTGAAGCGTGAGCTAGTGTCTCCTCCCTGCCTGAATTTCCTGCCTGGAAAGTGAGTTGTCTTGCCCCAGACCAGAGTCACAATGCAACTGGACAATTGTGTGAAATGGATAGTCAGGGAGATGGGGTTTGGGTATAGGTTTTGTGTTAGTCCAGCCAAAGCGACTACTCACTAAGTGATAGCCTGGATGACAGCTTTTAGTCGGATGGTCAAATCTATACCAGGAACGAGCAAATGCAAAGTTCACTAGTGACATTCTGACATCCAGAAACACACTGAGAGCAAGACTTGCTCTCGGGAGGGTGGAGCCGCGTTAAATCAGATCCTGACCTTTCTGAGACACAAGCCCACAGCCAGATAATTGTTCCTGAGCTGTAACAGTCTTTAAGTCTGTCATAAAATTTTCTGAAAGGTTGAATCCATATTAGCTAAAGTGGAATCATAAAAATCCCAGGGCAAAAGAAATATTATTGTGATATTTATGCTCACTTCCAAATATGATAACGTAAAAAAGAAAAATTAAAACCCTTGTGATGTGATTTATACAGAAGATTCCATGCCCAACTGTGTATTTTTGTTTTCTCTGTCCACATTTACTGGTCATATTGGAAAGACTGGTGCAGAAGAAAGTGCGGTGACATTCTTACAGGGCTTAGCCATGAAACCTCGTAGTGGTCTGCAGCATTGCCCTGACTTAAGACAGCTGCAAAGTCTGAGCTAATGCGATGTGATGTGGAGCAAACCTTGATGTCATCAATGAACCAGAAACTCTAACATGGAAATGGAAATAAAATAATTTCTGGTATCTAAATCTTTTGGCGTGGAATCGTGACTTTCTATAGGACCTTAGGATCACTGAATTAGGCATTTTTTTTACAGGATTTTGTGGACAAAAAAAGAGCTCTTTTATATTATTTCTGGACTGAAATTTAGGCCCAGCTGAGGCAAATTAAACTGCCTGACTTCTGTGGGATTATATTTCTGATTTTAGTTTCTAGCATGGCCTGCTCTGGGATTGTCCAAGTTTTCAGTCATCTGTGATATTGATGAAAGTGATATCCTGTCAAAAAATTTGTTGAATGACATTTCTTCCTGTAATAAGGGCTATAAGAGGTATATAAATAGGACTAGCAGGGTACAGAAAGAGCAAAGCACATCTTAGAGTCTGTAGGATTTTTCCTCTGCATAGCATTGCAGGAAAAACTCTTCAAACCCTCAGTGACGCTTTGTCTCCCACAGTCTGTCCAACATGTACAACTTTTTGGTTTTGTGGTCCAGCGATGCTCACAGCACATTTAGGAGAGCTGTCAACTCTGTCTAGATATGGCAGAAAGGTGCAGGCCTTGGAGGACAGATCAGAGGCACAGAAGGCATTCTTGCTGTTGCTGGCACGTTGTAATGGATGAACTTGACTTGATTCCAGCTCTAGTTCGTGCACAGCTTGAACAGAGTGTGAGCAGGTTGGCTGTACCTGGGGCAGAGGTGTGCTCTGTTCTGTGCTAGTAGCAGCATTGTGCTGAGCATCTCAGTTCAGCTCAGGTTGCTTCCTAGTCCAGCATAGCTGCGGAATGAATTAATTTACATCAGTGTTCTGTAAAATGGATAATTCCAGCATATATTATGTCGAAATGTAGCTTTTTTAAATGTTCTAATGATTTTCAAATATGCTTACTCTAGAAAAAATTAATGAAATAAAAGCAGCATCTCTCAGCACTATATGTTCCTTGGAGCATTTGGTTACCAAGATGATAGATTTCCTGACAGATATTGGCATCCAAAAGTTAACAGATCACTGAGATTTTTTTTTATACCTTTCCTCTCCTTATGTAAATCACCTGGGGCAAGCAGGCATTTATTGACAGGCTCTAATGGGACAGGAGCAGAGCTATCAATTGGTGATACAAAGTGGCAAAGGATAAATTAGCTTCTGTTTTGAATTTCTCTTGCTAAGAGCATTCAGGAGAGTGTTCCCTAAGCCAATAGCTGTAGGAGAAGGTGCATTAGCTCTCTGAACCCTGAGGCAGTTGCACACTTATTTAGCTTATGGGCTGTAGATCCTCACACTCCCACCCACCCTCCTAGTCCCTTTGTAAAGCTGATCAGCATTTTCTAGCCACAAAGCTATTCATGTTTCTAGAAAATATCCCATTCAGGGGTGTGTGTGTAAGTATACTCAAAGTCCTGGAATCAATATCCTAGAGAGTGGAAGAGCAGAATAATATTTGCCTATATATTTTTTTTTTTTAATATTTTTTATATTCTCCATGTTAAGTCTCACCCCGAGAAGTAAACATGTAATAACTATTGTGGATGGTTACAAGGACCTCCTATTGATGTATATATATATTTATATTTAAATCAGGTATTAGTTCTGCAGCCTTTCAGTAGACTGGAGAATTCATCTGCCATTTCTGTAGCTTGGCTGCTATAGGAAGACCTCCCATAGAAACTCTTGGAACTCTCATACACTGTAATTGCCTGTGAGGGCAGATGCTCCTTCTGTCTGGATGCTGGCTCAGACATGAACTGAAACATGCTGCCTGCTGAAAGTGGAACCAGTGACAAGTCTTTAAAAACTCCGAGCTGTGTACTTTGGAAAAAAATAATCAGCAAGAATTTTTTTGTTGGTTGATTGTGTCAATTGTACATGTCCTAATAAGCTATCAGAAAGATGTATTATAAGCACAGAAAAGCTTTGCTGAGCACCGTTAAAATTAGATAAAATTATCAAGGTAGATAATGTGCTTACTATTTTATTAATAAACATTTAAATAATGATGTAAGTTTGCACAATAAAAGAGACATTGCCCTGAAGAGATTACAGTCTAAATAGTACCTATTAATGATAAGCTAAATAGACTAGTGTTGATTATATACAAAATTACAAGGTTGCCTTTGGTGTGATCTGCAATGCTCATGGTTACTGCCATGTGAGCAAAGTTACCAGATGAAGTTTTGATCTGCTCATGCAACATTTGCTTGCAAAATCTCTTCTGTTTCTCTGACCAACTTGAAGAGAACATCGTCATGTTTTCTTCTGTGAAGAGAGAGTTGCTCTAACTCCCAGCCCTCTAGATACAGGGGTCTGATAAAAAGTCTTTGGCAGTAGTTTTACTTCAAACTTTTCAAGTCATTATTTCCAGAACCTCCTAAAAGGATGTACAAGCATGGTGCCTGTTGTCCATTGCATTTGTACTTTGTCATGCTGGGGCTGCCAGTTCTGCATCTCAGGTCATGGTTCAGGAATAATGAGGTGTTGCTGAAACACTTCCCTTGCACGAGCAGGCAGCTTTTGGCTATAAAGCATACAGATAATTTTAGACGGTGTAGTCTTTTAGTTGGCCTCTAAAGGGAGGATTGTATATAGTCAAGAATAAGAAAAGACTCAGATCCAAGATTGTTAGTTTTTAATAAATCTATTACAACACACAGCAAGTATCCTTTTTGCCTCTTGGATTATACAGTCCCATTTATTTCATAACACAAAATTAAATATCTCTTCATGTTCAGAGGGATTGTTAACATATACTTTGTTTCAGTTTGGAAGCCATATATTATTTTGCTAATGCTTATTAAATCTTAATACACTGGAACAGAGAAATTTTCCTGATTTATTACAATTACTCTTACTTGAGCTGTTTAAACCTGTCTAATGTCCTTGATTTGCTGCTCTTTACAATGAATCTGTGACCCATTTCCCTAAGGAAACGATGGAAACATTTCATAGCATCTTATGACATTGTTTTATATTCTTTCAAAATATTGGAGTCAGCTAATAGTGAAAAATTTGAGGAAAAATATGCAAAATGTAAACAAAGTAAGTTTCTTATCCAATTTTGCAGCTGCACTCATTTGATAAATGCTCCCATAGAGTATGTAGTTTTTGCTGAAACTTATCAGACCTCTTTGAGAAGTTGCAGAATCTCAGCTGCTTTAGGATCAAGATCCTTTAGGTCTTGATGATTAGAGAAAATAATAAAGTATTGATTTCCAGAATTTATATTGTTGTGTGTAAATAATAACAAAGGAAACCCCTTATGTCAGGTATTCAAGGAAAGAAAAGATGAAATGAAACTTTTTATGGGTGCATTTTAGCTCCTTGCAAAACCAATTTTCCCTTTCTGAAAGAAACACTTAGGGAGTTGCCTGGATTTTCTGTAGAGTCAGAGACAAAACTTGGGTTCAGTTCCCTGCTGTCCTGAAATATTTTGGCCTGGTTTCCTCACTATCCCTTCTTCCCTTCCAGATTACAAATGGGGAATATTCAACACCTTTCAGTGACTAGAAACCAGACAAAGGAATGCATGGTTCTGCATGTGAGAGAAGCTGTAACCTTAGAGAGGACATGCATGGAGTCCTGTGTACTCAGCCCCATGTAATGCTGAGCTGCTGGGCCTGATCCAACCTTTAAGCACAGTCTTTACTGGAGCACAACTCACGCCATTGGTTCCAGTGAAGCTCAAAGCACGTGCCTAAGTAGTTGCCTGGATTAGGGCCAGCATTCAGTCTTTGCTGGACAGAGCCCTAAATAAACAATCTAGGATCAGAGGAGAAAACATTTGCACATGTGGATGTGATTTGGCTGTTTCTGTGGCACTGGCTTGTTGTTTTCTAAGTTGTGCTGGTGATGGTTGGTCTACTTAAAATGCTAACAATTTCTTGCCTGTTGTGTTAAAATTGACTGCACTCCCTTTACAGAGGCTAAAACAGGATGGGTCTAAATCACTCAGACTGCCTGTGATGCTCAGCACTGACAGATACAAGGCACTCTACTCTATTTGAATCTGCCCCAATTTCCTGTTCGTGTTCTTGCAGTGCCCAGAAATATTCTGAGATCCAAGTGAGAGGAAATCATCATGTTTCATTCAAAGGCTAACTCTTCTAGCACGTTTGTGCAGGGCAGAGCTTTGTAAACAGAGATGTCATTTGTAATATTTACTGTCTTAATGTAAAATCTACAATAATGTATTAGATCTCCAGCAGGAAAATTGAAAAAACAAATATAGCCTTTAACTATATCTTCTGCCAAAGATATTATTTGAAGTAATACTATGTGTTTTATAAGGGTATTGTGTAAGCAATGTAAGATTGAAATCTGTGTAAATGAAAGAAAAATAACAAAAAAAAGGTATCTGAAATTAAGAGACTTACAAATATGGCTTCTAGACAAGAACAAAACTCTTTAAAAAAAAAGTGTCACCTATGAGAATGTAATGAATTAGAAATAAAAAAAAACAAACCAGATAATTCAGTTGTTGTTGTAAGGAGATCTATTATATATTCCTGCAGCTGCTCCAGATGAGAACCCCATCACAGTCAGCAGGTCTTTTTGTCAGGGCACTGATTTCCTTCCTTATCTTTACATTCTGATGCTGAGAGCTGCAGAGCACCTTGAGCGCCTTCTGAAGTCACCTAGAGATTACGAGAAGCGTCGTCTTGCAGATTTAGCCTATTAAGACTTTCACAGACTTCCATGAGAGTGCCTGTAAGATTAAACCCAGAAAGTTTTGCATGACAACACATTGTAGTGAAAATCTTACGTATAAGCCACCTGATATTTATCTGAATTCAGGTTACCCTTTTGTGTGTTCATGCTAATCTTTATATTTAAATGTAATACAATTATAGTGCACATCTCAGTTCCTTTATTTGATTTTTCTTCTCCGCTGCTTTCTAGCCTGCACCTTCCAATGGATCAGAAGGATCTGGACAATGTGGTGAACGCAACAAGGAGAACCCAACTTTTGAAAATTATGTGGTAGACATTAAGACAAAGGTATTGTCCACTCTTTTTTTGTGATGGAGAATGAAATCCTTATTTAGTGAAGTTTTGCTGGAGGTGAAGTGTGTAGAACATATTGAATTTGAGCTCCTGGATTTATTTCTTCCTGCTTATTGGTTGCATGTACATTACCACATCTGAATGAGGCTTATAGCTGCAATTTATTGCTGTCTGTTACTAACCCTGTTCATTTTGTGCTGACCTAGGCAGGATTTAATTTTTATTTTTATGTACAAATGTTGTTCATATTGGTGATGGTTCTACAGATTTGCTGATCTCAAGGTGGTTTCATTTCAGTCTATTTTTGAAGTCCATGTTGTTGCACAGTTAGTAAAGTTTATTCAAGGTGTTTTCAGTCTCTCATTGTGTGTGGTAGTTTCTTTTCAGTCTGGAGTAAGTATGGCGGAATATAAATGTCAGCAAACTGATGATTTTTCTATGGGCAGTCTAATGATTCCTATCATAAAACTATATTTAACAACATAATTTCATGGCTGTGGTAAGAGGGTATGTTACACTTCTCTGTCCTGCTACTTGCAATAGCGAAGTTATAAGTGTTTCATTATAATATTTCTATTATTTTCATAGGTTCTCAACTTGGCTGGAACAGTTTCCTTGGGTTAAGATACTATTGTGTAGACTTTCAGCCTTGAAGTCATTGTGTATTTTTATTTTTAAAGTGAAAGAAACTTAAATTTTCTTTTCAAGTAAGCAAGCTGGAAACATGATGAAAAAAACCCAGGTATTAACTGAGTTGGTGTGCTTGTGTGATACCTTGTGGACTTCAGCAAATGTTTCTAACAGTGGAAACTTGCGGATTGTTCCTCTTGTCTAAGGCTTTTCCATGGGATTTGTTTCCAGGTCTAAGTTGATTTTTCTGTCCATTAAATTTTCAAAATCTAAAGATCTAATTGTCTAGCATGATTTTTTGACTTTCTTGTGTTGTTGTGTTCCCAATTTTTTCAGAAAAACTTTGGTACCATATAGGACCATGGTGGTACTTAGAAGTTGAAATACAAGAACATGTTCACTCATTGAAATTTGTCTTTATATTTATGAAAGGTATTATTTCCCCAAAGCAAGGAATTATGAGAAGCTTGATATATACCCTAAATACATTATGTCCATGAGGATATTGTAGAAATCATGGGATGTAGTGGATCTCATCCCAATTTCACACCAAAATTTATGTTATGAATGCTCAGCTGAACAATGCACTGTCTTCCCTACTTACTGTTACTGCAAACTACTGGACTGAATGTTTCTCCATCAACAATTCTATGAACTAAATTTTCATGCTGTTTGTACTCTCCAGTACAAAGTGTACCTGAGACTAAAGCAGTTCCATTGCCAAACTCTGAAACATTCAGAGCTGTGAGTGGTATTTTCTTCAGTTCCCAGTACCATGGGATAGCAGATAGCAGATGTTTTGTTTTCATTTCCAGGAACTTGTGGTTTAGTGTGTCAGTTCACTTGAAAGAGTTGTTTTGTCTGATTTCTTTTTTCAAGTGAGTGTGCTTGGGTGTTAGTGGCATGCTCCTTTGACAGTGACACATAGCTATTTAGGAGTGGCTACATGTTTAAACATATCCACCAGAGCTTTTCAGTTGCCCATGATCAATTGGTTGTTCTATTTACTTCCCCAGGCAGAATGCTCAAGAATTAGAATGAACTCTTCATTCACCATTGATCTTGAGAGTTGAGAAGAACTTCAGGACACACTGTCCTTGAGTACCCTGTGATTCTGTTGCAGAGCATCTCAGCCCACATAGACCCAGCAGAGCATTTGCAACTGAAGCATTTCTATTTTATTCTGAGTAAAGGATTTGTGGAAAATAAGAAAATAATTGTGGCTTTGTAAAGGAAATAATAGATACAAAAATCACTAGGCATAAGTTTTAAACCAATGAAGGTTGAGGAACTTTCAGAAGACTTGCTTATCCAGGGCTCTTTAGAGCTTTAGGGTGGCTCTAGGGATCTATCCCCATCCTCTGCCCCAGACCCTGTGATGATGAATGTGCATTTCCTACAACTCTGTGAATCATATTGGGTTCCCAGCTTGCTTTGCTGCCTTCTTTCTCATAGGTCCCCCAAAGGGTGAGTTTGTGACAATGAGACTACTGGAGAGGTTGCACTGTGTCCATCTGTGGAGATTTTTAAGACTAAACTGGATAACAGCCTGGATAGCCTGGTCAGATCTCACTGCTGAACCTACTTTGATTGAGAGTTTGGAATGCATACCTTCCCATGTCCTTTACATTGTCACTTACCCTGTGATCATCTGTTTACATTGACTCCTGGAGGGGCAGAAAGGCCACCACATTGCTGTCCCACCAAGCACCCTTGGAGACAAACGCCTTTACACACCACCAGGTACAGCAGCCAGGGGCCAGGTATTACATACAATAATGCCCTCAGAAAACTGGGCCAGTGAAGTGACTAGTGGATTGTCTATTAGAAAAAGAGAAGTAGCGTTTTTTCTTCCTTTTCTGGGTGGTGCTTGGCTGAAGTGGGGTGAACTCCCATGTACTACATAAAAAGGTGGTAGTCTGGAAATGTACTTGGGGTAAGAAAAGGTGGAATCCCCTCCACAACTGTGAAGCAGAAAAAAACCTTTTTTCTGTGGTTGTTGAGCCTGGGGCTACTGTGGCCACCTGGGTGCAGAGACCTTGTGATGAAGGAGTGGAGCTACCTGTCCACTCTTCACTTCTCCCTCTACCCATTTTACCATCTACCTGCAGGGCTCTGAGTGGCAAGGTCTGTGCTTCCCTACACGAAAGAAAATTGTCAATTTCATTTCATTGGGAAAACTACCATCTGGAGAAATTGGTCAGGACTCCAACATCGATTGTGCTAAATAGCAATGAAATTTGCCATGCACGGGTGAAGGGAATGATTTGTGTTATAGTTTCTGTCGGAGACTCTGCTGGGCCTGAGGCCAGTTGCAGAGCTGCTGCTGTTAGGGCTGCTGCAGTCAGGAGGGGTAGAATTGCTAATTGGGTGATCTTTAAATTAACACCAGCACTCCTGAGCTTCTGGTTCAGCTGGGGAACTACATTAAAATTCTTAATGACTAAGGCATGCAGAACTTCATTGCTTCCGAAATTCCTTCCTGGATGAAGAGGAATTTATTTTGACATTTCATCTGTAATATACTTACTATATAACCAGGATCTGCAAGATTAGTAATTTTTATCTTTTTTTTTTTTTTTTTTCTTCTACCATATACTTGCTCAGGCAACTTGTATCCTGGTTAACCTACTAACTAACCATTTGTGGTGCACAGGAACTGGATTCAAGTGGTATAAATGAGCTCTGAATGTAAAGAATATAAGTTGCCAACTGCACCAATTGCCCTCTTGGAAGACATAATCAGGGAAGTATTTTTTTAGTAGCTTATTTGGATGCAATATAGAACCTGACAACAAGAAACAAACTATAACCCCATGCAAATGATTGGCAATGTAATACCATTGAAAAGAACTCCATAGTACAAAATTTAAGATACATTAGGAATAAATAAATCTTCCTCTATATTTGTAAGAGCATGTGTGTGTTCATGTGTTCTCTGTGTAGGTGCATAGAGCTCTAAATAGTCACTGGCTAAATTTTGCAAGATGCTGACATTACTAATGCTGCGTTAACAATCTGGTTAGATGTCTTCTTTCTTAGTGTCTACTCTGAAACTTGGAGACCTAGTACTCTTGTTTCTCTTAATTTCTACTGTTTGAATAAAAGAGAATAAGCAAGTTTTGCTTTTTTTAAATAAGCTATTTTTTTCTTTACAGATTTTGCTCTATAGTATTTGGGTTTCAAAAGAATTTAAAAAACGTTAAAAAAGGTGCATTTTGAAAAAATATAAAAAAAAGTCAGAGAATATTTCCTAATGATTTTAGCTTTTACAGAAGCTTGTTTTTACAGATATTGAATTCAGCTGGATGTTGCAGGCTCTGGTTCTAAATATAGTGGCCTAATTAAACCCTATGCATTGGTTATCCAAGTGGAATTACCTGGATACTATGAAGACTTTAATGCCAGAAAGGAGCATTAAATTGTCCAGTGTAACCTACTGCATTATGAAGACCATCACATTTTACCCACTCACCTCATATTATTAGTTTTTGTATGACTTAAAAACAGACACCTTGGTAAAATTAAAGAAGAAGGAAGCAGTCACCTGGGTAGGTGGTTTTTACTTGGTGGTCCCAGAGCCACTGCTGTCATAGTGGGAAATAGCTGTTATTCTTCCTATATTAAGGTTTCCAAAGAGTCAGAGCTCATCACAGAAGTTATTTTTTACCATCTAAATTGACTGCAAGCAATGATAAACCATGTCTTTTCACCCCAGATGGCTGCTCCTCAATTTCTTCACTTTTTGGGTCAAGACTTTCTATACTAGACTTCAGTCAGGATCATACGTACAGATAACAAGAAGGCTAGAAAAAATAGAACTAAGCAGTAATATGACCTCCAGATATTAGAGCAGAAGGAGGTATTGCTAATGATGGCTAAAGCACTGCCAAGGATTTGAAAATCTTAGTCTTGGGGACAAAAAATGAATGAAAAAAGTATCTAGTTGGAGGAAGAAAATTAAACAGCTCAGCCTCTTTTTGGGGTTTGGGATAGGTAGTTAATGGAAATGAGGAACTGTATCCTTTGGAGAAACACTAGAGAGCCATTGACAGTCATCTGTTCCCAGTCATTGATAGGTGTGTGTTAGAAGCTATGGCCAGGAGCTCTGGCAAGCAAAATGAGTCTGTGGAAGGATGAAGCTGGGGTCTATGTCACCAAAAGCATGGCTGTCTTCTGTCTGGGGCTATGGGAGATTTGGGGGGTAAAAAGTAGGTGGTGATATTTCAGGGAGCATGCTGCTCAATGATGTGTTAAGCTTGAGTAGCACATGTGGAACTCTTGCCCTGTTAAGTGTTCATTGTATTTTATAGAAGGAGATGACAGTCAAAAATTGCAGGAGTCCAGAAGGGAGCTTTTTGGTACACTGATGGAGCTGGATGAGTCACGTTCATGTAAACATCCCCAGAGGGCTCAAACCCTCTGTTTTTCATATAAACTGCAAATAGGATCATGGATTCACTGTGACTGTCTCACAAGAGTAGGGTTACTTGCAAACGGAAGCATTTACAGATCATGCACTTAGAGACCAATTTCAAAATATATCTCCATATGCTAGTTTCAAGTCTGAGATGAGATTTTACAGCCAAGTCATTAGGTAATTATATGTATGAAACATTTCACACCTTACTAGATCAGCTTGAATCTACCAATTAGAAGAGAACAAACTGTTGAATGCTTTAAATGCAAGTGTTAAAAAACCTCCTGATTTTAGAGTTAACTGAATTCCCTTTTACCCTACCATGCTTAGAGCACAAGGGTGGCTTAGGGTAGACTAATTAATGGGTTAATTTCTTCTTAAGGAGATGGTTAATTTGGTCTTCAAAGATGTTTGGAAGTTCCCCATTTCATATAACCTATAGCTTAATAAACTTGTCTGACTGTTTGGCTACTGGATTAAACCTCAGCAGGGGGAAAACCTGCAGGTTCTAGCACAATCTGTAAATGCAAATCACATTGCTTTGTGCACATGTGGTTGCTCAGAGTGAGTTAAAGCCTTAGACAGAGTTGTAAGTGCTCTGGAGACTTTCTCTTTAAGATGTTGTATTCACCAAGATTTTAATAGTTGCGAGAAGGTTGATTGCTCTCTGACCACGTGTCTGATTCACCACGGATTTTGTAACTTTGGTAGCAGTGACCTCATTTTGGCAAAATAATATGTGTCATTTACTGAGTGTCTAACTGCTCCAGGAATCCCAGGAATATTAGGGTTATAACCTTAGTAATTTATGAAAGAGAGATGACTCTTAAATAATCTTTTATTTTCTTGGAAAGGCTTATTTTATTAAAAACATATTTTACCTCTGAGTGAGAATGAGAGATCCTCAGCAAAGCACCCAGGGGGGATTGTGCTGTCCAGTGTGTTGAAAAGGTGAATTGTAATGTATGGGTGTCTAGACATTTCCTCTTGTTGCTGTCAACAGTCCAGTTGGCTGTATTTTTTTTTTCCAGTGAATAGGAGCATTGATTTTCCTCTCTCTTTGGCCAGAGCTTTCATTTTACATATCTTTCTCCTTCTCTGTCTCTTTCTCTTTCCCTCCCTCTTCCTTCTCTCTCTCTCTCTCTCTTCCTCTATCTGGAAGAGAGGGAAGACTGTAAGAGCTGACAGCAAGCTTTCTAACTCAGAATGATTCATGTAAGACACCTGAAAGGCAAGTTCTGCACCAGCATCACTGCAAGAAAGGTAGGGCTTTGGGGGGTAAACAATCTGTAAAACTGAGCAAAACATAGAGAACATGAGATAAATCAATTAAGTCTGTGGATCTGTCAGTGATGCAAGAAAAGTTTGCGAGAAAACTTTAAGAGTTTTTAAGCTCTGTTGTTCAAGGTGCTTTTTTTTTTAATCAAAAGTTTGATGTATTTTTCAAAGGTGGGATAAAAAAAGGTTCCCCTCCACAACTTTGAATGATGTGTATAATGTAGGAGTTTTTGTCATGGAGGGTAAACTATAATTGTGTCACTGTCGTGCTTCACGTGCATGTGTAAATATGCAAATCCCGTTTCTTTTCCCTGACTGATTATTTGCTGTTATACTTAGAGTTCTCCTTATCCAGCTGTTATTTATATTCACTTCCCAAATCCGAATCTGACCCAGTAATTCTGAGCGATTGTAGCTGTGACGCATGAGTTCTTGCACACACCTTAATGTTTCAATCATGCACTTCCAGCAGTATGTGTTTGTAGGAATCATGCTCTTATAAAACCCTTTACAACCCAAAGCAGTTTTTTTGGCAGAGAATATTTGGCTGTTTTGGACAGCACTGTGATAGATGGGCCCGATAGTTGTGCGTCTTGTGCTTGCTCCGAGTTAGTAGAAAAGAGGAGGGAGAGAGCGAGTGAAAGGGGGGAGGAAAAAAAAGACAGGGAAGGAGAGAGCGAGAGGGAGAGAGATTGAGAGAGAGCGAGAGTGAGAGAGAGAGAGAGAGAGAGCGGGGCTGAGAGAGAGAGACTTGGCAAGAGAAATCTTATGGGTATACTGAAACAGCAGATCAGAATTGTGAAACCAGAGCTAGGGCTGAAATGTGATGCTTTTGCTCTTTTGTGCTTGTTGTGGTTCTCATCTTCCCATTTAGAGGGCTGCATACCATTCAACAGCATATTTTGATCACAGATTGAACAATGCAGCAATCAAGCCTGATAAGCCACCTGGAAGTTTTGCTTGAGACGATTTCTAGTGGGTTTACTGATCCCTGTGAGCATCATGACTGCCTTTAGCATTGTGGAGGAGGACTCGAGTTTCTTATGAGGGCCCCACTTGGAAAAGCCGGCTGTGCAGATTCAAGCCTCCGGTTCTGTTCATGCTATTCAAAAGCCTTTCCTCACCCTTGCTGATTTATTTTTATGATTTACATACACTCCTGTGGAGATTTACAGAATGGATTGTCTGTGCATTGTCACGACCAAGGTAGGACTGGAAACATTGCTGTTCTGTGTACATATTTCTCTGCTATTTTTCTGTTCCTGTAATTAAATAGATTGAGCATGCACTGTGTCAGGTTGCAAGATAAAGTGATGAATAAGCTTTGCTTCCATGAGCATTTTATTCTCTTTATCTGTAGATTATGCAGTTTGTTTCTATATCACTTCATAAATGATATGCTTTTTTCTTATTTTTGCTAGCAGAAGGAAAAGGATTTCGTATTTTATCTTAGCCTATGCTTGTGTCTATTAATATCTCTAGCAACTAGAGCACTTTCAGAATACATGGTATACTGCACATATATTCTCAGCTTATCAGTTTATTCTGTAAACTAAAGAATAATAAAGAAAAGGGGCATTATATGGGTCCTAGGATTTTAAAGAGGCCAATCAGATGTGGTTTAGATAGTCATGGTGTTTCTGATTGGAGAGATGCAAGTTTCTTGTGGCTTATTGTGGTTTTTTTGGGGAGAAAAAATCATAGATTACTTTGCCTCTCTAGGCCTGAAAAATAAAAATGCCTAGGTCTCAATTCAGCACTCTTATACTGATGTTAGATCTGACCCGACTATTTAGAAACAATCCTTCTAAATAACCCCTTCCAAACATGAATATAAGAATATCTTTTCCACAATAGTGGCAGCAGGCTGAGGACTTTAGGGTTAAGGATACTTCCCAACTTAAAGATCTGGTGTAGGGATAAGCTGAACGATTCTTTGAGATGTCCTCAAACTTAGCAAACTAACAATATTAAATGACAGGGAGATGATGAGGGAACTCCCTTTCTGTTGCTACAGAACAGGCAGCTCAGCACATGTTTGGAACTGCCTTTGCACATGGTGATAGTATTTATAAGAAGCCGTTGGCAGGGGAGGTCTAGACTTTGGGGTTCAGCACAGCTGCTCCCTGTTCTGGTTTATTTTTGATGAATTCCATCATTTCCGTAGGGCTTCCAAAATGCCTGGGGTAGCCAGAACACCTGAAGGCTGCATAAATGAAAAGTCAAAGCTATGGTTAGCATTGCTGTCATCACCGCTGTCATGTTTTGCATCATAGCCACGCAAAATGGGGGCACCCATCCACTGACATGAAGATGGGCAGGAAGACACACACTGCACCCATGGGCAGCAGTGAGGGGTGGCGGATGGCCACTGCAGACATCAGGGAACACAGTGGAGCCTTGGAAACAGATGCCAGCTGTCATTCCCATCTTGCTGGTGGAGAAACCCATATGGGAAGAGAACAGGAGGTGAATGAGGCCACAGAAGGAGCATAAATAGGAGGAGGCTGTGGCCTCATTCACCTCCTGTTCTTTCCAGGTCCTTCTGGCTTCCATGAGCTGTACTGGATCTGAGACTAAATCCTCAACCATCCCTGGAGCAGAACAGAGGCACTTATGGGTGCCTGATGACACAGTACCAGTGAAAAGCGCTCAGCAGCGGAGGTGCAGCACTGCTGAACAAAGCTGGGATGCAGGATCATGCTAAACATCCAATTTACACTCCCAGGTCTTGCTTTCCAATCCAAAATAAGGAAGAGAAGAAGAAAAGAAGAAAAAGAAGAGCTGTGATTAGCCCTACTTCTGGGTGTTTGGTGGTGCAGTGGGGACCTGCAATTGCAACCATCCTTGGCCTAGAGAGTTTAGGAAGGAGGAGTGTAGGAACTGGATTTGGGACAGGGGAATATGTTTAGTTTTAAGATGGCATAACTGGCAGAAAAACGTGTCCCAGTACTTTTTTTTTTTTTTTTTTTTTTTTTTTTTTTTTTTTTTAATTTATCAGGAGACATCACTTATTTATTTTATGATCTGGTGATGTTTCCACTGAATATTTTCCCAGGGCCTTCTGGGAAATAACAAATGAGGATTCACTGCCAGCTCACTACTGCTGCTGCCTTGAGCAGGGCTCCCAACTCCATCTACACACAATATTTTTCCTTTCAGCTTTTCTGTCCCATAAATCCAGCGCTGAGTGGCTGAAATGGTCTGAAAGTCAAGCATGTGAGTGAGCCTCAAATATTCAACTCCAAATATTCAGTCTTTGCTGCCAACATTGATGTTGGAATAAGATGCAATTGCAAATTGCATGACCAGCTATTTGGATGCAGGCAGGAACAACATAATATCATATGTAATTGAGTTGAGTAATGGCAAAAATCTAGTTTCAGAACACTTTCATATTGCAATGTCTTGAAACCACATAAATTGCACTGATTTGCTCATTTTACTTGTTGCTGTATTTAAATAGCTGGACTAATGTTCTATTGTATTGATCCATAATCTGCTCTTACTTGCTTTATTTTCGTTGGAGTAACCCCACTTTCTTTAAACCACCAAAAATTTTTATGGCTTCTACTTATGCCCATTTTCATGCCCGAGGCTTGCATGCTTAAGGATCCTAAAACAACTAAGAAACGTAAAAACAGTATTATAAGAGCAGTCCTTTTTCAGAACAATTGTGATTTGTAAAAAATTCATTTTGATAAGCATAAGTTCTACAGAGCAGCAGTATGGTCATTTTTGGCCTCAGATCTGTTAATCATCCTTATTTAAATAGCCATTTGCTTGATTTGTGCAAATAATTGCCATTCTTTGTCTTGAAAAAGTGGATCTTGATATCAGAGGGAGTAAATACGTCAGGTTTATTCTTCAGATCTTCAGTAATAAAAAGGGAGTAAAGGATAAATGCTATTTAAGGTCCAAAATATGAAGACTGTTTAAAGAGTTGACATTTTTAACACATGATCATTAAATTTAGATTATTATTATCTGGAATTAGATTATAATTAGATTTAGATTATTATTATCCGGCATTTTTGATATTTCCACTTTATAGAAAATGACATAACTGTTGTTGTGGAATGAAAATGCCGTTTTAGATGATGTTCAGTGGACCTACAGATCCTGCTTTGAAGTCTGTGTGGTAAAAGATGTTATCTAATAAAATTAATTTCTGATGTACCTTGCCAAATCTTAAATCCTACTTACGTTTTTTTTCAGCCAAAGTACAAAATACACTTAAGATAGACTTAAGATATTTATTTGCAAAAACTCTTCCTCTCTTTTCTATTTCCTTCATGTTTCCATGCATATCTGAAACCAAGACTACAGAAGTGCTGAATCAGTCAAGGACAACTTCTTGTGTACTCCTGGTTTATTTTAACTGATCATGTTCCCAGCGTAGCTTCTTTCTTTACTGTCACATAAAGAATGTTAATCTGTGGCATTATTTTATCATTATGAAGAATTTGGTATAAATAAAAACTTAGGTTGAGACTTCATCCCAACAGGAGCATCAGGAGTTTTTGAGAAGGAAGAATATTCCACTGTGCCTCCCAGCACTGAAAGGCAACATGCTGTCCTCTCCTTTAGCTGTCAGCATTCCTTCCATCCTTCTGCCTTTTACAGAATTAAGAATACAATGGTAGCTGCCACAGGTGAAAAAGAAAATAGATAGCTCTGTGTTGCTCACTGTAACAGGGGCTGCTTCACTGGAACACCAAATTCTTGGTGTTAGGCGGCTCAGAAAAGACGGTCAGCTTTCCCTGGAGGAAATCCCCAACAGCTTTCTGGCCCTAGTTGCTAGAAAGGGGAGCTCAGAGGTGGAAAATCTACAGGTCTTAAACCCAGAAGGACAAATGACATAGCTAGCTGAAGACCTTCTCCCCTGACAGAGTTTTTAAAACTTCCTGTGCAGTCTAGTCTAATGTTTTATTATCCTTAACGTTAGTAATGCCCGTAAGAACCATCAGTGTTGGTTGCCACTGGTGTCACCCCTTGTTTTGTTTGGGAGTTGTATTTTGAGGTTTCCTTAAGATCTCAAATTTTATCACCTGAGAGCTTCTGTGTTTTGAGAAGAGCTTGCAAAGATGATATGTACACAAAGAAAAGACACTACTTAAATAATCCAAAATTATTCATAACTAAGCCACTTGCTGTTTGCGCCTGACTAAGTTCTCAGCTCTGAGCACTGGTAGCAGTAGGGTTTTTGTGTCCCAGAACTGTGCTCTCCAGCTTGTAAAACAGACTTCTTACCTAGGGAGAACACTTAGCTTGTACTTGGTTTTTTAGCAACAAAAATAAATTTCTGTAGTCAAAATATTGTAAATTCTGCAACATTTACTCCTTTTTACAGATTCTTGTTGTTTGCTTCAGATTAACTCTGTAGTGATTTAAACCTGATTACTACACATTCTACATTTAATTGAAGTGTCACTGATGTCTGTGGGAACAATTAATAGAAAATGTGATTGTTCATGTGACTGAAAAACAGTAAATTGTAAATTTGGTTTGGTTTTTTTTTGAGTTAATGGAAGACTCAGTTCATTCCACCAGTGAAGAAACTTGGCATTTTTTTTTCTAGTTTTTTTTTTTTTAAATTACTTTTTTTAAATTTACTCTAGTTTGGAAAATTAATCTTTCTCCTTTCATGGCAGTCCATCTAGCACCTCTTCTATGAATTTAATTCAAGTGTTTAATGAAATAAAGCTGGAAGGAAAAAACCTACTTTGTAATGGTGCTGGGGAGCAAAGCAGTAAGCTTGTTTATTTTGGTAACCCATACTAAAGTTGAATTGTACAATTCTGATTGACAAGGTTGCCAGGAGCCAGCAACATCTGTCTATCCTATTTTCTTCTGCTTATCCAGCCATATATGTGAAACAGGGGACACCACTGTATGCACTTAAGGCAAAATTCTGAACAGATGTGTGATCAGAACTCATAATATGCATGATAGTCATGGAAAATAAGAAGCTGCAATGGTCAAGTACAGGATAAATATCTGGCTTAGACCCTGGATGTGGTGTGCCTTTTCTATAGGTCTCTTCCACTCTGCAGACTCATCACCCCACTCTGCAGCATGAATTTAGGAGTAAAGCAGAAAAGAGATATAAAATTTGCACCTTGTCTTTCTGTCAACTTTAGTTTTCTTTTCCCCATAGTCCCAACATGAAAATTGAGGCAAAACTCATATCTCATTCTCCTCATCAGCATCACTGCGAACCTGAATGAGGAGCTCCTGTGGCCTGGCTATTTCACTTTGAAACTGCATTAAATATATCATTTTAAATCCCTACTGATAGTGTGCTGTACTACAGAAAGTTAGGGGCAGGTCTTGTGTCCCAGTAGGGTACTGTGGATTTTCCAAGTAAGGGGGAAAACACCATTCAGCTTTTAGGGTAGATACTAAGATTAACCAGGCCCTCAGGTGTTATATACTAGTACAATGTTACCAAAACTAGCAGAACTGTAGAGAGCTGCATGAGGTTCTGATTTATATTTAGCTGGATATGAAACTAACCAACAACCTCCCCCCACATTTTTATGTGCCTGCATATTTTTAATGGATCTGGGCAACATTTGTTGTTTTTTTTTCTTTCCAAGACTTCAGGCTTTGAATCGTTGCAGTTTGGAATCATAAACTGGGTAGCAAAGTTTTTTTTGTGCTGAACTTCCTGTCTGTAACAAACTCGAAACAAAGAAAACATGATTTCCCCCTCAGAGATTTACATTTAGCTAAAATCAAAATCTTTTTTCTGTAGTCATTATTAGGTGCTGATGAGCACTTCAAACTGTGGTATTTTCCTGCCAGACCCTAAAAGTGTAATAGTGCTGAATCCATAAAATTTACATATAATTTAGTAAAGTCTATTCTGAAGTGGTACTTCAGGACAACTTTGATGACTATGGGTTGGCTGCTGGCTAAACTGCAGTCTTAGAAGAGTAGGAAGATCCTTTTCATTGATTACCATTTATCTTAGCTGGAGAACATACTCAGGGATGTTTGACAGATGGGGAGTGTATCTGAGTATTTATTTCAAATCTTTATTTATCAAAGTTAAATTTTGGAACAATTATTGTAAGCCTCTAGCATTTGGATTTCAAACATTATGAATGTAAACTGATGAGACACATGCTGTCTTTTCTAGAAAAATAAAATCTTTTGGGGGGGGGAATCTCAAGAAAATTACACAGAACAAACTAATGTGCATTGCATATGTAATGTCTGGTAATTATATCTTGTCAAAAGCTCAACTTTTTTTCTCCTTTATTCTTTAGAAATATGGTAATAGTCCCTTTTCCCTTGTAGTCAATTATAAATTTCAGGAAGAATTAAGTATGTTAAATCTCTTCTTCCCCCTCTTCCCCCTCCCTTGGTCTCTATGGCAGCAGCAGGAATGGAAGGGAATTACTTTGATCCCCATTTCTGAGAGACATTTCGTTTTTTCAGAGCATTGACCTTGTTTAGTGCAACTGAAATTTTCAGTAGATTTCATTAGATTATAATTTGGTGATTTTAAGGAGATGTCTTTATTGAGATTGGTTTTAACTATGAAAGGAGAAGGGCGATTTGTTTCATAAATCTATGAAGAGCGCTATAAACTGAGAAAAGAAAATGTTCAATTAACAGCTCAGGCAGATAAGGCTGGGGCTCGATTCTGTACAACAGTGGCAACCTGCAGAGGTGAGGCAAGGTGGAAGGTGCTGAGCAAGAAAAAGGAAACAAGAGAGTTTGATCCTGGCTCAATTAATAATAGTGCTGCTTAATGATAGCAGAGCTATACATTCTTAACACGTCCCTTTTCTGGTATTCAGAAGACCTGGTGAAGGTGGGAAGATAATTTCCCAGTGGCAAGGTCAGCTTAACTTTTATTCATTTCACATGGCTGGAGCTGACCAAATAGGTTCTTTACAATGTCCAATAGGCCACTAAAAGCAGGAAAAAAATCTGTCTTGAGGCTTTCATGCCCAACATAAACACGTATTTCTTTTCTGTGTTAACTTGTTTGATACTACCGTGCAGATTTCACAGCATCAGAGAATATGCCAAGTTGGAAGGGACCCACAAGGATCATGGAGTCCAACTCCTAGCCCTGCACAGGGCCATCCCCAAGAGTTGCACCATGTGCCTGAGAGTATAACCCAGATATTTCTTGAACTCTGACAGGCTTGGTGCTGTGATCACTTCCCTGGGCAGCCTGTTCCAGTGCCCAGCCACCCTCTGGGTGAAGAACTTTTTTCTAATATTCAACCTAAAACCTCCCCTGACACAACTTCAGGCAATTTTTTGGGGTCCTGTCACTGGTCACCACAGAGGAAAGATCAGTGTCTGCCCCTCCTTTTGCCCTCACAAGGAAGTTCTAGACTGCAATGAGATGTCCCCTCAGTCTCCTTTTCTCCAGGATGAACAGACCAAGTGACCTCAGCTGCTCCTCAAGAACCATCATCATCTTTGTTGCCCTGTATCCATTCATCTGGTGCAAGACTTCTGGAAAATGAGAAGATATGTGCATTCAAAGAGAAAGGAATATGGTTATTTATGAGTGAATCATTAGATCGGGATATGGCCTAGTGTATTATATTTTGCTCATTCTGAGGCCTCTAGTTGAGTTCTACTATTTTCATTCTGCCAAGCATCAGAGAAGATAATTTGCAAGGATGTGTAGGAGTAGCTGAGTATGTTCCACCGGTTCTGACTTCAGCCAACGCTTTTGCTAATGGAGACCTTGCTCAAGGACTTGTATGCGATTTCTTGTATATATATTCCTGGCCATTCTAGTGGATACAAATGGAATCTTAGCTGTGAATTCCTTAGACTCTGATCACTAATATCTTCTCTGAGAGAGAATATTAGTTCAGGTCTCAGACAGTGTTGCAGTTCAGTGAGCCCTGAACCTTTGTATTCCTGAACATCTCTGGATTTTTTACATCTTCCTGCAGAGCTAAGATCTGCCTCTGAACGTGGCTCCAGACACAATCACATCAGGCAATATTTAGCCATCCAAATTTGGTCTTGATATTGATATTTTGTATGCATAAATCTCTCCCTGCCTAAGAGAAAGTGGCAATAACCTGTACGTACTTGCTCTTAAAGTCACACAACACAGAAGAGGAATTCTTTCTTGAAATCTTACCCAGAGCTTGCTGATGTGCAACTGCATCTCTGTTACCTAAAACTTCTCTTGTGCAGCACAACAAAGCTCTCACCTTCTGGTTCAATATTCAATATGTATTATTTCCCTGTGGAATACTGCAGTGGGCACTCATGCATTACCGCTCTGCATTGAGTTAATGCATCTCCAACATGCATTATACTGATGTTTCTATCCAATGCCCATAGCTGTCAGTTATTTTAACACCTGACTAAGAAAAGCACATGGGAAAGAAGCTTACTTAAAGGTCGCATACTAGGAAGGCAGGTGCTGTGCCTGCACTCTGAAGAGATTGCAGCTTTGTTTTTGTTTCCTGAAGTCGGTACTTTTCTATCTCCTGGTTACCTCTGTGGTCTGCATTGCTGGATGTTTGATAAACCTATTGCTTTGGGAATTACATGTATCAGTTCCTCCAGAGAAGAAACTAGACTGTCTCTAACTGAATGTGATGTCAGCATCTCTATCTGATTTGGTCATCGCTTCATTGCTTCCTGAGTGTATTAATGGTATGCAATTTATAAAGGATTTGAAGTGTCAACCCAGAAAAAAAGCTGTGACTGATGCTGAATTCAGCAATGAGAATTGAAATTATGCTTTTGCGTCCCAAGGTCTCTTTATATAAAAATTACACAAGCTGAAGATCTTAATGCATATTTTGAAGGCTCTGATTTCATTAAGCTGTGATAAAGCCTGTGCCTGGATGGCCGTATCTGTCACTACCTTGGAGCTCTCTCAAGGGTGAAGCTTAGTGCAGGAGTCCAAGTATCCTCAAAGAAAAGGAGTAAAACAAGACTGTGGAAATCACTCATTCATAAGCTATAGAGAATTTTTTCCATTTGAGATGGAGAAGACTTTTACTGGAACGTATTCTCCCATACAGTGAGGCAAGATATATTTACATACCAATATTAGTGAACGTGAAAAACAAACTAGAGGTAATTCTGTCCTCCCTTGAAGGCTGTGTGAAGATGATTTTGAATGATGGATTTTCACCCCTTTTAAGATTTTTAACTTTCCGGTGTAGTGGTGGACCAGGGACTACAGTTTTATCCTTACAAAACTTCTAATCTGTGGAAAATGTTAGCAATAATAATCAAAAGGAATTAAATCCTTCTACAGCCTGCAAATATTTACCAGTATATTTATTCCTATGCTTACTTGTTTTGCCTATGCTTGCAGAATACTTTATGTACTGTTGACCTTTTGGCTAACTTTTTATTTTAATTGGTGTCTCTAGATGTAATATGTTGGAGATTTTGGATATTAAAAAAAAACCTAACTGAGCACTTTTATGAAGAAAAATGTTACCAGCAGCTGATCTGCAACCTTATATCTTAGAACTGTTTCAACTAGGTGAGGGTGAAAGATATGAAAGGTATGAAAAGCATTGTTTTTACACAATACAAAAAGAAGTGATCACTCAAATAAGAAATCAGCTGTAATTTTCAAAAAGAATCCAACTCCAAGTCCCCAAAAAGCTGTAGGAGAAAAGCGTTCAGTCCTAGTCCATTTCTCAGACAATACCAGTGAAATGTCACGTTACCAGCACTGTAATTCAAATATCCAGCTGCAAAAGGCCAAACGCTGCAGGTCACCCTACAGCCCCAATGAATGACCAGCACAGCCCTTGTCCTGGAAAATTGGGATCTCACTAGAACTGCTAACTATGAGCAATTCCCAGTTACTGCTGTCTCTCTGACCTTTGAATATCCATGTGCCATGGGACTCTGAGAGCACTGGGACAATTTAGGTATGAATCTCAAAGTCAAGTGAACTTGTACTGTATTAGTCCCTCCTACTATCTGGAGCTTTCATTTTTGCAAAAGCATCCTCTTTAAGAATTTGAGGAGTCTTTTTGAGGCGTCTCCTGACAAAGTTATACATAGCCTCTGTAAGATCAGGCTTTTCAATCAGAAAAGTGTTTTCAGTCCAAAGCACATTATTAATTTTCTTGCTTTTAACTTGCCTTGGAATAAAGACTGAAAGCGTATAATTGTTAAAGGAAAAAAATAATTACTAGTGTTTCATGCAGTCTTTTGATCAGAATACATTTATAGTTTTATTATTTTGATGGGATTACATCGTTTGCTGTTGCATTCATCCCTGCCTTACAGGAGATAACTCACACCTGCAGGATACTGCTGCCATGATAGCAGTGACTTTTTCAAATACTTTTAAGCGAGGCTTTCTAAACTTTCATCTAAAGGTACAATGCTTCTTGCTTGCTAGCTGTTTTTCTGAATATTTCTTAAAGTTGTCTAAGTGATAATTAAAAAGATAAACAGTTTTAAGGTTTGGAGTATAGAAAGCTCGAACTGATATCCACATTTTTTCCTTTTTAACCTGTAAATGTAGTATTGCACTGCTTTACAAATGTTTACTTTTTGGAGATAAAGAACAAAGAACTAATAATTCTTAAATTAGACTTCCAATTGAAAGCCACTTGAGGTCTAATCATTGGTGTTTGCAGAGGTTTCTCTCCTTTACTCTCAGCATGGAGAAAGGTGTAATGTGCTTGCTTGGGGTATATCTGGCTTAAATGAAAATAAAAAGAAGAAAGCTTTTCTCCCTCTTCCCCCTGACATAACTTCCAGCTTCAGGAACACACATGATTACAAGAGTCCTCCAATTCAAGGAGCTAAATAATAGTTTGACTCTTATGTGAAATGCTGAGAGTAATGGTGGCAGACACCAGAATTTATTCTGAACTTTTCTTCAGGGAGTTTGAGCCAATCTGCTGTGCAATTGATTCTGATGGGCTCCAAACCTTGGCTGAAATGTAATTGAATCACAGCAAATGTAAGGTAAATTACAGGAAGATCAGCCTGAAGGCCTGATTGTTACATCTTGCACTGCCATGTGGAACCTTAGACTTTAAATTAAGCCCCCACTCTTTCTGTTCTGCAAAGTTTCAGGGAACTGCAGGAGTCTTGGGTACTTGCTTATGTTCTCCAGGGACCAATCTGGGGAGCAAGCAGAGCATTCTGCTCAGAAAAGAAACACACCCTACAAATTTGGGACATACTTACTCCTCCTATAAATTAGCCCTGGGGGTGTTTCAGGCTGCAGCTATCACTGGTTCGTAGAAGACATTGTGGAAAAATGCAGCCTGTCATGAAATGGAGGGGGTGGAAAGCCAATCTCTATCTACTGACTAGTGCTCCGCTGTTCTCTGAAAGCACCAGTGTGGAGGAAAGGCAGATGGCACATGCTTGAGATTCAGAGTGGATGCGTGTTCACCCACATAACTGAGAACTTCACACCAAAATTAATGGATAGCTCTTGAGGCCATTTTGGTCCTACAAACTTCAGATTATTTCCCATACATGACAGTGGAAAATGACTTTGTGAGGTGTGATGCATACTAGCAAACTTCTAGATGCCCCATATGGAATAGAGTCCATTGCGCCTAGCGATTGCAGCACGTACTGTGTTGTGTATAATGCCATTTTCACTTATTTGCAGCAGAGCCATGGCAGATGCCCATCTCACAAATGCTCAGTCGAAACACCTGCCTGGATACCCATTCAGCACTCTACCGTAAGTTTGAGCCTTTTAATACAAAGATTTGAGAGACTGAATGGTAAGTCTCTGTGTTTGGAGAAGCCCCGGTCGGGTAATATTTCCATACTCAATGCATTTGAGAAAAAAACAGAAACAAGTCCTAAGGCTAGACCAAGCTACTTGTGAAGCCTGAACTGTTGAAATGTTGGGTGGTTGCTTAACAGGGCTTCTCCAGGGTCTTCAGGAATTTAATTCATTCCACATGGAGCAGTGGGGATCAGTGGCAAGCATGGTATAGTTGGTGATGACGTCCTACTCAGGGATTGCGGAGTTACTGTTGATTGCTGTAACTGGGCTCCGGCTGAGTGTGATGACTGGGAGCCTGCTACTTTTGCCTGATCATGGAGAAAGTTTGAGGGAATTCATTCATAAGCTCCTGCAGGGTCTGCCAAAAAGAGCTGACATTTAAAGCTGGACCAGGCTGTCTCCAGATCCAGTTGGTGACACAGGGAAGGGGAGATGCACCTTTTCTTCTCTCCACCTTTTCGTGGAAGAAAGACTGATGATTCCAAGTGCTTTTATGGACTAATAAGTAGGGAAATTTGCCCAGTATAGGTAACAACTTTTGGGGTGATGGACAGTGAGTGAAACTTGGTCTGCTGGGTTTGTAGGAAATTACTGTTGTAAATGCTTTCCTCTTCCTGCCAATTAGATGACTTCAGTGATATTTGCTTTTAACTATCAAAGACACAGTAATATTTGAAGAGAAAAAAGCCAACTGTGGTCAAGTTGACACTACATTGATTTATATCTTGTCTGAACATATACTGTAGATTGAGCCAGATCCTTGGATGCTCTAAGTTAGAGGGCTGACTAACAGAGCTGTGATGATTTATTGAAGCTGAGGAGTTGGCAGGATTTAGTTGACATTTTTGTTGGCTCTATACCACAGCATGATGTTGGTCCACAGCTATTAACTTGTCACGTTTTATGACTAGATGAATGAGAAACAAATTCAAGCTTTCACCCTCCCTCAATCTCTTGCTAATCTTGCAAATGATTGTAAGCTCTGTAGTTTTGGTTGTCCTTACAATATGTTAAAATTAATTATATAATTGTTTATCTATATTAAAAGAGACCCACTTGAAAGTATTGTTTGAGTTGAGCTAGCCAGTTTTTTACCAGGTGAGGATCTAGTCCAGTAACTAATTAGTAGTTCTTTCTAGCTATTAGTTTCTGTTCTCAAAGTATTTGGATCAACTTTGTGGTGTGGTTTACATTGTTTTGTGTTTATATTAAGAGGGTTGCAGCATGAGCACAAGTATGGTACTGTGGTGCATTGAGAACTGGAACTGTACGGGGCATTTGTAGCAAGTCAGAAGCAGCTGCACTCAATGGTTTCCACTAACACCATGACCTGACTTTTCACATAGTGGCCTTAAATGCCTTGGATATTTATTAGGATATTTTTTTGCTTAAACTATAAAAAATAAAAGCATTTATCTTGAGTTTTCTTTGTTTGTCTCATTACACGAGATACGTGTACATGCATAGGTAAAATCAATAGATCTGCTATCTTGCAAATTTTTATATTGTCACAGAAAATGGTAAACTGAGGATTAAACTTCATTGTCTTTATTAACATGAGAAATTGTCTAAGATGAGAATAACTCCAAGAAGTGTTATTTTTAAACTGTTATAGTGGAAACTGCTTCTTGGACCAATACTATTTAATATCTTAATCAACAGCGTAGACAGTGGGATTGAGTGTACCCTAAGCAAATTTTGCAAGGACACCAAGTTAGGCGGTGCTGGAGGGAAGAGATGCCATCCAGAGGGACTGTAACAGGCTTGAGAGGAGGGTCTTTGTGAACCTCATCAAGTTTAACAAGGCCAAATACAAGGTCCTGCACCTGGGTCAAAGTAATCATCAGCAATAGCACATACTGTGAGATAAATGAATTGGGAGCAGCCCTGAGAAGAAGGACTTTGGGGTACTGGTGAATAAAAAATGGGACATGACCTGAAAATGTGCACTTGCAGCCCAGAAAGGCAGCCCTGTCCTGGGCTGCAGGTTGACGGGAGGTGATTCCGACCCTCTGCTTTCATTAGACTCCACATGGAGTGCTGCACCCAGCTCTGGCATCCCCAACTTAAAAAGGACATGGACCTGCTGGAGTGATTCCAGAGGAGCCCACAGTAATGATCAGAGCACTGGAGCACCTGTGCTATAGAGGCAGGCTGAGAGAGCTGGGCCCGTTCACCTTGGAGGAGAGAGGGCTTCAGGGAGACCTTATTGTGGCCTTTCCCCATTTAAAGGGAAAGGTAGGCACAAACTTTTTAATAGAATCTGTTACGGTAGGATAAGGGGTAATGGTTCTAAACTGAAAAAAGGTGGATTTAGGTTGAACATGAAAAAGAAGTTCTTTACTGTGAGGGTGGTGAGACACTGAACAGTGCCCAGAGAAACTGTGGGTGCCCCATCCCTGGAATTGTTCAAGATCAGGATGGATGAGGCTTCGGGCAACCTGATCTAGTGGAAGATGTTCCTGCCTGGGGCAGAGAGGGGTGGGACTAGATGATCTTTAAGGATCTTTAAAGGTCTTTTCTAATGCAAGATGTTTCTATGAGTCTATGAAAAAACCCCCAACTTACTATTAAACTGTTCAACTGTTCACTTACTTGCTATTTTTTTATTCTAGAGTACAATATGTAGTCCTTGAGGTAATTGCCTACTTGAAGCTTGTTATTGTGTATTTTTTCTTGATTATTAAATGAATTGAAATGTATTGAAAGAAAATAAGTTGTAATTTCCAAGTACCTCTTGCCTTTTTTTTTTTTTTTTTTAAAGCAAACAATTTTCTACGCAGCCAAACAGATTTTTCTGTCTCTCTTATCTGTATCAGATATTCATAGGCACTTTTTACCATACTTCAGTAGACTTGTTTTCTTTGGAGACTAATGCAGACAGTTGGGGAAAGTTAAATCAAGCAGAAGTTAACTTTTAAGTGGTACCAATATTTTTCCCCATCTGATTTCAGAAGTGTTTTTTAACTGCCTTGCCTTTATCAGAGAAGAATATCTATGAAATGTCAGCATTTTGATAGAAAGCTGATTAATGAAATGAAAATTTCTAGTGACACATCAAAGCATATTACCTTCTATAAAAGGACTGTGGGAAAAAAATGAAGGAGATATCTAGTGTGTTGTGAAAACTCCATTAGATGACGACAGCATGTGTTTGGATGTCTCTCAACAGTGGCAGAGGGAACAGTGTCAAACAATGAAGGAAAAACAAACTGTTAGAAAAGGTATCCTCTTTCATCAGTTTTCCTGTCTGTGTCACTCAGGATGACATGAGTCTGGGCTAGGTTTTTCTCTCCTTTTTCATCATTTTTTATAAAAAATACTGTGTCCTCTCTTGGGAGTGCCTTTTGCATCTAATGCAAAACAGGAGATCTGGAAGCATTGTTGTTATGTAACAGTCTGACTTTTGCCATCCCTAACTTATTATTCTCTTTGAATTTGCTGATGATTCTTGCAATTAAGATTCTCAGTTCTGTTTGTCAACTCACCATCTGCAAAAGAGGCCATAAGTGAATACTGCCTTTCTGTTTGTTTACACTGTCCTCAATTAGACTTATTTTAAGTCTGAGAGTTTTTTTGATCAAGGGAATTACCTAGGGGTGGCTTTGTCTGCACTTGCACTTTTGGTCATGTCTTCTGTAGGATTTTAGTGTTTGATTATAAAATTGTCCAAAAGGAGTTCACTGTACTGCTCTCTAGCATACTAAACCTCACAATAGCTGAGGCTGCTCACTTGCTAGATCCATTATGTAAAGATAATGAAGTGTCAGAGACTGCACCTGTGTTGCAAAAACATTTGGGCTTGTTTTTTCTTCCAGCCCCCTTGACAGCTTTTCTTGAGTTTGGCATTCGGGACAAACATTCACCTTAGATCACCCTGCAGCATTAATAGGATCCCTCTGCATTTCCTTGCTGCAGTCTCAGCAGAGCTCTTTGGTCCACTGTCCTAGCCCTCTTCCACTGAAAAATTCCCTTTTGGGCATCATCTGCGATGGAGAAGCAGCAGGAAGGAGCAGTAAAGGGAGTGTGGGCACAAAAGGTAAAGGATCTGGCACATGCCTTAAGCAGAGCCTCACTCAGCATCAGCTGTCCCCTCAACATGAAGAAAGGGACAGTGACTTTAAGGGAAGGTGAACCGAAGTGAGGGTTCTCACAGGGTAAATGCAGCAACTGTACATGCTGCCATAGCTCACAGGCTGCAGCTTTACATAGGTGCTACATTCTGCAGAAATTTAGTGGAGATTTTGGGTGCCAGGCTGCTCTGCAGCTGAGCTCTCAGTCATTCTGCCTCCCAATTTGCCTGTATGCATAGCACAAGGAGAGCAAAAATCACTCCTCTTTGAGCCTGCATAGATGTACAGGATGTTATTGCTCTGTTTACATGGGAGAGATCAGTGCACAAAGGATATAATTATTCTGTCTTTCTCTTCTCCCAATTTATTGAGAACACTGGAGGGAATACACTAATGCCCTGCACAATTCTGATTTTAGCCTGCTCGATTTGAGTGTTAACCGATAAACATTCCTGGTTCAAACAAATCAAGTTTTTTGTATTCAGAGTCACTTTGCAGGAGTTGTTTTAAAGAAATTCTCATTTTTGGAGGATGTTAGTTCTGGTGGTTGTGCTCTATGTAAAGAATGTTCTGACATGATATGTAGCCAAGCAGAAACATACTGAAACATGAATGTTCTGATTTGGCTTAAGGCTATGGGCCTGGAAGAATTGTTTCTGAGATCAGTCTTGCTCTTGTTAAACACAAAACAAATAAATGTCTCTGTTTGGCTAGAGTCATCTCTCTCCTGGGACAAGGGTTGTGCCTTGTAACGATGTCCCATCCTCTCCTGTGTAGATGTGCTCTGTAAAATAGCTCTGCACTCCAAAAAATACCTTTTGCAGGGTCTTTAAGCTTTAAGTCTTTTTCTGTTAAAACCCTGTTGGCTAATAAAATTCACAGACAATCTGGGTGGTGGCTAATGTGAAAAATTTGGAAAACAGAGCTATTAATGCAGAGCTTCTTCTGTCATCTTGGTGCTGATGGTAATGGAAAATTCTGAGTGCCAAAACTCAGCTTTATTTTTAAAGGCGTTATTAAAGTAATGCCATGCATATTTCTGCTGTATTCCTGCAGATCTTCTTCAGTCCAAAATCTCCTGTACGCCTCCTTGCTCTGTTGCTCAAGGCAGTTTATTGTCCACTTTACGGTTAAAAAAGTCTGTCTGGACCCTGCAATGCTGAGTCTGTCACCACTTGCCAGCTATGAAGCTGCTTTTTAAAATAGCCACTTAAATCCCCCTTCCCCTGGATAACTCTCTAATTCTTCCTTCTCGTTTTCACTACCCTTCCCAGCCTTCCCTGGGGAAAAACATGCTGTTCCTATTGTTGGCAGTAGCTGAAGGTGCTGAAGAGTCTCTTCTGTAATCTGATTTACAGATTCAGTGGAGAAAATTCCAGCTAGACTAAGGTAGTGTTGGATTAGCAACAAACCACAGCACATTCCAGCAGGGCAGCAAATGCTTCATGCTTGGGTAGATAGAGGCAGAGGCTAGCAGAGTATGTGTAAACAGAAGGGATTAGGTTTAGGAGCAAATTTTGAGAGAGATAAGGCAAAAAAAGGCAATTTACTCCTCTATTTGATCAAATAGTAAGGAAGAAATGGCAATAGCCCTTTGATAAGGAAATATATACATCTAATTTATAATATATATGGTCCTTCCTCCCATTTCAGTTCTTGTGATCCCAGTCAAACTAGTGAAGGGTTTCACAACTGCAAAACAAGCTCAGAAGCCATTAAGATAAGGTGATAATTCATTTAAAAATTTAATCTGATAAACATTAAGCTGCTCAAAACCATTATCTGCAGACTGACCCACATATCTGCTTGACATCATCATCAGGAAACATTTTGCATGAGTTATTTACAATGAGTAATCTCATTAAGCACACATTATGTATAGGATATTTGCTCTCTTTATTGCTTTATTTGTTTTATGGAGAGCACGAGGGTGTTTCTACAGCAGTCTCAGTCACAGAAGTACAGCAGTGCATAATTTAGAGCAAAATATTTCTAACTTGGTTATAGAAATTTCCTTTAAGCTGAAATTTGGTATTGATCTTTATGAGAGCAATTACTTAAAGGTACTTTTATGGAAAAGCAAATATAGATTTAACTACTTAAAATGATTGCAACTCATGAGGTTTATGAGCAAAAAATTTAAAAAACATTTAATACTCTTCTGGACACTATTTTAAAATTCTGTTTTAAGTGCTTATTTAGCCAGGCAACATTTTGACACTGTTACTGAAGTTTAAAAACAGTGTGCACATTCAGTTTCTACAGTATTTATTATTTATTATTCCCAGAGGAAAAGCTCTATTGGAGTACAATCTTTCTGATAGTGTATATGTAGCTTGGGGGTCATATACTGGGGATATTGCTACTCAAAAGCCACACTTTTCTGACACGGGAAATTCCATGCTAAGGTTAAACATGAGTGGTTCAAACATTCTGAGTTTATGGTAATATACATAAAACCAAAGTTAGCTCCAGTCTTTATTTACAGTGTGCAATAACCAGAAAATATTGTTATTATGACTCTTTAGAAGTGTTTGTAGTCCCCAGTAAAGTGAGCAAAATTGTTTTCATTATTTTTCTCTTAGATATATTGCAACATAAAATGAGGCAGTGATTTAATGCTTTTTTTAGGAAACCAAAGAAGTTCATCATATAACTTAAAAGAGTGCATGTATATGTAGCTGGCAGGTGAAGGGCAGTTCAAGTGGAAAAGTAGGACTATTACTTATAGGTGAGTGACTCGTCATGATATCTGAAAACTGCATGTTAGCAAGGATCCTCATTTTGCCTGATTCTGTAGTAAAAATCTACAGAAGAAACTTGCAGGGGAAGCAGTTGTGGAAGACAAAGGGTAGAAACTATGCCTTGTTCAGCAGTATTTGATAGAGATGCTGAAAGTGAAATTCATCTGTCCATATTTATGTCACTGGAGAGCTATAAACACTTTTGAGGTGCAGTTTACCTTTACACTGGTATGTATTAATTGGGCTATGGAAGGTTGTATTTCCCTTGACTAGTGATGAAGACACCTAGGCAACCAGCTCTGACACAGGTGTCTGAAATGAAGAGGTATCCCATGGTTTTCTCAGTGTTGCCCAGGTCTGTGGCAAAGCGTTGATCTACAGCAAACACTCAGGTACAAGAATTTCCTTCTAGGCTACCGCAAACAAGGAGTTTATTATAATTATCCTTTATATTTATCAGAATCATTAAGCTTGGAAAAGCCCTCTAAGATCATGGAGTCCAACTATTAACCCAGCACTGCTGTGTTTACCACTAAAGCATGTCATGAAGTGCCACATCCACATGCCTTTTGAACACTTCCAAGAATGGCGATTCCAGCACTTCCCTGGGCAGCTTGTTTCAGTGGCTGACCACACTTATGGTAAATAAATTTTTCCTAATATCCCATCTAAACCTCCCCTTGTGCAACTTGAGTCAATTTCTTCTTGTTCTGTCACTTGTTAGTTGGGAGAAGAGATTGATCCCTACCTGGCTACAACCTCCTTTCATGCAGTTGTAGAGAGTGATAAGGTCCACCCTGATCCTCCTTTTCTCCAGACAACCCCAGGTTGTCTCTCTAAACAGCCCCAGGTCCCTCAGCCACTCCTCGTAAGACTTGTGCTCCAGACTCTTCCCCAACTCCGTTGCTCTTTTCTGGACATGCTCCAGCACTTCACCGTCCTTCTTGTAGGGAGGGGCCCAGAACTGAACAGAGGATTTGAGATGCAGCCTCACCAGTGCTGAGTACAGGGGGACAGTCACTGCCCTGGTCCAGCTGGCCACAGTACTGCTGACATAGGCCAGGATGCCATTGGCCTTTTGGGTCACCTGGGCACACTGCTGGATTGTGTTCAGTTACAGTTGACCAGAACCCACCAGGTCCTTTTCCTTCAGGCAGCTTTCCACCCACTCTTCTCCCAGACTGTAGTATTGCCTGAGTTTGTTGTGACCCAAGTGCAGGACCCTGCACTTTTCTTTATTGAACTTCATACAGTTGGCCTCAGCCCATCAATCCAGCCTGTCCAGATCTCTCTGCAGAGCCTTACTACCCTCAATAGATAGGGGAAACTGCCACTGACATCCAGGCAAACTGCAAATGAAGACAGGATTGGATCTGGTTATTATAACATCTCACAGAAGTTGGTATTATACCTACTGCCTTTTCCCTTAATACCTTGAAAAGAAATCTGTTTAACCATAATAGACCATATGTTTTAGTGGCATTTTCATTGGTACTTTTAGATTGCAAGTCCTATTATTCATTCAGTACATACATACTGTATAATATCATTTGCACTTAAAGGGCTATGGGAACTTCAGATTCTCTCTTTATCACATAAATGGCTATAAACAGCCATCTTAGCAAATGTGTTCTCCAAAGATTTACTCCTGGAAAGTTCTGAATGTCTCCTTTGAAATGCTTGGGGGTCCTCCCTTTGACCCTGTTGGTATCACTCATATGCCACCCTAAATGAGCATGGGAATCCTGCCCTAGGACTGGAAAGCTTATTCGTCAGGGAGGTGTTGCACAGGCATTTCAGAAGAAATGGATATAAAAAGCTACTTTAAAGGCTGATAAAATTAGTCTTCCCTGCAGAATACTTATTTCTCTGCTGTTTGGAACATTTTTTTTTTCTGGTTGTGAACATTCATGCAAATTGTATTTGTTTGCTTTGTTTGTTTGTTTTGGGTTATCTAAGGAAGCAGGGAATAATAAGTGGGAATGTGCCTGTAAACCATAGAATTGATAATCTGTTACATTTCACAGGAAGAATATTAATTGTAGGTCTAAATATCAACCCCCTGTGTTTTCAGGGGGTTGAAAACTAGAGCTTCAGTTGTCCGTGCAAACAGACCTTTTCTATCAGAAAACAGACCAGTTCTATCATCTCTTCTTGGAATTTGAGCCTTGCCAAACCCCAAAGGTGCTCAGCTCTGTTGATGACTCTTGAAGCTTGTGGATACATCTTTACGGGTCAGTGACACTGAATGAAGTTTTCTGGGCAGACATCTGCCTTTTTTTGCATCGAGTCACCATCTTATGTGAAGTCACAGGAATAAAATTGTGCTTGAAGTGTTTAGCATTAATTATGGATTCAGCTGCAACCTGTCAGTCATTCTAACAGTGCCTCTTCATCTAAACCACGGTAGGCCCATCTCTTCTCTCCTACCTTGGATGCATCCCTGTGTTCCCTTAGTGTCTGAGCATCTCAGAGTATTAATTTGTTTTCACAAGATCTTTGTGAAGAAGTTGGTAGAGGCTGTTATCCCCATTTTAAAAACAAGGGTGGGAAGCAGAGAGGTGGAGGAGACAGCTACATTGCGCATGTAGCATGTGAATGGAGCGTATGCCGCACTCGGAGCAATTAACCCATAATAAAGCTAATAGTTCAAGCATGATATCACATCTTTGTGTTTTATTATGCCATTCATCTGGTCAGCTCTTGAAACAGCCTTGGGACTTGGTAACAGCAGTGAATGACAGAACAAAACATTACTCTTTTGTGGAAAGGGAAGGGACATTTTTAAAAATATTCACCATCACAGATATAACTTCAGGAGAGAGTTTTGATACATCAATTTGGCATCCCGAGCCACACCTTTGCTAGATTATTTACCTTCAGTTTATGAGCTGGACTCTAGCTGTAGAGCAATGGGACAGCCACAGTGTGTAGGAGTTGTGAGATCTTCAATCTGCTCTGCCATCGCTGTCTTTGCTCAGAGCCGAGTTTCAGGGGCAGCTTCATTTAGAGGCTACACATTCTGTATTCCTCTGAATTGTTTATAATGTATGATGGAAGCATCTAAAATAGGATGCTGTATAATTAAAGAAAAAGCAAAACCACCAAAATGTTGAAGCTATTCCTCCCACAAGTATATACTATGTATATGTATTTTTACACACACTTCAGTATCTCATGCCTCTGGTGTCAGCTCCTGAGCTCACCCCAATTGTAGTGATCTCTGCTGCATAAATAGCTCTCTGTCCCTGTCTCCAGTTATCCTAAACTTGTTAGTGTTCACCTCCTATACTTTTTGCTATGCCACCTGCCTTTCAGTCTAAATGCTGTTACTCTCTTCGCTGCCACCAGTCTCAGATTTCCTGAGTGAAGACTGGGTCTTGAATTACTTTGGGAACTGAAGGATGGGTAAGGGAGTGCTCTTTCATGTTTTGGTGCTTTCTTTTCACCCACATAATAGCTCTCACATTTTCTTCTTCCCTGCCATGTTACTTCTGAGGTACTTAGGGATACTTCTATTTCGATAAACATTTACTATTTTTAAACTGCTTATCCTTGGAGAATACGTAATTAGAGGAGTGAAGAAAAGTGTTTTCTTACACTGGATAGCCACCTAGAAATATGTAAACGTCATGACAGTAGCAGAATGGCAATATGGGATTGAAAGACAGGGAGTAAACCTTGGGAGTCATCTGCTGTTACAGAGAACACTATCAGGTAAAACCTCACTTAAGAATTTGGAAATAGTTCACTGTCAGATACTTCCAGCTTCTGCTGTCATCCTGTGTTTGTCTCTCCTACTGCATGAATGTGATAAAGTACAAACCACACTATTTAAAGATTGGTTTCAGTAAAAGAGCCAAGTGAATAACTTACCTGAGAATTTGTGGTCTACCTGGATTTGCCCTGCTACTTTAAAACAGAATTGTATGTGCTGATCTGTCGCTTCTCTGCACAGTGGAGCCTTTAATTCTAAGCTTAGGCCAGGGCTGCCTGATAAAAAGCCAATTTGTGTCACATTTGGTGTTAGCAGACTCAGTCACTTTAAATGGTTCAGAAAACTTTAGGCCAGCCACATAAAAATGAACAAAAGTCCGAAAGGAACTCTGTAGCCCTGAAAATGGTAGAAGTCCGTGGTTGATGGTTAGAGATAAAGTGTGGTAAGATGTCAAGTATCCGGTGATATTTCCCTTGGAATAGCTTTCTTGCTTCAAGAAATCAGGAGTAGTGTCTTCTTAAGTTTGAGATTACAGATGGCCATACTTCTGGTGGATGACCTGAACTCCTTAAAATATGAATTACAAATGTGGAACAAAATTCTGCTATCAGAGAACTAAATCTAGATTTGCACCAGTGGAACAGGGCAGGGTTTGGTTTCTCATACTCTCCCTTGCTAGTAAAAGTGATTAAACCATGAAATTCAAACCCTTTCCTGTATTTTTTTAAATAAAGAAAATATGGTTTGCTAATAAAATCTTGGCATTTACTTTATCAGTTCTTAACTATAGTAAAGAGGTTTTTACTTATCAGGTATATGCTTATCAGTTTTCTAGTATAGTATATATTCTACTTTAGTACTATCTGTTCAGCTATGCATTTGCTCAACCCCTCTATGCATGAAGAGTGCCTTTAAAGATTTAAGGGGCAATTTGAATAATGATTTTTTTTTCAGCTATCCTTCATTAAATTTAAATTGCCACTAACTTTCTGTGACATCAATTCAATGGAAACTCAGCATCCGCTACAATAAAAAATGGCTTTGAGCAGATCTTTCCATTTTTCTCCTTTATTTTCTATTGCTTATTGAGTATTTTTGTTACATTGTGACTGATATGAGGGTTTGAAGCTCTTGTAAAGTTATTCACAGTATTTCTGTTTCAATTAATAGTAGGTCTTTAGATAAGACCTCTTTTTGTTTCAGCAAAATCAGTGAAAAAATTGATTTTGAAATGAAGGTAGAAAGGTGTCCTTGGTTTATCACCTCTGAAAATGAAAAAATTTGAATTCATAACATTCACAGCAGTAGTTTACCATATTGCATGTTTATTAGGTTTTTAGATGTGCTTAACTGCAGTTAAGCAGTAAACTCCAAGAAAACAGAGCTTATTAAATGGTCTATTTAATAAACCAAGCTTGATATCTTTATTCATACACATCTGATTATGTTACCACCTCCAAATGGTATTTTGGACCTGAAGGTTGGGTACTATTTTTTATTTTTACTTCCTTTAGTAGTGATAATCTACAGAATCAGGGTGGCTTTGTAGGAGAGTGAGTTGGCTTGTGTTCAAGTTCACAGGTAATTTACAGAATTGTCAGCTAATTTCTGAGTCCTTACTACTGTGGATTTACATAAAATGCACAACATCGTGGTTGATCTGAGGCAGAATGGGATTGGGATAAAGGATCTAGGAATTACTCCAAAGGAACTTCTGAGTTCTGGCTTGCTCTCAACATACCCTAAGGAAAATCACCCGGTCTGTCCCTTGGCTTACACCGAGCTAGATATACAAATACTTGCTGCTTTCCTTGAGATCTCAGATTTCTGTGAGATCTATTATTGTGTACTGTACAACATGACAGTGTGATATGATTTTAAATTCCACATTTAATTTTCCAGGGTCAGCATTAAAACCTTCTTATCTTGAAACTGAGAATGAAAGAAGAAGTTATTGAAACCCACATTTTTTTATTGTATTAAAAAGCACTCAATATTTCAAATATTTTTTTGGATGGGAAGCAAGATAGGATGTAGGAAAAAAGCTTGTAATTTTGGGGCTTCAGTTTTTGGGTGCAAACCCAAAATATGCATAATAACATACTTTATAATTGAATTTTAGAAAAGAGCGTCAGGAGTCTATGCATCCTAGATACAGGTTGAAACTATCAATATTCAAGGTGGCTTGAACTTCTTTGCCTCAAATTAACATAGTTTAAAGGCACAGAAAAGTAAACACTAGTTGTTTTCTTTAACAAGTGTTCCATAACCTTTTATTCAGCCTTTTATTAAATTGCTTAGTACTTCAATCTTTATATCTTTGCTCTTAACTTCCTTTTTCTGTTTATTCTGACTAAAGATACTGTCACACCTGCACCTCAGCTTATCTTACTTTCTGAACAGGAGCCAGGAGACCCCAAATCAAAGTGTTATAAAATAGAAAAGGCTGGTGAATACAAACAGGTACTTGTTCCTGCCTCTGTCCTCTACGCAGGATAAGCTATCATGAGACACCCACTCAAACTGCCAGACTAGCAAACATGAATGCATCATGGGACTATGAAGTCCTGCATCCACATAAGCAATTTAGTGACTGCAATATGTGTTGGACAAAATTTAAGTTTCCAAGTCCAAGTAGGCAGTTCATAAAGCCCATTCCCATCCCTCCCTTCCTCCCTGTTTAGATGTCTCAAAAATTTCAGGCATCAGACTTGCCAGAAGTACAGTTCCCATCCTTTGTGCTGAAGTTTCCTTTGTCTTTCCATGTATAACTGGCCACATTTTCCAGGAAGGGTGGAGACTTCCTCTTTCTGAAGCTTATTTGTTGCTGCTGGTCCTAGAACTCTCCTGGGAGGTGGAAATGTGGATTTGACCTCCAGAGTGAAGCATGTGCTGAACTCTGAATTTTCATTCACAGGAATGCAATTATATTTAGAGCATCTCATCTTCCATCCACCTTTTGAGGGAAAAGAATGAAGCAATCTTCTCTTCCCAAAGAGGCAATTTAGGCATGTAAGTAGGGTTGAGAGCCTTCGGTGATGTATTGTGATTTCTTTTTGGTGCACTGGTCAGGCAGACACATCCAGTAGGATACAGGGACTTTGAAAAATAACCTTTTATCTCCCTTCTTACTGGCATTTCCCCCTGCTTCCAGCCAACATGCTGTTTTTCCCAAATTTTAATATTAGCAATTTTCATGAACTGCATTGCAGGAGCCAGTACTTAAGGTCCAGATCAGGCAGCTCTCAGTGTCACAACACTTTATGGATCTGCAACCAATTCTATTGTTGTCTTCCCAAGCTGTGGCAGAAATGTTGATGACAATATGCAGTGTCACCACCTTACAGGCACCAAACCCCCGCTGCCTGTAGAATGTAATTTAATATACTAAGTGTAATAAAATGGTAGGTGGAGGTACTGCTCATGGACTTAAGTTGCCATTTTTTTTCTGAGTTTTCTTTTAAGATACATTACATACAAGAAAAGGTGTGAACTCCACCTGCAATGACAAACTGGATGAGCAGCAAGAAATTGAGTTGGGACACAGCTTAATGCCTTGTCACTCCAGTGCAAAGCTGTAGGACCTTTGCCTAAGCTTTTGCAGATGGAAATTTCTATGCTAGTTTGTGGAAAAACAGAGTCAGGAAGTATATTAATTAAATTGCATTGCTCAGTAAAATCGGCAGAAAGTTAGGACAGGTAGGTAATTTAAAATAATTTGGGAGGCTCAGCAAACCCTTAACATGGAATTTAACTGAACTGTAGCTCAGTTACTTTCTACTCTCTAAGTATAGTAATATACATTGGCAAAAATAGTCTATTTTATACTGACTGATCATCTTCATTTGACAGATTGGCTGTGAGAAAAGATTTAGGTGTCACTGTGAGTAGCTCATGAATTAGATTTCAATTCCTTATAAAATAATTGAATAAATAGCCGGAGATTAAATCAGTAAAATGTAGAGGGTAATAGAAGTTTGAGTAAACAAACAGCATGATTTTTATGGAGAACAAATCATACAAGACACATTTAATTGCTTGTTTTGATAGAATTGCTAAATTATTAGCTGCTGCTTATATTTTTTAGAGATAGACTTTCAAAACATCAAGAGCAGTTAGGTGCCCAACTCCTGCTGATTTTAAGAGTTTGCTGCATTATCTCCTGAAGTTTTAAAGAAAAGTTCATGCTAATTGGCTTGGGGTTTAGTCTTGCTACGTGACTTCATAGACCCCCAGGAGTGATTGTTCCCAGATGGATACATACCGAGTTGCAGGAGGGTGCTGGCACTGCTTCCAGCACCAATATTGTATGCAGGCTTGTTTTATATTTTCATTAATGACTGAGGAATTAGGCTCAGAGCAGCATGCCAGTGAAATGTAGAGGCAAAAAATTCAGGAAGCCGTGAGCATTAATATGATAATATTGTCCTGTAGAACAAAACTCCCTCTGAAACACCTCATCAATCCCTCTGAAGAACAAAACCTAAAGTAGAACTTTTCATGAGGACAAAGATCTTAAATAGTTTTGGTGGGAAATTCCACATACCACCTGAAAAAAAAGAGATTGGACAACTCTTGACAAACGGTGGTGCTCTGAGAATATTCCATTATGCTGAGTTTTCTGAATTCTTTCAAATCATCTAGTTGCTCTGTGGACTGAAGCAAATTTAGGGGCTACTAATGCAAATAGATGCAAGACAGACTGTTGTAGCACTCACATCTAATAACACAGCCTCCTAAACCAGATCTTTTGTAATGGGAGGTTGAAGAGAAGCCTGAAATTTGGACAAATAAATGCAAATGAGTTAGATCACCTCACCTTGTCAGAACCCCTTGTAACTAAATATGGACACTTTTTCTGCCACTGTAATAGGAAGCTCTCCAAAGGTGACATATATTGTCTCTGTTCCACTGGAGAAAAGTTGAATTACAGATATTTTTAAGAGGAAATTTAAAAGGAAGGGAGATAGTGTAGCTAAAAGAAATGACAGGAAGCAAATTTGGCTGAAGTTAACAGTATTTGATTCAAAACAGATGTCCTCAGACAGCCACTGGTCAAGACTGGGAAAGAGATGAAAAGAAAACAGGAAGGAGGTGATTCTGGGATGTTCTGTGGGGAAGCAGAAAATGTGTTTAGGAGAGCCATAGGGTTGAACTGAGACCAAACAATCAGGTATACTTACAGTGGCAACATAGGGAATGGGGTGGAGAAAATAAGAAGCCCTTGAATGATGAGGGTAGGAGGCAAATCACTACTGAACATGTGACTAGGGAAAGAGCTTGTATGTAAGTGCATCAAGAGTTGTGTCTTACTGCTTGACAACCGCCCAGGAGTCACATGAGAAAAAGAGAGATGCTTGTAAGAACAAATTCGGCAGCTCTCTAGGAGCTAATTAAAAAAAGCAGCACAACCCTCCTCCCTGCCCCTTCCTCCCCATCCCCTCTTCCTCTGCCCCTCTACCCCACCAAGATATTTAGGTTGTGTCTCTGTAGGATCCTACTTTTGGTAGAATTAAAATGAAATCGTGAACTTAATGGAATCAGTGGGAATTGAGATCAGTAGGAACATGAATGATGCTACAAAGAAGGTGAAGGAGAATGAAAAAATCTTAAAGACTAAACTTCAGACATTAAGTTAGATTTCTTATTTTCCATGCTTCTAGTCGAGGTAAAATTAAAGACCCTATGAAGGGGGAGAAAAACATAAAGTTTTATTTTTAAATGAGTAAAAATAATCTTCTCTATCATCCTCTTAATGAGCTGAGTTTTGAAGATTATGAGCTACCAATCATTGATGTAAATCTACATCAAAGTCATCCAGAAAAATATGTATTAGCTCAAAAAGTGGCCTGAAAGGAAAAATTATAAGTGAATATTTTCATACAGTGTTTGTGTAACCAAAAAAAAAAACCTCAAAAAAACACACCCCAAAACCCCAGGATATAAACAGAGGTTTCTTAAAATTAAAAAATAAATGTATGTGGAACTATTTTTGAATAGTCATTATTCATTTAAAGCCCAATATTGTATACCTATTGTTAGCATTGTATTAATTGATATTTAATTTCACTGAACAGAACAGAATGCCTTTCAGTTGCCCGATTGTGTCTGAGACATTCCTGCAGAAGGACTCAGAGGAGATAGTATGTAGCTCTCTTCAAGAGATATTGCTTGAGTAAGGGTAACTGAAAACATGGAAAGGACAAAAGACACACATGATTAAGCAGGTGAATCCCACCCTTTATTGACAAGGATTAGTACAGAATTACCCAGAAGCCCAAGATCCTTGTGTGGCTTTACATGGCTGATTTTCATTTCTATTACTGTGGATAACTCAATATCACCATCAAACATTGTCAGCTCTCTGTTATCCTTTTTTCCAGATGGTTTATGACTATTTTAGCTACATAGGTGCCAATAGAGATTCTAATCAGACTTCACTGAAATCTTTCTTCTACAGTGAAAAAGTACCTTTTGTTTCTAGCCTGTATTTTCAATTCTCGTCAAGATGTTAATTCATTGGAGGATCTGTCCTCTTACCTCCTGAGAACATAATTTCTTTAAGGGAGTCTCGTAAAGGATCATTTTCACTTCTTTGGAAATCGAAGCAGAATAACCAAGCTCATCTGTGTGCTTGTTGTCTCATCTCAGGAAGAGACTTCAAAAGCTTGTGAACAATGTCTGTGATATGTTAAATCCACCTTGATTTTTCTCTGTTTTGCCACTTCTTTGTACTCCATCTACTAATTTATTTCTTTGTATAGTTTCTGTCATTTTATTTTCCAGAACAGAACACAGATTATGTACTCTGTAGCTCCGTAGATCCATCCAAAACCTTTTTAAAAGTTGATGCGATGACATGAATTTGCCCATTTGCAGTCAAAGGATCAGTTAAGTGATGGGTAGACCATGGTAATTAATATTTTACTGTGTCATATTTGATTTTCTTCAAAACTTTTGGCCTGGCTGACTTTTTACTATGCATTTTATATTTACTACCATCACTTCAATGTAGGATAGCCCTTTTTAACTGTGTTATGTTAATATACAACAGGTACTGAAGAGTTTTGGAAAAGACATTAAACCTTATCACAGACAACGGTTGTTAAATACTTATGTGATTACAATTGGTTGGGATTTTTCGGTAATAATGAAAAGTTGAATAGTGTTTAATCATCTTACGAAAGCAATATGAAAAAACAAACAATCTCACTCCCCCAAACAACAACAGCAAAAAAAAAAAACAAAAAAAAAAAACCAAACCAGGCACAAAACCCCAAAAAAAATTTAAAATCCCTTAAAAAAAAAAAAACCTCACCCCCCCAAAAAACAAAACCAAAAAAAAAAAAAACAAAAAAAAAAACAACCCAGGCACAAAACTGAAGTCAGAATAATCTTTGGAGCATATATATAAAAAAAAGTAGTGAGCAGCCACCAAATGGAATTAAAGGCTGTATAAGATCAAAGAAAAGAGCATAAAGTTACTATGGAAAATGCATTTGTAGTATACATGCTTATGTCCAGACTCTGCTGTTTGGTGTGAAGTATTTTCAGCTTACCAGTCTACCACGATGAAAGCACAACTAAATTGCAGTGTTGCTTTTTAATGAGTGCTCAGCTATTCTAGAAAAACTTTTATTTTCCATTCCTTTTCATGATTGTACCTTTTATTGAAAAACACCTTGTAGCATAAGAGCTACAAATGCAATTTGCACATCCAGACACTGAGTTACTCTTACACTCTTGGGGTCCTGAAAACCCCTTCAACCTCTCCACTATGATATATACAAATTATACTCACCTTGTAAGAGAGCTTTTTTTTTTTTTGTCTGTTCAGGTGCTGGGTGCTTTATGCAAAATGCATATGTATGTTATGCCAGTATGTGCTGAAGTTATACTATCATTCTTCAAATCAGTCTCTTTGAAACAGTTAATTCTACAAAGAAGGTTAAAATAAATGCATAAAGCCCAGTTCTGCCTGTAGGTATAGAGAAAGAATCTCAGTAGAGAAGGTTTTATGGAAACACACGGTTTTCTGGCCCAGTGCTGTTACACTGAGTGGTGTTTTGTTGGTAGGAGAGGCTTGTTTTCCTCAGATGTTTTGTCAGTCATTAATTTTAAGCCCTGCCTGTTTGGAAGTGCAGTGTTCAGTGAGGCTCGAGCACATGTGTTCTCTTAAACTTTTTATAGAAAAATGATTCTTTTTTACCTAGGTGGTCCCATGGCTTAAGTTCGGTAGGTGTGAACATCATTGTTACCCTGTACTTAGGCTGACCTAATAAAAAGGGAGATAAGGATTCTTTGAAGGTCTCTTGCTAACTGTTTCAAAATGCTTCACTTCAGTGCAGGAGGACTTCTCTGGATTCCTAAGATGAAAACCATGCAGAAGCAAGAAATGAGAAAAAAGACAGCAAGATCATAGCATCATAGATTCCTTAAGGTTGGAAAAAACTTCCAAGATCATTAAATCCAACCTTTGGCCAAATACCGCCATGCCCACTAAACCATATCATGAAGTGCCATGTCTACTCATTTTTCAAATGCTTGCAGGATGGAGAAAATTTAATAGGGAGTAAGAAAACAGAAAGATCACAAGTATATGAGTGTAATCCTGCTGCTGTTACTTGATTCTTACTGCATTTACAGCTTAACAAGTAATAGTTTATTGGCTATGTAAAGACTGTATTTTACCTTGGATTAGAGCCTCCCATTGACATTTCCACTTCAGAATATATTGCTTCATAACTTGATCTGGGAAAGGTCATTAAAAATAGTTGTGGTCATTTTTTGTAGAGTTGTCCAATCCTTTAATAAAAAGGATATAACTGTTTACAGGCCCATTAATGTTAAACATGCTCATTGCAGGACATTCTGTTGGGTCTCCTGTATATGGACAACTGAGCTGCTGAAGTGATTTGGCTTCTCTGAAGTCAGTCTCAGATTATGGTATTTTCTGTAAATAATACAGAGATACAAGAAAATGATTACAACTCTGCAAATACTGGTATTTTAACTATAGATTGGATCCAAACTGAATGTCAACATGAAATGTTGCTGTTTACAGATGTGAAATACCGGTGCATTAGTAAAGGTTTGGAGTGTTTTTAAATATGAAGACTCATTATACAGAAGTAAATCTCTCTATGTGGACTTATTCACAAAAATCATAGCAATATCACTCAAGTTTGGATAGAGTGAAGTGGAGATCAAATACAGGATCTATCCTAGAGTGAAACTGGGAGAAAGTGTGCTTTTATTAACAAGGAAACTTTTTCTGGCCCATTTATTTGCAGACTACTCCTTCTTGATGGCAAATAAAAGAGCAAGAAATCGAAGCATCAATGATGAAGTCATTGAGTGAAGTCCTACAATAAATTCTATTACCACTCAAAAGCTTGTTAGATAAAATTTCAAAAATGAGATGTGACCAGCATTCATATGGAAGGATAGACTGAATAGGTCTTGGCTATTTCTAAAATTGATTGCATACTTCATCAGTACTGTTACTAATGTTGAAAACTTAGGTAAGACTGATATTTCAGATTTATCTGATGGTGGGTCTTGTACAACTTCTTTTGGAATCCATTCCTGGTTCTAATATTCATCATGGGCCCAACAGTTCTCCCCAGTTACTTAGCCAGCATTTTTCCTGCCTCATTCCTGACCCCCCACTTGTATCCTTTTCATTGCCATGCATTCCATACCAGGTAGCCGATAGTTACATCTGTTAAACCTTATTTTAATGCAATATAGAGATAAATCTGCATGAGTATGTGACTGTGGGATTCTCCCTTTTGTTGTTGTTGATTTTTTGGGGTGTATGTTCTGTGTGTTCCTGGTGGACAATGAACCTAGGTAGGAGGTGGTTTTATTAATGACAGAATGGTTTATATCTGTTAGGTACCTCATGCTTTTCCATGAAAGACAGTGCTTTAGAAATAAATACATTTTTCTTAATCTATTTATTTGTTTCTTGCGATTTTCTCCAGAAATTAATTACATTGAGTATTTAGTTTATTTGTGCTTTATTTTTTTAATTTTTGTAAAACTGTAAAGCTGCTGCCTATGTGAAGAAATCTTTCACTTTTTTTGACAGTCCAAAAAAATGTGTACTGTAAGTGCTCAGTCCAAACTGTGTATTCTATTTTATATCAGTGCTTCCCCTTGACATTTCTATATAAACAGTGTTGTGAAATAATCTGAAGAGTTTCTCAGGAAGATGAGATCATTACTTATACTGTGTTGAGGAAAAAAATTATTGCAGCACATTTGAGCCTTAATGGTCAGATTCTATCCATTTTATAGAGAAGGACATGGCACTCTTGTGGTGGTCAGTATAACTAAACCACTAAATAAGTAATCCTTTGTGTAGATTACATATGGAAATGTAGCAGAAATTCTCTTTAACTGTTTTACTCAATTTCCTAAGAAATGCCAAGCCCTGGAATACAGGAGAGTATGCTGACATGGACACATAACCAATACCAATCCATAGATCTTGAGGAGCTGGCAAGAAGAAGTCTAGGAGATATATAACATAGCAAAAAAAGATCTTTTTGTTATTAACAGAATTTTTTGATCCACATTTCCTGGAATGGCAGTAATACCCTTTACATATTCCATGCAGGGTACTCAGGAGATAATGTAAATACTTGCTGTAAAACCCTTGTTATGTCGTATAGGACAACGTTGATTTAAGTGAAACCTGTACATATTGGTAGAGGCAGGATTAGACCTATTGGCTCCTGGGTCTCATTTCCATTCTTAAATACTGGAAACCACTCTTCCTTGAGGATATTAGACTGCTGAACCCTTATGGAGTCCTTTCCAAGCTTCCCTAATCTCTCTGTGGGTGAAGTAGTTTCAGGAGTTCTGCTCATTTTCATGAAAGTAAAGTAATTGAAGTTTTCAAACTTTAGATTAGGCATTTAATGTACCATGACCCTTGAAGAGAAAGACAACTACATATTCTGTCCTGCTCTTCCATAACTGATTAGAGAGTCACTCTGGGTTTTAAAACCTCTCCAGGGATCACAGAACACGAAGTTCTGCTGAGAAAACAAGAGCTCACCTATCACTAGCCAGGAACAGGAAATGAAAGCCAAAAGTCTGTTTGGGACTGGGAATAAAGTAAAAATTTCCTCACCCTCTTTACCTGTCCTCCCAAGGACTATTAAAACAGTATTATGGAATAGTAAACCAGCTGTGGTTAACCGTATTAATTTCAATTTCCTGCATAGTCATTACTGCTCTGCGTAAAAGTTTTGCTTCTCTTTATTAGTCTGGGAAGTGCTCTCTGGTCTGATCTAGTCTTCCAGAGAAGATAAGAGAACATTCTCCTAGCCATATGAGGAGGAAAAAGTGTTTGACAAAAGATGCAATGGTGTTCTTCTCAGTAGGAGGCAGGCAGTGCATGTGCTCTATTTTTCCCACAGGAAGATACCATTAGTTTCAGGAAGTTGCTCTACCTTACCTAAGGAGCATAGGTTCTCCCTCAAAGGTGGGCTTGGAAATTCAGGGAATTCATGTCTCAGATCTTTGTTAATAACTACACATTTCTCTGCATTTCTGATCATAGTTGTTATAATACAAGGGTGTTGAAAAAGTTCTCAGATAGAGTGTTTTATGCCTGTTCCATTCTGGTTAGCCCAGAAGTGCTTGCACTGCCCTGCAACCATGTAGAGCACAAGTTGCTATCCAAGTCCCAAACACATGATCTTGAGTTTCCTTCACTACAGCACTCCCCATTAGCTCTCAGAGATGCTTTCAATGAGTTTTCTGAAAAACCTGCAGGGCTTGCTTCTAGATATCTTAAAAAGAGAAAATGAAGGGGCAGTCAAGGTGGGTGTGCAGAAAGGAATTATTTAGGTACTAGTCCGGGAGAGGAGATGCCAGATGTGATTCGCAGTCTAAGCTGGACTTCTAGGAGAAGCTTAAACCTCAGATAGTGTGAGAGTTTGAACACAGACTCTATAGGACATATTGCCCATTCTGGTTTCCTTTTGCTCAGCATACTGGCTGCTGTGATTCCCGGCCTCAAGAGACTTCACTTGTTCTGATCACAGTTTGTGGATTAAGTGTCTGGTTCTGGGAAATCTGTTGTCTGAGAGCGTGGATATGATAATATTGAGTGTCACCAGTCGCTTCCTTTTTCAGGTACCTGTATGGAGCCTCTCCCACTATATGAGCAGACTTAACAGAGGAGTGGCAAAACCCAAAGCAATTCAAAATAGTTCTGTGTATCAGTAGATCCATACATTATTTATCCATGCTTGAATTTTAATGAAGAGGAATGCCATTTACTCGTTAGTTTAGAAGCCAAAAATACTCACGGCTTACATGTTGACTCTGGGCTGTCTTCTGTTCAGATATTACATTTTTCTTCCATTTCCCAGACAGAAGATATTAAATGTGAGTGTTTGACAGGCATTATTTTTATTATTGTACCGGTAAGTAATGCAGATCAGCAGTTACTGTAAGGGTTGACTGTGATCCAGATAAAAGGTTCTTATTCATAGCCCCACTTGGTGATATAGTGAATTGAAGACAATACTGTAGGCTAACAGACCCTTACCCTACTATGCTATTTGGTGAGCAGGGAAGACTCAAGCAGCTTCTTCCCTGAGAATAGGATGATGAACATCTGTATGAAAGTGCATCACAGATGTTCATATATAATCTAGTTCTGGATGAAATAAATGGCAATATTTTCTTTGGCTTTAGATCAGGATGTCATGGGATGCACCAACAAAATGGCTGTGATTTTTCATGGGGCAGTTCATCCGGATTTATTTAGCACAAGAGTAAAAATTGTACAGATAGAAAAGTATTCTAAGGTGAGGCTGAAAAACTTTTACACAATAAGCTGTCTTTTGTTAATCAGACTTGCATAACTTCTGACAAGCTGAATGTTTCATTTTTAAAAATGGAAAAAATCTGTTGTGGGTAAAATAGGCTTGCCAGAGGTAGAAAGGCTTCTTCCTTCTAGCTTCAGACTCACTGTGTTGCAAGAAGAAGAAAATACACCTGAGATTTCTTTTAACTTTTCAGTAGAACAGCACAGTCTAACGGAGTGGCTGTCATTATTTTGTACATACATATATAAGTAGAAAAGTATGAATTAGACAAAGCAATAACAAAGTGACCTAACAAGCATGTAAACCCACTCTGATCACTGAAACCTATGAAGTTTAATTTACTTCTGAAATGAAAATTTAAGATAGGTCTGTATCTAGTTTATTCAGCTAACTGAGAAAATACTTTGTTTTTGGAATTCTGTTATTAGACTTGTGCAGTTTCTAAGCCACTTGTTATCGTATTTCATTGAATTTTCTGCTTAAAACACAATTAAAAAGGTTATTATTGCAAATGATATAATATTAAAGTGTAACAGGTTGGTTCTCAGCACTAAGAGTGAAGGGATGAGTCATTCCCACCCTAGGCTATGATGGAAGTATGAAAAAATTAAATATGGAGATAGGTAGAAAAGGACAAGATGTCATAAAAAGCATAATGAAATAGATGAAGAAGGGGAATGGAAAGGGCAGAAAAAAGACTGGAAATTAGAAAAGAAATGGTAGAAAGAGGCTAGAGGGGCATGGAACAAGGCATTACTATAAATAGCTGATATCTCTTGGGAAGACGTATCTGTCATCTTGTTATATCTCTAGAAATTGACACTTCTATCACAGTTACTGTCACAGCAAATGCTCCACTGCAAAAAAATGTTGAAGACATACTGATGAAAATGTTGTTTTCTAAGTACAAGTGAGGATACCAAGGTTCAACTCCCAACTGCTTATAAATCCCAAGTCTTAGTGGTTCTCTCTTAACTTCAATAACAATATTTATTTATTTGGGGTGAATTTTAAAGCCCTAAAGTGTCAAAGTATTGTCCAGAATGAATCCTAACTGTAAGCCCTGCCAAGGTCTTCCCATTATAAGACTGTGGGTTTGGTTGTTTTTTTACTCCACTATTTCCCATGCTGAATTCCTCAAACAAAATTTCAGAGTTAGCCAGTGTGCTGGAGAGGAAGGTATTGCTCGTCCTGAGAGAAAGTTTGCAAATGAGTACACATCCTGCATGGAAAAAGTTGCTTGCATGAAAACATGGATTTGGTAGTAATCTATTATCTGAGTATTTGACTGTGCAGCCTTGCTGTATTCTTAATCTATTTTATTCCAGTGTAATATATATGTCTTTATTACTAACTCCTCTTCCATGGAATTCAGATGTCAGTAGGTTCTTTTTACATCACATTAGTAGATTATATGTGAAAAACTGTGGCAGTTCCAAAAGGAATTGTTTTGCTACCCAATGCAGCCTTACCTAAATGAAGTTAAGACCTTCTGCCAGAACTGAGGAGAAATTGTATGCGCAGTAGGGTCAGAAAACTCATCAAAAATTTCCATTTATTGTATGATTACACATTAAAATGGTCTGAAAATTGTCTCCATATTAGGTATGTTAAAATACTTTTGAATACGAAATGCTTTTGTATCTGCCCATTTGATCATGTAGGTTCATATTTCCATTAAGGAAAGCAAATGAGACAATGCACTTCGGTGTGGGTATTTCATGATTCAGATCATCAGCTCATTTCCTCAAACTGTTCTCTAGTCAAATGTAGTCTTATATTCCATTGTGCAGATTTTCAGACCAGAGGTTTTTTGTTCTTTCCTGGAGCTGTATCACTTTCATGTGTACATTTAAAATATGCCAAGCATCCCTTCCTCAATTATTTGCATGATTGCATGTAGTTCTCTTTCAAGATGAAATAGACTTACAAGCAATTGTTTTTTAGTGCTGCTTTCTGACAGGCTTTCAGAAACACAGTAGTTTTATTAATTGTTACAAAAAGGACAACATACTTAAGGTAATTAAAATCAATGGAGTAAGTATGCATAGATAGTGCATATATATAACTTGTGTCAGTTGCCATTACATGTTCTCAGCTAGACATCTTTGAGGATGTAAACCAAGAATTGACAGCATATGAAGTATGAAGTGTTTTGTTAAAGATGGGACAAAATGGAAAAAAAAGAACAGTCGGTTGTTATCAGTGAATTTAAAATTTCTTTGAAAACATAGAAAATGAACATTGTTGCAGGGTTATGCTGATCTTTCTTTTGTTTACTTGAAGTGAGCTTAAATTTTATTGATAAATTATCCTTTTGAATATGCTGAACTCTGTCTGCAGTGTATTTCTGTAGTGCAGCACATTAGAGCAAGAACAGTTTGGAGCATTTACATTAAGAAAGGATTGCCAGAGGGAATGAATCCAAATGGCACTAAAATAGTAAAGCTCTTAGGAAACTTAATGTTATAGAAGACAAGTTATTTTGTATTCCATGCTATGTACTGATGGTAAGTGCTATCAAGAATCTGGAAAAGAAAGAATACAAAAATGCAGCAAAAATATAGATTTGGTACTTAAATTAATTGGAAAAACATGGACATTGTGCTGTAACTTAATCTTTCCCTAACCTAACTTTTAACTTAAGAAGTAAACTGAATGCTGAAGTAGGTTGAAAGTATGTTAGAAGCTTTAATTTGAACTGCTAGGGGAATAGATTGGGTTGTGCATGCTGCTCAGATATTTGCCACAATTCTCATTGTTGTCTAAGCACATGCCAGCAGTGCCTGACCACACTGAGGAGGAAACTGATGGCCAGTTTCAGACTCTAAAGCCACTTTTTTGAGCATGTCAACTTCCAACCCACCACTGGCCAGTTCTCAGATACAACATTTCCAGAGTCTCCCATGCAGTGGTAAACATCATATTGGACTTAAAAACTGAAGAACTAGCACTATAGAAAATTGGATTTAGGAACTAACTTTGACCTCCAGCAGCACCTTCTTGCTCTAGGACCTCTCATTTTAGCTCATGATTCATCTCATGATGCACAGGCTAATATATTCCTGAAGTACTCAGTCTGATTCCTATTGTAAGACCCAGCTCTGAAAATCAAGCAAATCCAAAAGCTGTAGAGGAGACATATAAAAATATTTATCTGCTGTATTATTGGGAGCTGTATGACAGGGATTCATCTTGCTTCAGTAATACTGTTATTTTGCAAAGTTGGATCCACTCCCCCTTCCATATCAATGTGCTCTGGTGGTTTCTTTGATAATTTCTTTTCTTGACGTGGACAGTTTTGTGTTAATCTTAAGTCTTAGTGTGGATTAAGTTAAGGGCCTAGGAGCACAAAAGGTTTAAGCAGTTTTCCTATAGCAGTATTTCAGGTCACTGTGTGTCTTTCAATATCTGTCCAAATCCGATGTCTCTGAGAATGGTGGCGCAGACACAGCCGTGGGAGAACATCCAACTGGAATGGTCTGAGATCACTCAGCACAGCTGCAAAACACCGCAACAGTTCAGAACATAGTTCAGGTACCCTTGTGTGCTACTGCTAAGCTGTTTGTACTTGAATTTAGTTCTGTTCTACTGGCACAATTAGGACTGGTTCAGCTTACTCATGTAGAAACTGGAGAAGATGTGCAAAAGCAGTGTTGGGTACCTGGCAGCAATTTTTACTTTCAAAAGCTCTCAGTACTAAATTTAAATACATTTTGTTGAATAAAGTCACTGAAACAAGAATCTGAGGCACTTTAAGTCAAATACATTCAGGCAAATGCTGTTTCATAATAGCTTGTTGTGCGTCACTGAGGATTTTCACCCAAACATTTCTCTTAAATGGACTGTAGGCATTACAGGATGACACTCTGTTACTGACCATTAATTCTAAAGATACTTTATTGTTACCTGGGTTAGTTATGCATCCTTGGCTTTTACCTCCTTTTTTTTTTTTTCCTGAATCCAGAGCCTTTTTATCATTTTTCAGGCATATTGACCTTCAATCATGCAGTAAGCATGCCAAATTTGTTCTTCTTGAGCTAACACAATGTGTCAGCTGTGCAGACCACTCTTCCTTATTTGTAGATCAGTTTGTCCTCTGGGATGAGAATTGATGTCCTATTGTTATTTTAAATCTTCTCACCCTGTCCTGAAGTCTTTACCTGTGGTCATCCTTCCTGACTTTAAAACTAGACAGTAACCCTTCAGTTTGACATTTTGAAATCATCTCTAGAGAAAAGGAGGCAAAGTACTTAGAAGGATGTACTGACATGTTCATTCTATGGTAAATGAACCATATATTCTCCATGCATTTTACATGGAATTATAATATATTCCAGGAAGACAATAGTTAACCACATATGAAAATCTTTAAAAGAAGTGTCTGTGGAGTTGTAGTCAATATATTCTTTTTGTAGTTTAGTTATTACTGACAGGGTGGAAGTTGTACTGCTTGTCTGCAAGAATTAGGAAAGGATGATAAAAATTTGAGGTATTTTCAACTTTTGAAAAGTGTGGTAAATCTTTAGTCTTTATGACTTTGGAAACTCCCACTATTCTGCATGGTGCAGTGTTGCTTGGTTGGTATTGCTTAATCATTGAATTGTTAATGAGATTACTGAGACTAAAGGGGTATTTTGGCTTCACCATGCTAGTCTATCAATGTGTAACAATATTTTAGTCTTCTACAAATCTGGAACAGATGCATTAAAACCATCATGTTATTAAGTCACAAGAGTGCTATTAAGATTTCATAGATTTAGTTTTTATAAAAGAGCAACACACGCCTCTTTAGCGCAGTACAGCAAATCCCAAGAAGCAAAGTCACTCAGGTCTGTATTGAGGCAGGGTTGGGTAGCAGTCTGGGATGAAACTATTATATTTAACTTTAATAGAGTGCTTGAGGACATTGGCTATGCAGGTCACTGGAGTCAGTGGAGGCATGTAATTGCCTCTGAGAGTTTCTCCTTTAGAAACTTATCTCGAATGTCATCCCTGCCTCCCGGCTTCTGTTTACCAAGTGTGTAAGAAGCCACATTTCATGGCCTTGAAACAGATCTATTGGTCTTAGATGCCCCAACAGCACCTAAATAAGCAATCTGAAAGTGGCCATCAAAAACCACATGCCAACCTGGTCTAGCCCATCTTGCTCTTACACAAAAGTAGAAGGAGATTACAGTCCTTCCCATGGAAAAATTTAACCCTCCCTAGGCAAGCAAGGCATGTTTTGTGACAACATACTGGGAGGAGAGCTGGGCTATCCCTGTGGCTGAGAGATCTGCTGCTTGGTAGTTACTCAGAGCTGATGAGACACTGTACAGGAATTGGATTTATTTAGAATCTGATTTCTAGGCTCGCACTGTGTGAGATAACACTACAGCAAAATAACGAAAGCCTTTAAAGTAGATATTTATCAACAGGGCAAACAGCGCTGCAAGGAAGGGTTAAGAGAGTAAATGCTGCATTTCCATCCAGTGCCAGGAATGTGAGAACAGTTTTATGATCCCTGTCATTGAGCATGTGAGGATTGTGTAGCCATTCCTCTATTTATAATTTTGGAGGTGCTTTACCTGTGCAAGTTAAATCTAAAATTTAAATTAGAATTAACTGTCTACCCATGTATCCTAAAAACCCTCAGATTATTTTTGATTCTTCCTAAAATAATTAAACTGAGAATATTTTATAAATATTGAAGTGACAAGGCAAATTAGATTGCTAGACAATAAATTTCTTAAATACTCATGACTTTGATAGCCAGTTTGATTGCAGTTATTCTTGGGGCTTCACTGGGCTAAAGTTAGATATCTTTCAGTGTGTCTGAAGCTTCTCAGGACTGCATTTTCCCCCAAGCCCATTAAATACTGGAAAATTCATGGCAATAAGGAAAGAGAGATGAAAAGAAAGAATGTAATAGGAGTTCTCCAATAACCATGTAAGTGACCTCAGCCGGGTGGTCTTAAAGAGAATTTGCACCTGCGTCCTGTCTTGAACAGGAGTTCAAGTGGCCAATTCGCTTTGTGCAATCTGGATGGTGTGAAAGGAAGTCAAAGAGGAAAGCACAGGTTTAAATGTTTGTTGTTCTCTAGTTGACTGTTAAAAGGCTATTTTTGAATAATAAATAGTCAACATTTTTGTGTGAAATATAAATTAAAATGTTTTGTGCATTTTGCCTGCTTACTATGTTATTCTGTGTTTTATAGGAGAATATTAAGTTTTGCTTCATACTTCATTGACTTGCATGATGCATGAAAGAAAATAAAATGGAAAATGTGGGAAAGCTCTCAGAGTCTAAATTTTGATAATTTTCACATTATCTATAAAGGAAAGTGCATTCTTTGTAATTCAGATGAGGGAACGTGATCTGATAGATTTTTTTTTAAATGACTTGTTGCACAGCACAGGGTCAACCTGAGATGTGCAGTGTGGCTCACAGATCCTTTTCTGACTGATTGTTCTCCGTGCATTTGCATGGCTTGGTTTTGCGTTGGTCTCTTTCTTTTTTTTCCCCAAGCAAACACACTTTACTTGCTAACAGGATACCAGCTGCTGATCTAATTTAGCACTGAGCCTGTGTCCCAGTTTCACATTTGTGATATGCTAATATAAACTTAGCTGTGCTTCTCCGATGCACATAAAGCGGAAAGAAATCTTGTTCCTTTCTATTGGGTTATGTGTTATTATAGTCCTGCAGCTCCTACTTCCATGAACATATATCAGAATGTTGTAGAGTATTTTCTACTGGTAATTGACAGAACTAAATCTCTTGTTGCATATATTTCTCTTTCAAATAGCTATTTTGTTCTATTCTGAAGTGTTTACTAGAAATGGGGAAAAACAACCTGTCATATTGATCTCTAATGTATATGATTATATGAATATACTTCACTTTCCTTAATTAGCACTTTGGAGATCTGTTAGATTTCATGTGTTGCTGCAAAATGAATAATCACAGCTTAAAGACATATCAAAATCATTAAAATCAGTAAAAAGAATCATTAGAATCAATGAGTTGTCTTTAGCCCATCCCGCCAAATAGTTATTTTGTGGTGCAAATATATGTAGGAAGGTGGGAAAATACGTAGCACACTTTCACTTAATGCCCTTTTGATATGCCTCCTACATCTATTCCCAACTTACAAGCTGTAGCTAAGGAATGGAAAAGTCTAAGTGCTCTGACGTCTGGAATTAAATCTGGCTGTTCCTTCCCTTTTGAAAAATAAATGCTATTAATTGCCCTTGGAAACAAATGTTATTTGTTTTTATAGATATATGACACTGATTGATAATGGTGGGAGTCAGGCAAGAATTAATAAGGTAAGAAAGAAATAGATGAGGTAGGGACAAGTCATATGCCCAGAGATACACGGTCTGCTGTAGGGAAGCTGCAAAATATCATACCTAGGGATTGCATGATGCAAGTGGGAATAAGATGGGGGGAAAAGGAGAACTGTAAAGTTCTACAATGTACACACTAGGATGATTTCCAAGACATTACCTTGGGAATAAGTGAGCAGTGCCCTGGTAGATTTGACCATGTGTCCTCTTAGTCCATCTTTCTTACCGTGCATCCAAAAACCCATCCAAGTGGTGCTTGTTTATCTCTGGCTGCCATGTGCATAAAATAAGCTGGTGTGCCTTGCCTGCAACATCCCAACCTGCTTTAGCAGGTGGCTTAATACCAAAATCAGACATAAGGGAGGTGGGAGCAACTGTGAACTGTGAACAGTCATTGAATAGGGGAGAACACTAGGCTTAGGTTTTGCTTTATTTTTAAAACCTGGTTAGTAAAACCATTGTAAGGAAAGGAAGCTGTGAAGGCAAAACTGATAAAAGTGGGTGTTGAGGAAAGTAATCCAGGAAAAGCTTCCTAAAGGCCAAATCTGTCAATTATATTATTAATATGACGTGTACCCTTTATGAAAAATTTTCAGTTGTTTAGAAATAACAAATATAATAGGAGGGATGTATAGTTGGTGCTTCAGTGATCCACAATTTTCAAGTGTTGCAGCAGTTATGAAAATGTTATAACTTCTAAAAAAGCCACTGATACCAGAAGGAAAGTGTTAATTATGGGCTAGAAATATGATTCAAAATTCAAAGACATCTCTGACTGCAATGTATGGCAAGTATGCTACTTGCACTTCATACCTCATTGCCCAGGTTGCAAAGAAGGGAATGATGCTAAGATAACACATGCATGCCCAGATTAAATGCTGATCCTGCAATCATATGGGATAAATGAATAAAGATAAAAGAAGATTATGGAAGTCTCAAGTGTATGCACAAAGAAAGCCTCAGGACCACCTAAATATACAGCAGAACATCAGAGGAGGATCAAAAGTTCAAGATATCCATGCTTAACATACATGTTTAAGCATGCTCCAGGACCACGTCTCACTTTCTTTTGCTTTTTTTTGGTAACATGAGCATTTGTCTTTGAATTAGTGATCTAGAATCCTTTACAGTCCACACAGGGAAACAAAAAATTTCTGTCCCTAAACATCATATTAAATATGTTCTAGAAATGCTCATTTCTTTTACCAACCATGAATGGAGCTGGCAGTGATCCACTCTCCCACTTAGGTGAGACAAATCCAAACCTTTGTTTATAGTACTATAATCAGGAATGTAATTATTTGTTTTATAAAAGAACTGCTGCTGTATTTTAAGCTCATCTAATCTTTGAAGCAGTTTGAATTAAATATGGCAAGCAGAGGGCACCCTGTCTTCTTGTTGGCAATAATGAAATAAATGTAGGCTGCATACCAAACCTTGTGGTAACTAAACCCCAAATCATTTTTTTGTTCTAAAGATCAAATTCTCATAATTATATTGGACCTTGTGACTGAGGCATTAATTGTCTCATAAAACTGCATTTGAAATTATAAGCCCAGAGGAATAGAGCAGGACTTCTGACACCTGCCTCCTGTGAAAATCAAGAGCTGGTACTGTCAACAGCAAGAGAAATTAAAGACACCCACTGTGACAAACACTGTTAAATGTCCCTCTACCAAAGAGCAGACTTTGAGAAGTGAGACCCATCTTGTCTTAGAAGTACAGGGTCAATTTATAATATGTGGGCTGATTATTAAGAATATTCTGTGTCACTCATTAGACCACAATATGTTCATGCTGCAAGTCAGTTTGAGGTGGCTGATAAAAAAATTATATTACAATACCTTAGACAGACAGTGGATTACAATACAATGCATATAAAAAGAAATACCCCCCCCCCCCCCTTGTGAAAATACACTGAGTTAAAATAACAAGAAAAAAACTGCAAGCAAATAGAATCTTTTTACGTGGAATAATTGAATTGTTTTCAGGGTAAAACATAATCAGAATCTTAACATTTAACAAGAAGCTTAGAGCTTGTGGAAAAAGTGTCTCATTTTCTAAGATTTACAAAGCAGGTGACTTGTACTGAGTGACTTGAATAAAAGAAGTATTTTCACAGAAGTTTTCTTTTTAATGAATACTTCTGCAGATCCTTCAGTGAGTAGCACATGAGCTTATAAACTGCAATTCAGCCATGCCCATTCCCTTTGGAGTAGCATGATGGAATTTTTACACTTCAGACAGATGAGAAATAAATGGATTTGGGAAAGGCACATGAGAAATAATACACTTCTTCATCTGTAGCTGCTGAAAACTTGCAGGAAAATGAAAAGGGTCTGACTGAGATCTGACTCTGCAGACACAGAAGTCTTGGTAAATAGGATGAAGTAGATCAAGCTGAAACAGAGAGCGGGGATTTCAGTTGTTCCTCCTGCCAAGGGAGAGAGATTCTGGATCATTGATTTGTCACTTGTTGATGTACTTGGTTGAATCAAACTCCTCTGGGATGTGCTTAAAATTTTAAACTTGGAGTAGAATAAGTTCTTGGTGGCTGCATATATGTGTGTGTGTTTGGTTTTAAGCTTCCTTTGGGTACTGGTTGCATTTGAGAAAACAAAAGTGTATTTCTTTCTATGGTCTCTTTCAAAGTCTCAGCCAGACAAGACTGTCCAGTCAGGCCTTCCAGGGACATATCAAGTTATCTCTGTTTTGCATTTCTGAAAATGTGGGCCAGGACATTTCAACAGATGATTAGAAATGTGTCTTTGCTTGTACCTTCCCACTTCTCATGACAGGTAACTTGAACAGGTATTTGACCCAACTGTCTGTAATTCATATCTGATTTTTTCACCATACACTTGATTTTATCTTTGACACATCACGTCGTCACTGTGGCAGGAAATGTGAGTTGTTATAATTTTCCACTGATTACAGTGGAACAAGAGCAGAAGGCTAGACCTGATATCACAGAAGCCTCCCTATTATCTACAGATAAAAATGTGATGAAAGTTTCCAAAGCCAATATGAAGGTACTCAGTTTTTCCAGTTTTTCAGCTGACATCAGGATGTGAGTAGAGCTGTGCCAAACTTTCTTTGGAGGAACCCCTGTATTGACCTAGTCTGCGGTTGAGCATGAAAGATACATACAACTAATTTTTTTTTTAAGGACCACATATTCATTTTGAGCCTAAATAGTTTGCATCTGGAAGACATTGGTGAGATGAGTCAAGACTAAGTGGTTTTGGAACTTCAAATTCAAGCTTTTTTTTCCCTGGGAATCTGCTGATGTTTGAGACTTTTATACCACTGGCTTTCTTAAGAGTTTTGTGCTGCCACCCACAATCATAGTATTTAATCCCAGATTTATCTTGACATTACAGCATGTGTTTATTGTATGTTAAGGGGGGGGGGGGAATAAGCTGCACTTCATCAAAGACATCTGCCAAGTTAGACAGAAATACCTAGACATGGCATATTTACAGGTCCTCAAATTATTGATAATTGCAATCAAGAAAAATTAGGAAAAGTAAATATGAGCACACGTTCTTCCAACAAAGCAACAGAAGAGAGTTGAGGCTGTCTGGAATCCTTTTTTTTTTTTTCAGAAAACTGAGAACAAGATGGCTTGATGATTGTACTGCGACCAAATCCCTTGTAATGACCACTTTCAAACCTATATTTACACATGTTCCTGTAAAGGGAAGGGCTGTCTGACCCAGTTGTGCTGAAATGAAAACACAGGAGCAGGGAATTTATTTTTGTTTTGAAACGTTTTTCACCATCTATCGTGCTTTCTTTCTTTCAGCAATACCAACACAACATACATTTTTTCAGAAATGTTTCTTTTTACTTTAGAAACCAGTTTTTATCTATAAAAATGGAAGACAGGACAGAAAAGTTTGTTATTTATAGAATTTTTTCGTTCACATTAAAATAGGTAGTTTGGTTGTTTAACCTTGATGTCCTCTAATCTCTGTTTTTACTTTAGCAGTTGAGTGACTTCTAAGTATAACATATGTTTTGTTGCACTGTTGCATTCATCCCAATAATGACCAGGATTCAATGGCCCCAGCATGTTGCTGAGGACAAGAAGATGTGAATGTAACCAGGAGCAGGGCTGCTGCAGGATGCTGATGGGAGAGGATTTACTCTAACACATTTTTAATCCCCCATCCAGTAATCCCTGATGGCTGATTAAGGTGGGACTTTCAGAGCTTGGCCACTTAATTCACAGCGCATAGCCCAGAAAATGCTTTTATTGGAGATGGAAACAAGACCTTTCTAATGGTATAGGTTTCTAGGTTTTGGCAAAGATGAAATCACAAATGAATCATGAAAACATTTTGCTGGATCAGTAATTTGCCTTTTCCGTAATTTTACTTAGCCTCTTATTTTAAATAGCTTTTGTTCGAAGTGCTAGAGATGCTTGCTTAGTTGTTCAATGTGTTTGTGCTCTGAGTGCCTCTAATGATTTCTTGGCTTCAGACTGTCCTCAGGAAGCTATTCATAGCAATTCACATATCAAGGGCAGTCCTCATCTTCAGTTAATTTGAATGTGAAAACAGATTCCAGATATTTTATTGCACTTATTTATCTTAGTAGACATTTAATGGTCTTCATATGTATTTTATTATTATGTCTCTCTTCATCGATTCACCCACATTCTCATCAAGTTCCTGCCTCTTAGTCTTACACGCACACACGCACACACCAACACATGCCCACAAATGCCTGCAACGTATTGCTAACATAAAATTCTTTTCTGAAGCACAGATTCAGAATCAGACTTTCTCCCATTCAGACCTTCCCACTGCAGAAAACCAGGTTCTGCAACATGGTATTTCTCTGTTATGCAGATATTGTTACTAAGCTTCTTAGCATAACAGGATTGAGACCTCAAGACTCTGTGTCCCTATCAGAATAATTAGCTAAAGTTAATAGTGAATCTCCCTTGCTGCCATGTTACCCCATGTGTGTCTCATATTTAGTCAACACAGATAGCAATTTATTATTCTCTTCTTCCCTCTGGCAGCCATTGACATTCTAACACCAGATCCGGGAGTCGGTGATGACTGCTCTGTCACTTCATTAGATCCCCAATTAGGTGAACAGAGTTACCAGACTGCTGACCATGTGCCACAGAACAGTCAATTAATAAGTAGGTGTAGGAAGAGTCACCAATTACATGTAACGAGATCAATCTGTAAGTTGATATTAAGAATATAATCATAAACTGAGTAATTTGGTGTTTGCCAAAATGTTTTCCAGTGTTCAGTTTCTTTCTACATCCCTCTCCTCATCCCCCATTACCACACAAGTTTCTAGTTTTACAAAAAATCAGAGCTGTCATATAGTTTGAAAGAATTTTGCCAATTATCTTGCCTCTCTCCAAGGGATACAGAAAGAAGACAACTGTGATTCCTGAGACTTCTCAAAGGATAATATGCTTGAATTGCTGCTTTAAATGAGTATTTTGTTATGGGTTACAGAATTAGGATGAAAACAAACTCTTATGTAAAAAATTAGGAAAGGTAAAAGTCTGCTAGAATCATGACAAAGTGTTTTCTCCTTTTTTTTTGACTAGGAGCTTAATTGTTCTGTTCTCATTCCCTGGGAAATGACATAACTTGCCAAGTGAGATGTCTGATGTGCAGTTTGCTACCCCCTTTTATACACACAGTCCTTCCATAGTACCTTGATGATACAAAGTCAAGGTAGAAAGAAGCCATTCCACTCTACCATTGATTTCTTCATGGTATATGGCTTCCTATGATGTCTTGGTCTAACTTTGAGCCACAAAGAAATATTTTCTTTGATTTCCAGGGTATTTTAAGACAGTGGATATTAGACTACTTGATTGCATGGATATATATAAAAATATAATGGAGTACTTTCATCAAGAAAGCAACCTCTCTATAACACACAGAATTTCTTGAAATACCGTGTGGAATCTGATAAATAAACCTGGGTACTGTGGTAGTCAGTGAGGCCCTTGAATTTTATTTAGAGAATAAACTAAACAGGAAACTATTATTATATATATTAAATTAAATTCTAGTTGATTAGTTTGTTTCTGTCCCCAATTTTTTTCCCTCTAAATATATATTTTGGCTTCATGCCTCATACTGCACCCAAGGTGTATTATCATGGCATAATATACTGCACATCCTGTTGTGCCGTATGCTCAAGCAGATGTTCTTGGGACTTATTTTTGAACCATTTGAAATTAATTTCAGTAGACTCTTCAATTGCATACTTTTCAAATTTTCTGCAATTCAAAACGCAAGTCTCCTGTGTTTGAATATATGTATATTTTATATATACATACCCATGATCACATATTAATATTTATGCCCAGTGTCTCTTTAATGTTAATCCATAGTCTTGTGATAAACAACAGGAGTGAAATTAGTGGTTAAGCCAAGATCTGGAAAGCAGTAGATAGGAAATATCCAGTATGGCACACTTTAGGCTTCAGGGGAAATTTGTTATAAGTGATCTTATTTCATCTGAACACTTATCATCCCTTTTCATGGGTGATGCTAAAGTTAAATTCTTGGATGAAAAGACATAAATAACTATTATTAAATGAATTTATCCTAAAAAAAAAAATCTTGAAGAAATACTAGCCAAAATTATTTATCGCAATATATTGATTCATATATTGTTTTGATACTGATTTTTTTTTTGACAGAAGTTTTAGGCATAGCTTTATTTATTAGTGCTTGTTCTTTTTTTTTTCTTTTACTTTGTTTTTCTTTCAATAAAATGGAAACATTTATTTATACCTCTTTGGAGAGGCTCAAAGGTTATTTGTTTATTGGCCAAAAATAAGAATTAACTATAAAAATCTGGTTAATATTACAGATTTTCTATTTTAATAGACAGATATTTATTAATATAATTCTTTAAAGGGTCTTATTCAAAACTCATGGAAGGAGATCAGAAACTTTGAGGGGCTTGGTTCAGGCTTAAAAAATAATGAACATATGTGGTTCTGCTTAGTACTGGCCTTGCCCATGTAAATATTTTACTGGTTTATTACAAAGGAATCTTTAGTAAAATAAAATTAATCATTTCTGAGTCTTTATCTGTAATCACGGTCTTCTGTGGAACAACAACTATTTCCATGAAAGGCCAGGTAGTAGGATTAATCTGGGTGGGATTTTGGTTTTACGGAAACAGTTTTGCTAGCAACAGACCCCCAGAAACTAAGGATTAGATCCCAGGAATAATGCAGTGACTTAACCTTCATTATGCCTCATATGAGATGATACACTCCTTGTTTGTCTTCGAGTTTTGAAGCTTTTTTGGGCCACCACCCTTGTGTTTTCCAAATATTTTTATATAACCAGGAGAGCTGGAAAATGGCTTTTATTTATTCATTAAAATGGAAGTTGAAATTCTCATATACTCCACGACTCAAAAATCTGGAGTTCTGGGAAAAAAAGGCCACTTGATACCATGAGGAAATTGCAAGACTTGACAACTTTGCTCAGGTGAATCATATAGCTCAAGACTCAACAACTTTTGTTCTAAGTAAAATATGCTGTTACTTCCACATGGATGTAGAGACAGCTGGCAGAAGTCTTCACATTATTTATTTAAGAAAAAACAGTTTAGGAGCCTGGTCTTGTTCACCTCAAATATGTCTTTACACTGGACCAAAACCCTCCATAATTCCTCTTCCAAGCAAATGTAGGAGAACTGAGGCTGAAAAATAAGGTGCCAGAAGTAATGTTCTTCTCTGGAAAGCTTCAGTTGTCTTAGTCAGGTTATGCTTTGGGTACCAGTGAAGCTCAGAGGTGAGTTGTGAAGGTTATTTCAGTGGTTGCTTGCAAACACTATAAACCAATCACCATGTCTGGTGTGCTGCGTATTTCACATATATTTTCTGGGGAGAGGATAAAATTCCTCAGTCTTGGTTTTTAACTGGTTATGGACACTGAAAATCCTACAAATTACTAAAAGTAGCTTTCATACATGCTCGTGATGGTTTCCAGCTTCCAGTGTCTCAGGTGCTTTACTGGCAATGAATCAAAGTCTGTATGTCCCACTGGGAATCTGAGTTTCTCCCTCTGCCAGCTGTATTCTTGGTCTCCTTTATGTAAGTGTTTGGTTAATGAAAATAAAACCATTGCAGGTTGCAAACTACAAAATTAAGTTCTCAAATTGCTGACAACTTAAATGCTGTCACATGTTAATGTTATTACATCACTGAGAGTCAGAGTTGTCTGTACCCAAAAGACACATTAGATTGTTTGTGCTTTGCTACCCATCTGGTGAGTAGCTAATTATTTGGACCCCGTCCAACAGAGTCCAACAAACACCTGGCAGAAGATGTGCATGTTTCATTTTGCCATTGCAAAGGAGTGTTACAGACCCTTTTTGGTTATCATTGTTTCATTATGAAATTACATCTGAATGGCAAAGGGAACCTGGGCCAGTATCTTGAATAGCACTGTGGAGGTTGGTTATCTATTAAATCTAATGTCCCCAGGCTCCCTGTATCATCAGCAGGAAAATGTATGTTTCTGTAGGCAGCCCTTCAATGGGTTGTGTCCCTGGGCTCAAGTTAACATTTGGGAATATCTCCTTCTCTTGCTGTTATCTAATCTATCAGCAGAATTATCTGAAGCATTAGCTGTAAGCATTTAGAGGCCAAAGTCTTACTGATTTTCAAGGGTACTTTGGTTCCTGGGTTTCATGTTAAAAGATGAACAGGGTATTTACATTTTCAAGTCAATTATACATCTGCTTCATTCCAAATTTTGTGCGGAAAGAATAATTTTGCAGTTGTTCATCCCCAAATATTACTTTGAGTATAAATAAGTTATACAGAATGACACATATTCTCCTGGCACCCAAAACCAGCCCATGTGACGATTCTCTGATTCTTTTGAAATATTTTTCTGCTGTGTAGGAGGATGCAGGCATATGCTGAATGCCTTCTAATGCATCCATGAGACTACACGTGCTTAGGTCCATCATCTGCAACCAGACGGACATAGAAGCAGGGGATTGTTGGGGCTGTTGTTGGAGAGTCCAGTTTGTTTTACAACTGACTACCCATGGCCTGATGAATTTAACATCTGGGAATAGATCCTCGAAAAGAGTGAACTATGCTGTGTAAGAGAAAATGGCTTGGATAATGCACATCTGTTCACTCAGACTATGAACAGCTTCTTGATGCAATCTTATTTGCTGCATTTGTATTTGTAAAGCAAGACGGGTTTTGTTAACACTGTGTTTTGGGATTCATATGAATACCTATACTTGCATGTGGACAAGACCTTCTGTTAGCTAGGGACAGTGGTATGCATAAGGTCAAGCTAAATAAAGCCACCCTTCTAGTCTGAGAAAAATCTACAAAATCTGTCCAAAATGCTTCAGAAATCTTGTGAGGTGACGGGAAGCACACCCTGTGCCTCACACGAGTAGCTACATGCTGTGAATAGCAAGTGCCCAATGAGCAGTTAAATTGAACCATATGTAAACAATCCACAAGGTGAAATTTCTCTATGTAAACTGCATGCAAAATGATTAACAAATTATTTAGTAAATAGGTTGTTCTGTCATCATAATATCTAATAAAGACTGTTTGTTTGTTTGTTTTTGTTTGTTTTCATTTTGTTTTGTTTTGGTTTATTTGTTTTGTTTTTTAAATATTTTTTAAGGGTGGCTGCAGAGAAAGAGCTGTTTTGATTTTGTTGCCAGGCATTAAAGCATTTCTGTTGCAATTAATTCATGGGCTGATGACCAGCTTGTGACTATACACTGGTGGAGAGGTCAGCTGCTGCCACCAGAAAAGATGGACACTTTTGACTTTTGTTTTCCATTGACCAGAGAAATAATAGCATTTGTCCCCTGTACCCAGCCATTTATCTTGCTGGAATCTCAACTGAGTGACAGAGAATACAGTATCTTACAGAATGTGGGAAGTTTATGCCATCAGAATGGCACACAGCACATCTGTAATGCAGCTGTGCCAGGCTGGCTGATGACACAACACAGCTGAAAAGGAAACAGAGGGCAAGTTTCTTGTGTGTCTGCCGTATGCCACTAATATTACAACAGTTTTACACATTTGGGTTCGCAAAATTTATATTTGTAGTAGTGGCACTTGCCAAGTGTCTGATCTCCCTAGTCTCAAATGGTATCAGTTTGCTGAGCCCTCGTAACTGAGAACAGAATTAGGCCACGTGGCTTCAAAAAGCCAATGTGTATATTGAATGTGCCCCTGTATGCATCCTTTTTTTCCCGTAAATGACATAAACATTGTCTTCCCTTTCTTCCATATGCTCTGTGTTGAGTATATGTCTCCACTGCATATGCATAGATTATCCAGTAGCATCAGTTCACAACGTGCTAATGCAATATCCAAAACATCTGCTGACACAAAGTATTTCAGACCTCCAAAAGCATGTTTTCATCATAGAGATATCATGAGCTTCTTTGGTATTCTGTCAGTCATAAACATTAGTATAACTTTGGATGATCAACCTCCTGCTCTATGATCTATTCTGGTTTTATGCAAAAATCAAATTGCGTCTTCCAGTTCTAGACGTAAAGCTAGTTTTATGTGAGTCCAGCTATAGTGTCTTGAAATCATATGGAGCTGATGTCTGAAGAATATCTAATCATCTTAAATCAACCAAAGTTTCTTCCCATCTGCTGCCGAGGGGGTGGAATGATAGTGAGTCATAAAGAAACTCAAGCTGATGGGAACTGAGGAGCAATTTGTTAAACCATCTCTTGGTTTCTCTTGACTATTCTTATATTTCCTCCTCCTTCCAAGTGCAAAGCCAAGCAGGCAGCTTGCCCTGCTAATGGAAAAAGCCTCACACATGATGCACAGTCTGAACTCTGTGGCTGCCAGTGCCCCTGTGTAGAGTTGATGCCTACTTCTCCTCTCCATTTCCATGAAAAGTTAAATGGGTTTCTTTTAAGTTTTTATTAAATTATTTGTTCAGAGGTGGTGAAGAGCTTGAAACCACTGGGAAATCTGAATTTTTGAGAAAAGGTCATAGCTCAATTTGAACGTATTCATGACTACCCTTAGGAAATTGCAATCAATACCTAAACATGATATGTCTCCAAGTCTTCTTTGAGAAGCACTGTGTAATTTTTTTTCCCCGTAGGAAAAAATTGTATAAATCTGGCTATTGTTTCCCTAATCTCCTTTCATGCAAGATATTCTTTCTCTCCTTTCTCCTCTTATCCTCTTTTTACCTTCTTTGGGATGAAAAGTGATTGTTCTCAGATATGGTTCAGAGCATTATCTAGTGCAATCTCCCCTTCGCAGCAGCTGAGTATGAAAAAACAGCAGCACTTCAGTCCTCAGAAATGGTATTATTAGGACTATCATCAGGAGAAATCCTTTCAGATACATGTACTCCCTATTTCACCATGAATTCAATTTCATTCTTCCTCCCACATCTCTTTCTGTCCCTTTCTGAGGGAGTGAAACCCAAGTTATCTTTGTACAAAACCATGATTAGTTTTTAAGCACACCAGCATGCTGCCAGCAGCATTGGAAGAGAATGACCCTAAAACTAAAATTTTATTTCTGGTTTTATTGCTGGTTTAGCTAACAAAAGACTGAGGTGTTGCTTCCTTATGGTACGATAGCCTGCTTCTCAAGAGGAGACAAGTGTTCTGAGATGAACCCACTGCCTTTCATGGTTATACAACGTTAGGTGTAACAACAACACTTAAAAATAAATAAAAGTAGTCCCACCGCACACAGACTTTCGTGAACCTCAAGCAGCTACTTATTTTGCTGTGTGTGGGGCAGCATTTTTGAAGTCCAACCCCCTCATTCTCTATGTAGAATATTTTTAAAATAAATTCTATGTTGAAAAATGAAAACAGCAAATTAGGTGACATGCCATCAGTTTGATAACACATATTTCTAGCTTCTTCTTCTTTGTGTGACTCATTATTTTATCTAAAACTGGTGTATATAAGAAAGAATAGAATATGGGGTAAATGATAGAAAATTCTCCCTGTCTGTATGAATGCAGGAATATCTGTGGCACTTGGTCAGAACTGTGAAGACAGGTATGTGCCTGAGGCATTTCTACTATAAAATACTAAAAATGAATATCAAACACACCTGATGAAAAATTTTGACTGACTTGATTTTTGTTATGATTAAAAGGCCTTCCTGAAGCAACAAATATTTATCCAAAGCAACAAATATTTATCCAAATATAGCTTGTTCTCAGAAGACATGGATCTAGATTTCTCCTCATTGACTATGGCCACTCAGATGAAGTAAAGTTAAGAGCACAGATCCCTCAAATACAAAAAGAGGGAGAGAGACACAATCTGTGGAAGTTCCTTCTCTTTCTATCAGTTACCAGAACAGCAGAGCAGACTTCCAGTGAAGGTGCTAAATAAAGGTGTGTTGAGTCCCAGTGCTTAAACTAGGAGATATTACAACATGGCTTATTTAGGGATAAATACTCTTTTAACTAGTAGGACTATGCTGGAAGAACAATTTGCCAACTAGGACATATAAATGGAGTACTCAGAGCTGAAATAATAACTTAGATCCTTATTAAGTGCCTGGTTTGCATTCTTCATGGCTGCTTTGAGCAGCCATGTGAAAAAATTATTTGTTCTACTGGGGAACATGCTACATAGACTTAGCTTTGAGACTCCAAATACAATTTTTTGTGTATGTTTGTGACTAATAAATTATGTACATAGATAGCAACCTGCTAATTTACATATTAATAAAAATGAATTATCCTCAGATTATGTACAATCTACTGTGTCTAGCTGTGCCCTTTCTTGTTTAGGGGTTATAAAGAATGTATATGAATATATGGGTGAGAATGAGCTTCAAGGACTTCAGAATTACAGCAGCAGCAGAATTTGCACATCCTCATAGGTTGCTGCACAGGGCAGAGTTCTGTTTTCATGTATGTAGCTTCTTACTTCTAATGCACTGATGTTCACTCAAACCCTCTGCCTTTTTCTATAGCTGCTGTAGTGTCTTCCAAACCTGGAGGTTCTCAGGTGATTTGTGGATGGGATAAAGGCTTCCTGCATGAAGGATGCTTCCCAGGATGGCATTCTTACATGTTTTGTGGTCTTTTTTTTTACCCCATGGCTTCATGTTGGTGAGATCCTTTGCTTCCACTTGGATACAGGAAGATAGTAAGGCTAAGAGTCAATGGCCTAGCTATTCAGAATTCTTCAGAATTCTTCATTAGGTTTACCTGGGAGCCTAAATCTTTCTTGACTGAGGTCAAAGGGCCCTACTTCCTATCTGAAATGCACCTACAAATCCTCACTTTCTCTAGCCCAGGCAACACACTGTCTTCATGCTTATTGTTAATATGCTTAAATAAAAGTTGGTCTAACATACAATATACGCTGGTGTATGCCAATCTCCATGGTGTCTTTTCTTTTTTTAGCATACCATCGAACAAAATTACAGCTTGCCTTTTCATTCTGTTCAACAGAAAGGCATTTGGCTGTGCTCATCTGGCATTTGTGTTCTGAAGTAGAGACTTCCAGGGCTATCAACAAAATTTCCTGAGTTAAGGGACCCTGCCAAAGAAATACTAGTGTGCTGATAAACAAATAGTTTTGTTTGGGTATAGTAAAGTGTTAAGGCTATCCTGTTAATTCACCCCTTACTTCATTAGTATTGAGTTATACTATATTACTTTTGGGGCTTAAATACGTTCTTTTATTAATTCATCAGGCTGGTAAATTGAAAATAATCATAACATTGGCACTGTATAAGATTTTTTATTTGTTTAATATTTGACTTGTAAATATTTTTGAATGTATTGTAAGCAATCCCAATTTCCTTACCTTCAAAAGGCTTTTAAGTCCATTACTTTTTTACCTTGTTGATATAAAAGAATTGCCTTTCAGTGGTTTAATTCCAGAGTAAATATATTGAATTTGTTTGTGCAGACGGTGTTCTAAAACGAGGAGGAATTTAGACAAAAACCTTCAGGTTTTTTTCTCAGAGCTGGGTATAAAAAGTTTCTAGTTTCAAGAGTACTGCTGAAGTGGTGTGGAAATATGTGTGTGTGTGTGCAAATTTGTGTGTACTCCTTTGCTACTGATTCCAGGGACCATGAATCACTGTCTGAGAACTGCTTGTTAGATAGTAAATTTGCTTGAATAAATGGTTTGTGTCTGATAAAATTGACCAACTCTGTGTTATGAAACAGTTACCATACTTGGACCTAAAATGCAGTCTGGGAAACATTATATTGCATACCTCTATGCTGTTGAGATTTGCTCTTGGCCTGCAACAATTAAAATGCATCACAATGTGTTTCAGTTCCAAATGAATGCCTGGATACATGTATGGGTCCACAAGCATTTAGTAAATTTAGGAGTCTTCGTGCACTGTAGGTGGCTAAACATCTCTTGTTGATGGAGAGCTTGTCAGTACTGACAATGCTGTCCACGTCTGAAAAAGAAATCTAAGGTTTGGCTCAGGTGCACATACTTGACTGCTCAGTATAATGAGAGGTACTCTAGCATGTTCATGGCCTGCATGGAGAAGGTATATCTTTTGGCATCATGTGAGAGACTTGTGTGGCACTTACAAATCACCCAGATGATCCTAAGGTATATCTGGCACTAGGCATCTGCTTGTGGGTGGTGGAGTGAGAACCCCAGTGGCTGGTCATTTGAATTGCTCTTTGGTCTGTAAACACTGAACTTCATGGGATGACACATCATGATAACCAATCCATGGAAAACATATTTGCTTAATCTGGGAGGTTGGTTTTCAGTCAGCTCAGTGAATTAAACCAACTAACCCCAAAGCTGCATAACCACAATATTCAAAACAAGGTCTGAATGGGCAGTGGCAGGGAACTGGAGAAATAAGAGAAAGTGCACTCATTCCTTTCAGCAGCAACTAATTGTTTCATGATGTTAAGCACGATGTGGAATTACACTTTCTTTCTGCAGTTTCATTAACCTGAACTCTGCAACCCTAAAGATGCTCCTGCCAGTGCTGGGGAAGAGAAAGAACTAGAATGGTAATCCAGAGACATCTGTGAAGCTTGTTTCACTGTTTCTGTTACTGGTAACCGAGGATGGAGAAAAATCGAACTAAAAGAAAAGCCTTATGAAAAAGGCCAAGGCTTTGAAGTTGACTCTTGTTACATATTTCTATCTTTACTTTCATAGAAAAATAGAATCATAGAATACTGAAATGGTTTGCATTGAAGAGACCTTTACAGGCCATTTAGTCCAACCCCACTGCGATAATCAGTGTCATCTTCAACTAGATCAGGTTGCTCAGAGCCCTGTCCAATTTCATCTTGAATGTTTCTGGGGATGGGGCATCTAGCACCTCTGGGCAGCCTGTTCTAATGTTTCATCACTCTCATCAGAAAAAAAAATCTTCTTTGTAACTTTTATAAATTTACTTTTTGTAGTTTAAAATGAGTACCCATTGTCCTATTGCATCAGGCCCTGTTAAAATGTTTGCCCCCCTTTAAGTACTGAAAGACCACAATAAGGTCTCACCAGAGCCTTCTCCTCCCTAGGCTGAACAATACCAACTCTCTCAGCCTGTCTTCATAGGAAAGGTGCTCTAACCCTCTCATCATCTTCATGGCCTTCTCTTGACTCACTGCAACAGGCCCATGCCTTTCCTGTGATGAGGAAAGCATCCCCAGAGCTGGATGCAGCACTCCAGGTGGGGTCTCATGAGAAGGAATAGCAGGGCAGAATCACCTCCCTTGACCTGCTGGTCACAGTGCTTTTGAGGCAGCCCGGGGTACAGTTGTACTTCTCCCATTTCTCTCTTTGATTGTTTGTATTTCTTTTGCTCATTATTCAGTACTGGATAGGGAAACCATACACACAATACCAAGGATATAAGTTCACTTAGCAACAGCCTCAGGAGCCATCTCCATTTGCCTTCTAAAAGAGGACAATTTTCCTCCATCTCTGCTTGCCCCGTTGACAACAGCAGCTGTCTTACCTTTTATTATTAATAAGGGAAGTAGTTTAAGGATTTTTCCTTAACAAATAGGATCTTCAGGGCAAGAAAAGAAGGGGTCAAGTCTGCTCAGTTTAGCAAATAAAGATGGGTACCCAGATACTTTGAGAGATAAAAATAGGGATTTTCAATCAGTATCTTGCTTCAGGCATTTAAAGTACAGAAAAATGTCAAGACCGTGTCAGAATAGCCTTTCAGTGTAGACAGTGGTTTCAAGAAGAAAAGACCATTCCTCACTGTCATTCAAATGGAGACATTTTCCACCTTCAACTGGTTGCTTATCTCATTCACTCTGTCACCAGATTGCAGGGAAGAGATGTTAATGTGGGTGTCAGGGCATGTCTGTATGCTTGTGTATATGCTGCTGTACACTTGTAAGCTGCTGGTGAATCAGTGTTTGGCTGTGTTAGGACAGCGTCATGCCCAGAAGCTTTACAAGTTGTTTCTGAAAAAGATTTGAAATGCTATCTAGCCCTCAGCCAGGATTAAATTCCATATCATTTGTCTCATTCAGGCCTCCCTGCACCAGAAACTACTTCTGTATTATCTTTCTTTCTGATGGGCTCCAGGTGACGTGACAGTAGGAATATTACCCAGTAGGTAGCAGATGATGAGTTTCACAGGGAGAATGTATCTCCCAAATGGGAGGACAGAATCATCTGAAAGAAAGCAAAATCATAGCTCATTCACAACACTAACTAAACAGGCTGTCAGAGCCTGCCAAGAGGAAGTAACAGAGAAAAGAAAGGTCCATGACCTTTCTGGCTCTTGGGCACAGTTAGCACTGACCCAGGCAGACAGTCGAGATAGTGAGAAGGTGCAGGTCAGTGCTGCACAGAGATATCCAGTTTTGCTGTGGAAGCTATTTCATATTTTTTTTATGTGGCATCCTGCCTGAGCCACCTGTACAGGTCCAGGACTGTGTTAACTTCCTTGGAAAAAGCTTAAGTATTTTTACATTGCTCTTCACAGGTCATAAAGGCAGAAGATAGAAATTGTACAGGGTACATCTCCACTCCTAGTACAGTTAATATACTTACCTCTGATCAAAAGCTGATTGCATTATCTATCTGCCCAGAGATGGTGTGGAATCTCCCCCACTGGAGATATTCAAGAATTGCCTGGACTCATTCCTGTGTCATGTGCTCTAGGACAACCCTGCTTGTGCAGGGAGGTTGGCCCAGATGACCCACTGTGGGCCCTTCCAACCTGATAGATTCTATGATTTCAAAAACAGCACTGTTGTTTTGGTTTGTTTTTTATTAAGAAAAAAATGTACTTCAAAATTTGGGATTTCCCTTTAATGATGAATTTCATTTCATGTAGATTTTCCTGAGTTTTCCTCTTGAATATCACTCTGATGTTAGAGAAAATCATTTGACATTGCCCATTCTTCCTTAAGGGCCATATGGCTCTCTATAGGAAAAGGAGAATGAATGTTATGGGAAACTAACTGTGTAGTGGAGTTGTAATCACAGGAATCCTGTCACCTCCAGTGTTATGACCCTTGATTAATCTTTATAGCAGAAAGAAAATAAGTACTAATGAGTTTGTTTGTTAGCATTTATATAATTTTATGGTTGTATTTAATTCTTAGAATGTTAATTGCTATCTGTGATTAATCCCTCTCATGCTGAAAAGTTTTTACTGGAGGCTATGTCTTTAAGACTTTGTGTTGATTCACATGTAATTTAAGTTGACAAGGACTCCAGCAGTATAAAAGGGAACAAAGAGCCTAGTTTCAATGTCTGATTTAGTTGTGGCTTCTGTACAGCTGATGCAGGACTGACTGGATGTACTTTGATGGTAATATTCAATCTCACCACTCCCTGAGTGAGGATTGAAGTAATTAGCAGGGCTTAGTGCCAGAAGGCAATGCAATTCACCATGGTTGAACCTAATTCAAGATTTATGGAGTGCAAATTTCAGTTATTTGTAGATTTTTAGACTACTGATTTTTCTGCTTTGAAGGATTTCTGACAACCTAGGTTTTTTCTTATATGTGTTCTGTTTACCATATACAGTTTCTAGATGGATTCCTGAGATCTCTGAAAGCTTTTGTATTGCAACATGAGGAGGAACTCCAAAGTTCCAGTTGTCTGGTCACTGAAATATATGCCATGATTTTCTGCTCTGTTCTGTGATGGCAGGGAAAAGTAGAGACAGCAACACCCATTCACAGAAAGACTTATTTTTTTCCTTATTATTGCATATTACGGTGTATGCTGTATAATTGTTAACAGCAATTTAAAAGTGCTTCCCATAGCTCTTAGAGCTAGTAGGATCAAGTGGGCAGAGCCCCTGGGCTATACTGCAGGTAAAAAGGATTTGGTTACACTAACATTTACAAAAGAGCCCATAGAGTGCTGAGTCTGCCCTAGCAGGAGGGTGACACTGCTCAGTTCAGTTTAGCAGCATCCAGAATTCTTGCTCCTGGAGAACTCTGACACTTGTGTGTGAAACAAATGAGGATGTGAAATTTTGCAGTTTCCCAGTAAAATATTTTTGCAAAGCATACAGTTCTGGAAATAACAAGAAACCTTCACCCAGGCACCTTATTTTTTGATTTGAAATACAATTATATAGATTGCTATAATAAGAAAGGCTCTGATATTTTTCTGAAGGTCAAAAGAAATTGAAATGATGCCTTTACACTCTTAAAAATCATACCAGCTGTTCATTTTTTTTGTTGAAAGCATGAAAAAAGTCAATAAATTTACATAAAACATTTTTGTTTTGTTAAAGCACCAAAAACTTAAGAACTACAGTCTGAAAAGGATGAAGATGGAAACCTGTGCTTAAACAGCCCTGTGGCATAGATAGAAAAATAAAGGCAGCTTTTTTTACCTGTTTGTGAGGTTATTTTCCTAGGAGCTGTGAATGATTTTCCTTCCACGTACTTATATAGGTAACTACTCAAACATGCAACTAAAAGTGACTATAGGAAAATCAATGTGCATATCTTTCAGGGATATGAAAGAAATTTCCATCACCCATGGATTTGGGATTATTTGTGTGATAATCTTCCCACCAGTCAGATGTGCATGTGCATTGCTGGACAATTTTCAGATGAGAGACAGCAGCAGGTTTAGGCTTTGTACTAGTCCATGGGAAAATATTCCTTTGGCTCATCTTTGAGAGCACGTAGGGTTTGATGTAGGGTTATTTGCTTAGAGTCCAATACCTAAATTGTGAAAGATGCTTCAGGCCAGGACATCCTTATGTGTTAAGTGCAAAAGCTTTTATTTATTTAGCATGAGACAGTGTTAATAGCATTTAGCTCCGAACAAGAAGGGAGTGGAAAAGCCTGCAGGGAATCTGTACAGTTGTGTGTTGCTCTGCAGGGAAACGTCCCTGTCTTCCTAGTTTAAAGAGTTGAAGTGCACATCCCATTATTTGGTTGATCAACTAGGATTTTTGGAGTGGAAGAGCTCAGCAGGAGCTCAGTGTGAGGCTGTGGTTGGATTAGCTCATATATATAGCGGGTATAGGAGTATCCTCATGAGAACTTGTCAGGACTATAGCAATTTTGAAAAGTTATCTTGGGAATGCAATGCATCTATTCAAAAAGAAAAAATTATGCAAATCCAAAATGAAATTTCCAATCCAAGATAAAGAGAAAAACCTATTTCATTAAGGTAGAGATTTCTTTATAGCTGGTTTAAATCATATAGAGCAAGCTGTAAACAGTGGTCTGCGGCACTCAGACCGAATATCCTATTCACAAGTTATTTTGGGGATTTTCCTTATTTTCTGTTTCTCTTTCTTTTAATAAAAGTTTCAGTTTCTCAAAATTTGTACAACTTGAGAACGTGCCCTGCTTTCTTTCCCACCACCACCTAAAGGCTTTTGATCTTCTCTCCAACCCAGCTGACTGTAAAGCTTGGTTCTTATGGTTCTCTTTCCGAAAGCTGTTAAGTAATTACAGGGAGTTTGTACTCAATTATGGAGCCAATAACCCATATTCAGCTGACTTTACTTTTGCCTTCAATCTTAGGAGCAGTTATGATTCCTTCAAAAGCCTGTTCAACTGGAAAACTGTTTCCAAAGAATGATTAAACCTATCCAAAACCAGTTACCACCAAGGGAAGACTGTCTTTCTACTTACTGTAGAGAAAGCCTAGGATGTTAAATGAGAGTCCTAACTTTTTGATATTGAAATCTAGGTGAGTTCCCTACCAAACCAAGGTTTCTCAAGAGAGATAAAACCCTTTAAACTAGCAGAAAAGGGTGTTGCAGGACAAGTAAGTAGAAGATTAATCTAAATTGAGGCTGGAGATCAAGTTAGCTGATTTAATCCTGCTTCTGAGGAGTTGGTATGTATACTAAGCATAGTAATCTATTAAATAGCCTTATTACACAAGCAGAGACAGGAGTTTGGGAATTGATTCATAGATGCTTAAAGGCAAAACATTGAAATTACCATAAGGAGTTAAAGGCTTGTAATGGATCTGCCGACTAACATTTCCAACATGCAGAACACCGCAGCATTTAAATCTTAGCGCTACGCTTTGAGAGCCTTCTGACTGAGATGTAGCCCTCCTTTTCAGCTGTTCCCTTCCCTGAGGGTAGGGGCAAGTAAAATTGAAGAAAAGTATGGATATATAAATTTAGAGGATCCATTCCTGATTTTCCTGCAAATATTTATTTTAAAAATATTTTAAAATTATTTTGTGCTAATTCAGTAATTTCCAGCCTATGGCTGGCACAGTGTTGAAATTGATTTAAATAATAATTTAAAAAAATCTTACACTGAACTGTAGAAAGTTAAATTATGAGGAAACCTTGGATAGTTTCTTATATCTAATGAACAAATAATGTATTTGAAAAATAGTTTTTTCATTAAATAGTCTTTTGCCTTAAAATTTTTGTGCTTAACTAAACTGAGGTTTTCATAAAAAAAACAACAAACAACCAAACAACAAAACCCATACCTAAAATATTATCTTGATTCTTTTTATTGTTAATCAGAAAAAAGATCACTTGACTGTATCTCAGATGATTTTGGCTGTGTTGGCCTATGTAGCTATTTCTGCATTTAGCTGGAATTTGCTTTTGTACCTCTGTGTGTAAAATAAGGTGAACAAATTAGACACTGTGTCTTAACTCTGCTTTCCGTGTTTCCCTGGCTTTATCATCCCTATGACCCTGTGTATAAGAGACATCATCTTGTGTTTGTGTTGTAGGGATGTAATTAGTGCACTGAACTATGAAAGGCTGGGAGCTTATTTAAAATTAATTCCATCAAAATAGCATTTCATTAGAGTGAGGAGACAGATTTTTATATCTTGAAAAATCTTTAGCTGAAGTAAAAGGAAAAAAAATGTTGCTTGCTTCATTCTTTTAACTACAAGCAAAATGCTGCTTCTTTCATTTACACAGAATGTTATTTTAAACAGAACAACAGGCTTTAAGGTTTTATTCATAGTGTCTTAGAAACACTGGGCTGCATCCTGAACACACTGAAGTCAATTCTAGGAGTCCAACTGTGAATTATGCTTCAAAGAAGTAGTAAATAGTCACGCTCATGGAAGATAAAAAGCATATCTATGTAATGAACCATCCCAAGAAGTAATGGGATTTTAATAGGATTCACATGATATATCAACTTTATACTGTCCTCTTCATGGGATGTATGGTTTATTTTAGAGTTGGAAATACATACATGTGGGGCCTGGTGTTCAAATGAAATCAGGAACTGCAACTGGATTCTGTAAAAGCAGCTTCAGCTTCTCTACTGTGGCTTTCTACCCAGTCATATATTGAACAGCAAGACCTGCTGGGTGCTGCAGACTTTTGAAAACCTGGTCTTAATTGCAGGAGAATTTGAAAAAATATCTATTTTTAGAAGAGACATAAAAGAGGATAACAATCTCCATTGAAATTCATGAGAACTACTCCTCTGCAGTGCAAGGGACATAGACCATGGGTGGAGGAGCTTCAAGTGCACACTTATTCAATTAGTGTGAATATTAGGAGAGCAGCCCATTTTTGTCTGTCCCAGCGTGGCAGCTGGGAGAACCACCTGAAATGTTTTACAAGTGAAATAAAATATGCCAGATGTCTCATTGTTTTTACAGACAAGGGGGAAACAGTCTTTATTTTTCTACTTTATCTGCAGGCAAAGCTAGCAGGTATATTTCGAAGGTGATCAATCTTTTTATTATGTTTTTCCTTGTGTCTCTCTCTTCGACAACTCACATCTCCTAAATGGGTATGTGCTATCCATCACAGTCTAACAGAGATAGGTGAGCAGTTCCATTATTCATTTGCCTCATTTTTATGTAGTACTATGGAGATGAGTAAGGTTTTTTTGATCCTGCCTAGTCCTCAGACAAAATGGAAGGTGGGAATAAAAAGAGAGATGAAGAGGGCTTACTTCTTGCTCTAGAAATGTATGGTCCGTGGAGGCAGTGCCAAAAGTTTATCTTTCTAGATATTCACTCCCCTTCATTGTGAGAACCTCTTTTTCTCAACACTTCAATAATGTCTGAAGGTGTAAAGCAGGTTGCAGTATTCAGCCTAGCTAATCTATCAACTTGTATTTATTTCCTCATTTTTTCTCTTTCTCAATGTTAATTTATAAGCCTAGAAATTTATTTTGTAAGACAAAAATGACAAATAAGGTAAATGTAGGACTGTATGTTGATTCTTTCCCCTTTTAGTCATTTGACTGTTCCAGCCTCTTTTACTTGCTTCTGTCAGACATTTTTGGGAGAGCTAAGCCTTTGAGCAAAGCTTTGTTCTCTTTCGACACCTGCTGCTGGCATTTTCTGACCTGAAGTTCATGTGATTTTTCAGTGCAATAGACCGTTCTCAGAAATATAATTTTGAAAGTATCAAGTGGGCTCATCTGAAAGGGAGCCAGTGAGTTGTGAGTTGCATGGGTGTAGTGTGGGACTGGTCAGAGGCCCAGAATGAAATATGTAACAGGGAGCAAAGGCAATCTGTTGGGCAGGTGTTCTTGACGCTGATCACACTTTGGGACCATCTTTACTTTGAAGTTACTCTTTGCTTGGAACTTCTGTAATTCAAGTACTGAAGTATTCAGTAAAAACTCAAATAAAGTAGTAAAAGAAAAAAAATCTGTTGTGGTCCTGCCTTTTCTCCTGCACCAACTTTCTGACTGAAATTTCCTCTATGCTGTGGATTTTCTCTTCTTACTAAAGTCTCTTAAGCTATTCTAGGACTTAGCACTGTTTAAGACAAGTGCTTCCTCCTAAGTTAACTCCTAGAATCATGCATTCACTGCAGAGATTAAGACTAAATTATAATAACGTTAGGGAAATAGGAGGAGCGTTTTGTCCAAAGGCTTTTGTTTAACACTGAGTTCTTCATCTGCAGATGCAATAAGACCACTTTTGAACTATCTCTCTGAAAAGTTGGTCAGATCCACCCTTAACAGTGATTCATGATTCTTCACAACTTTGATTACTGACTATAAATATTTTATTGCATATTCTATATATTTTTCGTATACATTATTTTAGTTTCACTATGTTTAGTAATTTACTGCATTATCTGTTTAAGAGATTAATTTACATTCTTTGAAATCTTTGTCTTTTCAGGCAAGTTATCTTTGCATTTCTTCGGATTTGCCTTCATGATAGCAGAACAACAAGACGGTCTTTATTTGACCTCCAGTCTTCAAACCAATCACCATCACTTTATAGTGTTGCCTTCCTTTTCTCATTGAGTTAGAAAACTGTGGTGGCAACATTCAGTAACGTTAGTGGGTTTCATGCTTTGATTGCTAAAAGAGATGAAATCTCTTTGAGAAAAAAATTATAATTATTCATGTTCTCCAAATCTATGAGACTCTGGCATTCCTGAAAAGTCAGTATAACATTAAATGCTTTAAACTTAGCCAACAGCCTAATTTTGACTAAATTACCTATGGCATTCCATATCTTTCTGCCACACTCACAATTTCGCGTTCTGTACCAAGATGAAACTCATTTTTCTTAGAACTACAGTATTGTTCTAGCAGTGACAGATAACTGATGGGCTTTCCTGCATTCTTTTAAACAAGGTCTTTTGAATAAAACCTCACAAAACAAGATTCAGACACATCCCTTCCTGGTTTGCGTTCCAGCGCTACAACTAGGTTCAGAACGTTATTATTCAGAACATTTCATGTTAGATCTTTACTTGCCTAAAATTTCTCCAGTGTAACTTTATTACTAACATCAAAAAATAGTTTACCTTCTAAACTTTATGCAGTGCTAACAATAATTTTAATGAGTAGTTACATTTTCACAATTCCTAGAAGTTACAGTTTTTTCATTGTTAAGATCCAAGAGATTTCATCTGAGGGGAAGAGGCCAATTGCATTAGAAAATCTAGCTATTATCCAAGAGAAACAACATGCTTCTAATTTTAAATTCATCTTGGTCTGCCTTCTGTTGAGACCAACCCTATGCTCAAATCACTGACAATGACTGCCGAATTTTAACAGGCCCAAGAGTCACAGGGCAGAGATTGAATGCTCTGGGAGGAAGGAAGGCAGGGAAGAAGGAGGGTAGTAGGACCCATGTGTCCTGTCCTTGCAGTGCTCAGAGGAGCTGGATTAGGTGTGCAGTTAATTTGGGGGGATGCCAATGCCAGCCAATGCCAGCAGCAGATGCAGTCTCGCTTCCTCCTGTTGTTGGGTGCTGCCCTACCTGCACAGCATTGCCCCACCACAGCCAGCATGGTGGGACTAGTGCCCAGTCAGTTGCTCGTGAGCTGCCTCAGTGCAACTACTTGGTGTTTGTAGGTTGAACTTTGCTGTTGACATTGACACCATGCAGAGAGGTGTATTTTTCCCAGATTTCGCAAAGCAGTTATCCTTGGTCTGTTCACAGCCTCAGAGGGAATTCCCATTACATCTTGGGTCACAGACTAGCAGCAGTACTGATAATAGTCATTATGGGCAGGATTAAAGGCCAGTAGGTGCCCCCTCTGTTCTTTCTTCTTGTCTACCATCACCCAAACCATAAATGAAATTTTAGGTTAGGGAGGACACTGCATTGCCTCCACTCAGAAACAGAAATTACAGCAAATCACACTTTTTCAGTCAAAAGTATACCCTATTACAGTCAGCCCAGACCTCCTGTGAAAATTCATGGAATATATGTCAGGGGAAACACACAGCAACAATTGGGAGTGTTGGCTGTAATCAAGGAGAGGCAGCACCCTCTGCTTGATCTGCTGCCAGAAACTACTGAAAACATTCAAGTGGCTCAGAAACATCAGTAATATTGGCCGATGCACTCAGATCAGCTAATCCTAAGAGGTGTCATTCCCAATCCCCTAAATCAGCTTGAACCATAGTAGAAATGAACTGCTGGGTGGCCGTCATGCCAGAGGACTCCCGCTTCATCCCTGTCGCACCAGCCCTTGACCTGGCCTGGCTGTTGTGCAGCTGCACAGGAAATCAGCCTTGTGGACTGACCTGGGAGAAAAAAATTACCTTTTGTTTTTCATTTTTTCCTTTCCAGCCAGATCTGTGTGCAGCCCTGATGGCTGCTCAGGTACATGGACTCTTGTGAAAGCACGGCAGGGTAGGTGGGTGCACCGGGCTGCTTAATTTGGTGTTGCTGAATGCAAAGCATTTTCCGAGTGAACCTGGCCCATTAGCTAGAAAATAAATGATACCGTGGCAGATCCTCTTGGTATCAGAAAGAATACTTAGGTTTTTTAAAGCAAAAGACTCCTCTGAATATGCCAAGCTGTCCCACTCAGATGCATTATAGAAAAAAGCTGCTTTTTAACACTAGTTTCTGTTTCATCCTTTCTCTGAGCTTTACATACATTTTTGAAATATCCCATGATCTGGTTTCCATTTACAGTTTGTTCTTCACTGTTGAGAAGTGATTTTCAATAACCACCCAGCATCAAGGGATAACAGTGTGCTACAGCTAAAGCAGATCTAATCTTTGGCCTTTTCCTTCTGTGATTTTTAAAATAATTGGCATTTCTAGAACAGTATTGTAATCTGTAAAATGTATTATTTATTTAAATAAAAAGCCTCCTAGGTAATGTCCAGCTTCCTGAATAACCTCACATAAAAATATAGTGCAGTGGGAAAAAAGTTATATCAAAAAGTAATCAACTGAAAGCTGTTCATTTTATCATGGACAATAGTTTTCATATCTCTGGGATATTCACAATTGTCAAACTGTATCTGAGGTTTCTGTATTCAGTGCACATGGTAACATGTCATGTGAAGACAGACTGATAAGGGTAGTGTTTGTTCAGCCTGGAGAAGAAAAGGCTTCATGGAGACCTTTTAGCATCTTTCAGTACCTGAAGAGGCTACAAGAGAATTGGAGAGGGACTTTTGACAAGGGCATGTAGTGATGGGACAATGGGTAATGGTTTTAAACTGACAAAGACTAGGTTTAAATTAGATGCTGGGAAGAAATTCTTTACTATGGGGATGGTGAGGCACTAGAACAGGTTGTGAGAGAAGCTGTGGATGCCCTGTTCCTGGAAGTGTTCAAGACCAAGTTTGATGGGGCTCTGGACAAACTGTTCAAGTGGAACATGTTCCTGCCCATAGCAGGGAGGGCTGGAACTAGATGATCTATAAGGTCACTTTGAACCCACATCATTCTGTGATTCTATATATTGGCTGTGTTCTGCAGCTGTATAAGCTAAGGCAGATGAAAAGTATCTCAGCTGGAATGTAACCAGTCCAGAAATTCATATCAACCAGCCATGATATCTGTTAGCCAGTCTCTTCATTAAGTGCAGACTCAAGTCTGGCTCTGGGGGTCAATATCACAAGCTCTGTGGGGATGGAGTACCTAACATTTGAACTGGTAACGTCCAGCTTCCTGAATAACCTCACATAAAAATATAGTACAGTGGGAAAAAAGTTATATCAAAAAATAATCAACTGAAAGCTGTTTATTTTATCATGGACGATAGTTTTCTTATCTCTGGGATATTCACAATTGTCAAACTGTATCTGAGGTTTCTGTATTCAGTGCACATGGTAACATGTCGTGTGA
>JAWWES010000001.1:32207991-32221887 GCA_035583135.1 Lophotriccus pileatus
GAGCTCTTCCGCCAGCTCCCTCATCACCCTAGGATGGATCCCATCTGGTCCCATAGACTTGTGAGGATCCAAGTGGCTCAGCAGGTCACTAACTTCTTCCTCCTGGATTACAGGGGGGGATATTTGGCTTCCTGTCACTGTCTAGCAGCTTAGAAAGCCAGTTGTCCTAAAGAAGCCTGTCGTCTTGTTGAAAACCGCGGAAAAGAAGGTGTTAAGTACCTCAGCCTTATCCTTGTCTTTGGTGACTATGTTCCCCTCCATGTCCAACGAAGAATGGATGCTTTCCTTGCCCTTTCTTTTGCTATTGATGTATTTATAAAAATACTTTTTGTTGTCCTTAGCAGAAGTGGCCAGGTTAAGTTCAAATTGTGCTTTTGTCCCTCTAATTTTCTTTCTATGTGACCTAACTGCATTCCTAAACACTTCATGAGTTGCCTGCTCTTTTTTCCAAAGGTTCTCTTTTTTCCCCTAATTTCCTGTAAAATCTCCCTGTTCATCCAAGCCTGTCATCTTCCCCACTGGCTTGCTTTTTGGCACATAAGGACAGCCTGCTCCTGCATCTTCAAGATTTCTTTCTTGAAGTACGTCCATCCTTCCTGGACCCCTTTGTTTTTAAGGGCTGTTTCACAAGGTATTCTCTGAACCAGCCTCCTGAATAGGCCAAAGTCTGCCCTCCAGAAGTCCAGGGTAGAGGTTTTGTTGACACCTTTCCTTACTTCACTGAGTCTTTCATGGCCTCCAACCACCAGACCTCCCACCAGCCCTTCTCTGTTTGTAAACAACAGGTCTAATGGGGCCCCAACCCTGGTAAGTTCATTTGTGAGCTGCATTTATCAGGTGGACCTTTTACCCATGCTACAGAAACTACTTACAGGTCTCATATTAGTGATACTGTCTGTGATCCACTGGTAGGGATGCAGGTGGCCTGTAACCATTTTATTTTATTATTTTAGTACAAGTCAACAACTAAATCTTTTTAATTTACCAGAGTAATATCAGTCACTAATCCTCTGGAATTCAGTTTTTGTTGTTTTGTATGTTTTGCCTTTCCTGTGTTGCTGTTTCCACCAGACTGATGGAGAATAAAGGATGGGAACAAGTTTTAAGTCGGAGAATCTCAGATATTCGGAGTTGCATGTGGGTTTATTATCAGGTCCAGACAAAACTATTCCTCTGGATCACATTTAATACTGTCATGATTTAATCCTGGTTGGTAACTGAGCCCCAGAGCTTCTTAGTCTTTCTCCTCTGGTGGGATGGAGGAAAGAATAAGAAGGGTAAAAGTGAGAAAACTCATGGGTTGAGGTAAAGACAGTTTCATAGGGAAAGCAAAGGGTGCTTTTCAAGCAAAGTAGAACAAGGAATGCATTCACCAATTCCGATGAGCAGGCATGTGTTCAGCCACCTCTAGGACAGCACAGCTTCATAATATGTAAGCAACTTGGGACCAAATGCCATCACCCCGAACGTCTCCCACTTCCTTTTCCTTCCATTGCTGCACATGGTGCCATATGGTCTAAAATATCCCTGTGGTCAGTTGGAGTCAGCTGTTCTGCCTGTGTCCCCTCCCAGCTCCTTGTGCAGCCCCAGCCTCCTTACTGGTGGATTGGATTGAGGAGCAGAAAAGGCCTTGGCTTTCTTTAAGCCCTGCTCAGGGCTCTCTTTAAGCCCTGCTCAGCAATAGCAAAAGCATTCCTGTGTTATCAACAGTTTCCAGCAAAAATCCAGAACACAGCCCCATATAAACCACTATGAAGAAATTTAGCTCTACGCCAGCCAAAGCCAGTACAAATATGCAGATGCTGAATTTTTCTCCCAGAGTAGCAAAACCCCTAATAGACCCTAATAGACTATGTTCATTTACTTTTGATTTGAATTTTTATTTTTCTTTAATAAATAAAGATCACATTTAATTTTTAAATGAATAACCTTAACTATTGAAAGAACCTTTTGTGCATTACAATAGTAAATATCTCAGTATAATTTCCTAAGCATGGAATCTAAGTGTTTTTCAAGCTGAAATCAATAAAGGTTTAAGAAGAAAATCCTTTCTCTCTGAGCAGAAGGACTGGTAATTTTCCCTGAAGAGCTCCTTCAGTCAGATATCCTCAAACAGAAAGTGTTTGTCCTGCTACTGCCTTGGTGGTTGTGTGGATTTCACCTTAGCTTACTCGGAGCTGTGTTGGGAGTCAAGTGGAGAGTCAGTGTTCAGAGTGACAGGTTTTCAATTTCTGGTACCAAAATCAATATAAGAGACTTCGTCAACCAACCACTGATGTGCTGATGTGGATGGAGAAGATAGTTTGGCTCTGATATTTTGAATGTTAAAGAGTGGCCGAAAGCTGTTTTGACTCAATAATCAGTGGCTGACATGAAGGACAAGGGATTTTCCTCCTAGAGAACAACTGTGACTTGTGCAGTGCTTTTCAGACAGCTGAAGGCTGTCTTGGTCAAATTTCCTGCTTGTGTAAAAGGCAGAAGTGTTGCTAAAATCAATGGAATAGCTTCATTTCACATCAGTAAACAGATTCCATCCTACACTCCGCAGTATGTTCTTTCTTCTGGTTGCTGGGAATATTAATTCTCCCTGTTCATGTCACAAAGGCAGAGGGACATAGCCCAGTGGACTCAACAGCCTATTGTGTTGGCAGTGGAAAAGGGGAAAGTTCTTACAATGGAATATACAATTTTCAGGGACTCATCAGCCCTGTGATGGCCAAGAAATGCTTGATTTTGCAAATCTTTTTGAGTGGATGGGTCTCTGTTTAAGTCGGTGGATTGTAGCCAACACTAATTATATTTTTTTATGTACAGGATCTCCTATCTGAAATCCTCTGACACCTACTGAAGTTATCTCATAATAAATATTATGCAATATAATCTACAACAAACACTCTAACAAATAACATTAATAACATTTATGTTTGGAAGACGGTAATGGAGAACTGAATCTTAAATACAGAAATTCAGGGAACTGCTTGTGGGTGGGACAGATATTTGGGTATGATATTGCTTTTCTTTCCGTGTTGGAAGTAGGCAGTCAGAATCAGTGTATGTTGAAATCTGTAGGCTGAAGAGTCAAGGCTGGTGAATGAGAATGTTTCTGGGGGTGGCAGTGATGCAGTGGCATTCAGAAGAAACGTTACCATGGTATTCACAGACTGATGTGAACATATAAGACATATAGAAGAAAGAAAGCTCTGAAACCAGTGCCAGGATATGGACAGAAAAAGCAAGAGGATGCTGAAATCTGTCTTCATCCAAAAGTGGCGTTCTGCCATTGTGTGTTAGCAGTTTTCTTCTATTCACTGCAGCTTCAGTGTAACCCACTCTTTGGCAGTGACATTCAACCATTTCCAATTTTTTTTTTAGTTTTATCTTCAATAAAAATTGTTACTCAAAATTGTATCTTTTTAGTATGAACTTCAATAGCCAACTTTTAGTCATTACTATGGTAATGTGTTCATTTCTATAGGTCAGGACACTCAGGTACTGTATTGCATCAAGGTTTGACTTTATATGCACCCCCAAGGCAGTTCTGGATGACGATGCAGTAGGACACTGCATCTTGTAGGATGATAATGGTGTTGTAGGGTACAACACCAGGAGTCCTGCAACCAGGATGGGCAAACAAGTCATGGCACAGCAATTTGCATAGGAGAATGTGCAGGATGGATGTGTCTTCAAAGGAGACTTCAAAGTCTTCTACTGGCCAAGTGGAAAGACTTGAAGTCCGCATAACTCAGCAACTGGGTACCATTCTGTGACCACTTGAACAGGCCAAGGGTGCTCATCCTACCTGACTCTCAATGCAGAATGGTGGGCATTCCTCTGAGAGCAAAGGCTGCAAGTCTGGGGGGTCTGCACTATCCACTCCAGTGGAAGGTGATGCCTTCACCCAGGTGGAGAGGTGGAAGAGAGAGGATGCAGCGCAGGCCTCAGACTGCAGGAAGTACCTGGACCTTTCTTCCCATGCAGGGATAGGCAGTAGACCTGCCTGCAAAAGGTGTGCCCCAGTGGAGGACCAGACCTGGACCGCCACTGATAATACCAGGAGCAGCCTGAGGAGTATCAGGAGGATTACAGACTCTAGGAGCAGTGATAAAGGACCCTAAAACACAACATAATGCTCGTTATGACCCATCAATGTGCACTAACAGCCCAGAAAGCAGACGTACCCTGAGCTACATCAGAAGCAGTGTGACCAGCAGGTTGAGGGACATGATTCTGCCTATCTGCTCCCCTCATGAGACCCCAGTTGGAGTACTGTATTCCCCTCTGGGGTAACATGGACTTGTTTGAGCAAGTCTTAAGGAGGCTGTGAAGATGATCAGAGGGCTGGACCACCTCTCCTATGAAGATAGGCTGAGAGAGTTGGGTTTTTTCAACCTGGAGAAGAGAAGACTCCAGGGAAACCTTACAGCACCTTCCAGTACCTAAATAGGATTACAAGAGAGCTTCATCCCTAGAAATGTTTAAGGTCAGGTTGAATGGAGCTGTGAGCAAGCTGCTCTAGTGGAAGATGTTCCTGCCCATGGCAGGGGGATTGGAACTAGATGATTCTTAAGGTCCCTTCCAATTGAAACCATTCTATGATTCTGTGATTGTGTTTCTTCCAGGAAGATACTCAGCTGAAACCTCTTGCTCAGTCTACTTCTGTAGCAGTAGAAGAAGAACATATACTACTTGCTTTTTTTTAATTTGTCTCCTATTAATTACTGGAAATGTCCCATGACAAGTACTGTGTCTTTATCACATGTTGGTACATGTGTATTCAGCACCTGATACAAAGGGTCGTGTTCTGTTGTTGGGAATTGTAGTTGCTGCAGGCATACGAATAACCAGCGCTATTGGTTATAATAATCATGGTAATGTTTCTGGAGTTCTTGGAGAAAAATTGAGAATATATTTTTTGTCCCAGATAATATTCCCATCCTAATTAAAACATTTATTAATGTCTAGGTTTGGGTGCTAGCTGTTAATGAGTATACTGTAACTAAGAATCTCTCATAAATATGTAAAGCACATTGGGTTACTCCAAGTGTGTCTAGAACTATAAAAATCGTATTTTCTTAATGGCAATACTAAAATGTAACGTGTTCATAAATCTGTTTATATGAAAAATATGCAGAAACTAATAAAGCATCCAAAGCATTATGATTTGTGAAATTTAGACCTGCCATCTCTGAAGGCACCAATTAAATGAAATTGTGACATGATGTCTATGTTATCACAAACTACAGGTGTATCACTCATTCTAATAATATCATTCAAAGTGCATTAAAAATAAGAATAAAAAATCCTGAAAAATATGCCAGGGCATGTTTTTCCCATACATCAAACTTTTATATTTCAGTACGAAGGTGTATCTCACCATAGTTACAAGTAGGTCACACTTTTTTTTTTGCAGAAGTCATAGAATTTGCATCTCAGATAGTGTCAGAAAGGTAATAATTCCTATTTGAAAGTTGTTATCAAGAGAAATAATTTCTGAGTATAAAAACATTTTAGATCTCATATTTATTAGACTGATGCATCTTCATATCTCTAGTTTTGATTAACAAGTTTACACAAGGATGGAGCATGTGAATTTCTGTGATATTTTTAGTGACTGTAATGATCTTTGATAAAACCTGTCTTACAATGCCATCATTCTTATATATAATTCATCTGATAATCCTTTATCTGGCAGAGAAAAAAGATCCTTTAAAAGATTGCATAAGCATTTCAACAACTTTCTAGCCTAAATATGTGTAAAACTGCTCAATTATATAAACTATTTAACTGATATATGGATTATAAACTCTTTTTTCAAGACGGGGGAAAACATACTTTTAGCTGATAAATGCTGTATTTCCTCAGGGATTCATACATTCTATTTACAGGACTTTCATAATGGCCCCATAAGAGTTGCATTGCAAAGCTAGACTATATGAAAAACAGCCAAAAGTGATTGCATGTTGAGCTTAAATATTTTAGTGTTGACCACTAGAAAAGGGACAGTATTTTGGATAGTCACAGCCTAACTATTGTCCTGTCCTATTCACAGGACAAATACAGGATATTTGTCCAGCTGCTAAAATGACTCAGAGGAATTAGGAAATCTTCTCGATTAGACAAACAAGCAAACAAAAAAACCCAACAAAAAAACCCCAGAGAAGTCATAGGCCCAGGACCATGGCTGTTCCTTAAAGGGCATAAAAATAGTTTCAGCTAGTTAAATTTGGTCGTATGTGCTGGAAGAAACTTGGATAGATTTTGATGTAAACGTAATGGGAGTGTCCTCTGCTGGTCATTTGGCCTGGGTGAGAGCTTCTCTGAAGATGAAAAACATTAATGAGGAAGAAGCAGAAGCTTATGCATAAATTAAACCAATTTTCTCCTCTTGCCTTTGTGATACTGAAGTCCCTAGGCATCTAATGGCCTTTCCCTTCCTGGCCTCCAATTTTATATAAATATATATATATAATTACAATGAAAAAGATTAGGCAATTTAATTAGTTAATGTTTATAAATCTCTTTCAAGATGAAAAGAGCTCTGTAAGGGTCATGCATTATTAATTGATATTAATATTTGCTCAGAAATTGAAGTTGAAATTGGTGACATCATTTGTGTGCATAAATGAGCATTTTCTTAGTTTAATATATTTGTTAATTGGTTTTGCAAAGTTTTTTGTTGTTTTGGTTTACAACTTCTTTAGAAGTGCCAACTTTATCAGCTGTCAGTGAGTAAATGAATATGTTATTAAGGTAGCACAGGCAGTCAGAAGATACTGGGTATGAACATGGTCATGGTGTCTGGTCTAACTTAGGGGAACTCTGTAACATTTCCAATAAGGCAACATGGAAAGAAAATGGTAGAAATTTGGGTGAAACAGTAGCAACTCAGTACCCAGAATCCAATTCAGAAACTTGGAGGGGGAAGGGAGTGGAAGAGAAAATTCTTTCCTCAAAGTGGTTAAAAGTAGAACTAAATTAAGGACCTGGGATGAAGGTAGTGGGAATCTTCATGAAAGAGTTCAGGATTATAAATTTTTCCCAGGAAGGGCTTTTATCTGGCATAAATATGTTTTGCCTTAAATAATGACCTTTGTGATTGCATCTTTTTTTCTCATTCATCATATCATTGAGTTTATATATTGTGGTTTCTCCTGTGCAATGCATTAGGAACTAATCTGAATCCCAAATAACTTTGATGACTTCCATTTTCTACCCACCTGATTCACCTCATTAGCATCAATTTCAAAAATTATCAGGACTTCACAAATGCCCAGCAGTGTGTGACACATTGGTCTGTTCCACCTGGAGGACTTGTTTTTTTTTTTCCTTGCATTTATACATTTAAAATTGATACGTATGGATGTCTTCCATGGGTTTGTCTCCATTTCTGGAACTGCAACATGCGAGCGCTGCACACACTTTATGGCCCTTGAATGTTTTCAGGACATTCCTCAGGGATTTGGCAGCGACATAGCACAGGTATTTCTCTCACCATTTAAAAGCATGTGGTAATTTCCAAGAGGAAATTTAACTATCCATGATGACCACTGCTCACTAGTAAAACTAGTTAATGGAAGCATGTGGGCTGATTGGGTGGAATTGGAAGCACAATTAATTTCTTACTGTGTCTGCATGTTACTGGTTTTGTTAACCTTTTGAAGGCTGAAAGACTCATAAATGGGTTTACTGCTAGAAAATGACCACTTATCACCAAGAAGCAGTGACAAGATGATTGTATGAATAAGAGGCAAAGAGTTGAGTGTCTACCTCTTTAGAAGAAAGTAGATGCCATTGAGCAGTACCTGCTTTGAACTGTAAGAATTTGACATACATACTTACACAAGTTTAGGTTAAGTGGGGCTCTGAGCAGCCTGATCTAGTTTAAGAAGTCCCTGCTCATTGAAGAGGGATTGGACTAGGTGGCCTTTAAAGGTCCCTTCCAACCCATACCATTCTATGAGTCTATGACATGCAGTAGCTGAAAGAACCTCGCTGCAGCCTGGGATACAAGGATTTTAGCGTTCTGTCAACCAGTAAGACATCACTGGTTGACATCCCAAGTGATGGTCATGAGGGACATGATCAAAGATATCTTGTATTCCCTCTTGGATGACTCAGGGCTCTTTTCTTGTTTTTAAAAGTGTTTTATTTCCTAATATATCTGTAACTCAAATGTCAGTGGATCTGCTTTTTCTCCTATGTGTATTGGCATAGATTAATTTGTGAATATTTTAGGTGGGAGAATTGTGCTCTCGCTCATGGGTATGTTTTGCTTATGATTTGGATAACTTGGTGATGCATTTTAAGGATGAAGAGTTTTCTTTTACTATATGATGCTTGGTTTTGTTCTTACTGCTCTTTTGTTCCGTGATTTAAACGTAGATAACTGAGATGACATCATTGTTGAACTTGGGACTAATCTTAAACTTAATCTTAATGGAGTTACTTGCTATGAATTCTGTTAAAAAAAAAACCCTTATAGCTGAAGGAAGATACTTTTGAAAGGGAAGGTGCAAATGTAAATGCCTGGTCTAGAGGTTTGAAAAAAATAATTCAAATATTATAAGTGAAAAAGAGTGGAATTTATAGAATGGTGAACATCTGAACAGCATGGCAAACAGAGGAACCTTTAAACTCAGGATGAGAACAAGAGGCACTACCGCCATTCCAATACTCCCGTTTTGCCCTTTTCCAAAGGCAAACTCAATAGACATGTAGTTCATTACCACAGGTAGTTTAATGCACATTTAAGTGCCTTATCCACCTTTAATTGCTTCCCATCCCATCTTCTTTGCTCCTGTTCCCATTGAATATGTTTGGTAATTTTCCTCTTCTTTACAGACTTACTCCTACCTTCTCTCCTGTGGTGTCTCACCCACCTTTCTTTAGAGATAAAAGGGTTTTTGAATTAAAGTAGTTAAACAAGCAGGAAAAGAAATTCAAATGTGTAGATTATAATGACAGATTTTTATCCTGTATTTTATTGTATATTTATAAGAGCTAAAGTGTTGTGAACTGTCTGCATTGCCTATAAACACTCACTGGGCAAATAACCACATGGATTCTGGCTATTTGCTTTTCACTTTCATGTTTGTTTTCCAGTTATTCTAGCAAACATGTTTACTAGCAGGAATCCCTAAGAAATCCAGCAGTCTTTTGAAGGTTGTTAAGTTCCTCATTAGGGAGTTGATCCTAGGAGGTAGACCTGTTCTGCTTATAAACAGAAAGTGATATTCAGTCAGAATTAAGCACTCTGTCTAAAATTGGTGATATTTTGAAGATTTACAATAAATTGCTGCTGACTCTTCACATGTTAAACAAATATCAGCACAATATATTCACTGTGCAATTGATGTAGAAAAAATAATTTGTAGAAGTGTGTAAGCAATGCGAGGGCAGTTTCAGTAAAAGAGGCTAATTAATCAAAGAAGTTGATTACTAAATTGCTGCCTATCCATAACAGATTCAAATTCACTGCTACTCTTACCATAAGAAACTCTTATAAAGATGTGCTACTGCTTGGAAGAGGTTGTATGCAATTTTAAGCCTTGGGAGAGTTTTAAAAGGACTCAAGATTCAAAAAGATTCAAATCTAGTGTTCCATCTCTCATGTCACACCAAGGAGATGAGACTAATAAATGATGTTACACTGTTTGTCATATATGGTCTATTCTGTGTTTTGTTTCTGCCTCACTACAAAAACAATAGGAAAAAACTAGTTCTAATGATGGTGTTCTTTTGAGGACTAAATGTTGCCTAATAATTTTACGGATATATTAATATTTATAGGATTGTGCACATGTGCACTGTAGCCTACTTACAGTGTCTATTTAAACACTTGATTACACAGCAGAACAGTTTGTCCAGTCTAATGCCTTTCTGTGCTGCATGTTGTCTTGGCTGGTTGGAGACCCCCAGGGAGGATGTCATCGCAGGGTAGGGGAAAGCTCAACCAATACTGAATTTACTTATTGCCACTTTCTGCCTCTGGTATGGGACATGTTAGGGCTGAAATGAGCTGCAGAGATCAGGACTATTCCATTTCAGTTTCTGACAGAATTTTTTCTGACAGCATACTGGACAGCAGGGAGGCACAGTCCTGCATGTAGATTGCAGTCAAGGATCTGTTTGCTGTAGGCTGATTTATCCACTTGGGAAGAAGCAGTTAACCTGTGGACAACACCATGCTGTTCTAACTAATTCCAGTATATCAGCTAGCTTATTTAGAGCTAGAACAGATACCAATGCACTACCCTGCAGTCTGCAATATTGACGTATGCTGGAGTGTGAAGTCTGAGGATCACTGGCTGAAGCATACTTCACTTCTTAATATTTCTGTGAAATGAGGCTGCTGGATCACAGCAAATGTAAATGGGTATGTGAGACTGGGAGCAAGACTGGAATGCTTGTCTGCACTGGGTCCTGCACAGGACTGGGGAGTAGTGGGGTGGCTGGGAACCTCTCCCCAGACCTTTGAGCCTCTGTCACATGAAGGGCAGCTGGGTCCTGCAAGATGGGTGCAGAAGTGCTGCTTTTCTGGGAGCTGATTGCTGTGGACCACATTCCCTTATCTTACATTGTCAAGTGGGGAAGGGGCTTAAGGCAGCGTGCTGGAGCGTGGGTGTCTCGTTATGTTCTTTCTGGGTCTGTGGGAAGAAAATGTCAGTCCTATCAAACTGAAGTGTAATCAAGTAATTAGTTTCCCTTGCCTCTGGGAATACCTAGCCAGAAGAAGAGAGAAGAATAAATAGAAGGTATGTTAAGGATTGGAGAAAAACCAAACCACTGTGATATTTATATCTTGCTGCAGTGATTTGACCACAGAAACTGATTTCTTTATTTCTTTAATGTCTGAGGGGAGATTTTCATTGTGGATAAATTCACCATGTGGATTTTCTTTCCCAGGCAGTTGATTCTGTAAGCTGCTCTGGTACTTAAACCAGAGCTAGAATCATTGGAGTTACCATCATATTAGCTTTTGAAATCAAACTGATCACTTGTAATCTTCCCACTAGCATTTGATGTCTCTTTCTAGCTTAATAATTTGATTTTTATATTTTATTTATTTTTATTGTTTTATATTTCTTATTTATTCATTAATTTATACAGCATCTATTGCAACTATACCTGGAAGCTATTGCTACATATATGGCTTTTTTCTGGAAACGATCAAGCCTGGCCTCTGGGAACTGTTGCTAATGCATCTACAGGAGACAGTTTATGACAAAAGCAGTCGAGGATGAAGTTTCTCTTGCATTGGAAGGTGTTTGGCCTGGGAGCTATGTGTTCCCTTGCCTTGCAGAGAACTTGTAGAGTAGTTGCACTGAAAGGCACTGCAAGGCTGCTTGACAGAGGGATTGCAGTGACACTCTACCCTGACTTGTTTTTGTTGAGCCCAACCTTGTAAATCCTAATATATTGAGATATATTGGCTATCTTATCACAGTAGCTACTACATCTTATAATATCCAGGCCAATTGTTCCTAGACATATAGACAGATTCAGCAAGTTGCAAAGGTGATGCAAAGACAACTTTTCCCTTTCCTCCCCCATCATATTGGGCACAATCTAAGTAAACCACAGAAACAAGTAAACCAGAGAAACATGTAAACCAGAGAAACTGCTTGAAAGCAGCAAACTTCTCTGAGAAGCTCGTTGAAAAGATGGTTTTACAAATAATTGGAGTTCTCAGCTACCTCAGTGTATGCAATTTCACTAGCAACTAGCTCTCTAGGCAATAGCATTGAGTACTTCAAATTCAGAAATGAAAGTTTAAAGTTTAGGGCTAGCTGTGTGACCCAAGAAAATTACTTTATCCCTTACATTTACTCCAGTTGTGTTAAGCATTGTAAGATACTGGCCCATCATATTGCACATCTACTGAAACTTCCAAGTATTTGCCACAAGCAATACCAAGTAGATTGCATTGCAGAAATCTGGTCTGGTATCTACTGAAACATATTTAGCTGGCATGAGCCTGAGTAATACTGTTAAATGGCATTGAAGAACTGCTGTGCATACATTAATTTCAGAACTTGTGCATATTATCCTTAAAAACTCCCAGTTCCAGGAAAGAAGATTACATGAAAGATTATTCAGCACTAAGATGAATGATGATGCTTTTCCTGCTTTTAACATGCAATAAAAAGATGGACAAGGTGCAAAGTCAATTAGCATTGGAAAGATATGCACATATCCTGAATTAGTATAGGTCCCAGGTGGGTGGTAGCATCTACATAAAGACCAGGTCCCAGACATTCAATTGGATGTCTGGGATGTTGTTTTACTGAAGAGTTTGAACATTTCTGGCTTCCAGGAGATAGAGATGCCTACAGTATTGGAAAAGACAAGTTTTAATTTCCTTTTTGAAAATGACTTTTTTCACCTAGCAACCATTGGGTTCCTGAACTGTCCCTGTGACTGTTTCAGCCTTTTCTGATTCATGGGAAGTCTTTATTGTCATGGCTTTTGAAGGGAGAATGAGCTGTAAATGCTCCCAAATGGATCTCCTTGTATATGGTCTCTGGTCAATGCTTAGGCTTTAATTTAATGTTTAACATCCTTCTAGTCAAGCCTGATGCAGGAGTGCCCATTACATTCCTCATGGCTGTCAACTCTGTTAGCCAGCTGCTGAGCTCTGCACTCTGGCAGTTCATCACAGCATTGGTTATCAGGTTTGAGGATTTCCCATACACAATTCATTTCTTTCTGGCCTTTCCATTTTCTTTATCTGTAAATCTCATCTATTTCCTCTCAAGGTTAGGCTGTTTCAGGCTATGGATTGAATATCAAGAGGTGACTGAGATTTTGTATTACTGATGGAAAGGAGTTCCTTTGATCCTTTATCCATTTTTTGTGGCTATCTGTGAGGAAAACAAGAAAATTAATCACATTTTCCGGGAGTTTGTGTAAAGATGGGATACAGTTTTGATTAATCTTCCCTGCACAATTAAAGAGGTTTTTTCCTTTGGATTCATACACCAAAAAGATGGCATTATATATGAAGTAGGTTGATCTAGTTTCTATGGAGGAGATTTAATTTATTGAAATTTTGTTTTATTGACTGAAAACATTTTTGGATTGCAGTCTGTGGGCTTAGTAATCCAGTTGTCTGTTACTTGTGCCATATCAATAAATACTTCCTAGCATGGTTCCATCAGTTGCATTCAACCTAATTCCAGTGCTTAACCTGGGCACTCTCCCAGTAAAATTTTTGGCATCTGCTTGAGAGGAGAGAGAATGACAAGTCTGGGTACCATAACTAAATTTCTTTTCCTCTGTAATGGGGAACCACGAAAAAAATCTATCCACTCTGCATCTTGACATATAGCCCTTCTCAGAAAATGATGGTGAGTGATCCAAGTGATCCCAAGTGAATGATCCAAACACAAGGATCTCAGGTGAAAAGATGGTATCATTTTTGCTGCTGCACCACTATCATGATGTAATGGTAGTGTTGACCTCATCTAGATTTTATACTTCTTAGAGATAATTAGACAGAGGTCAAGGAACAATTTAGTCAGGGTTTAAGTGACTGTCTCTCTAAAGATGAGTTTCAAGAGGGTTTTAGTTTGGGTATAATTACCAATTTATTAGAATGCATGCTTTGAATATTTGTTAATTTAAAGGTGATGACAACTTCCAGTCTAAATCAGGAGAAATAAATTAATTTAGACATCTAAATCTTCAGAGAACCTGCAGAACTATCAGACTGTGCGGCTCTTTGAGGCTTTATATGGGTTTTAGGTGTCAGGTGATGTCCCAAATTAGGTGGGATTAGGTGGATTTGATTTAACATTGCTTTAATTGTAGTTGTTTTGATTAAAGAGTGGCCTCAGTTCCGCGCACACTGTGTGTCACCTAAAAAATCCACTGCGCAGGCTCGAAGGCCTTATC
>JAWWES010000001.1:32226426-32255412 GCA_035583135.1 Lophotriccus pileatus
AATAGAACTCCTTAAATAATATCAGTAAAAAAGGGTTATTTATCTGCTGTGAAATAATAGATTACTACCAGTGTAAAACGTTTCTATTCTGATGCAAATTGTTGAAAATAATTTTTTGGGTTGTGATAAAATTTTCATTGATAAAACCTTGAAGTAAATAATTTTGACATTCTGGACTGATTTTAATTATATCAAAATCCTCTGTTTTGGTTCTCTCATATGCATTTACTTTAGAATATTAAACTACTATTACATTTCCATATTCTATATTTTATTTTTCATATAGTCAACTTTTTTCTTAGTGGAAAAAAAAAGACCTCAGAGGCTCAAATTGAAAAAGCTCTTAAGGACATTTTCAATTTGATTTTGTGTGCCAAACTCTCCATAGCTGAAGTAACTGAAAAGAGTCAGGTTTACAGAAAGAAGTAATTATACTTTAACATAACATTTGAGGTATTTCCTTGAACCTAGAACAGGAAAATATGACAATAGTTCAGTCAGCACATGCTGGCATCACTACACAGTCAAAAAAAAATTAATAAAACCCCACCTCCTCATTATCATGATGCCATTAATTACAGCCTCTGAGGACATGAAGTCTAACTGCTAGGATTGGTCTTTTCAGCACCAGTTTTCAGGAACACCATGTGAAATTCTCAAAAGCAATGGTGGATTCAAAGCCATGTTGCCTGACTAGTTGGGCATGATTTAGAGAATGTGGATTTTTCCATTTGTTGCTCACAAGTACTTTTGTTGTCAGGAACCCTGCTTGAAAGAAGATATTCACCTTGTTTTAGCAATTTAGAAATAATATTTCAGCTGATGTGTAGGTGGCATAGAGGGACGGAACGGAAAGGGGGGGGCGAAAACAAACAGCAGTGCTCTTCTCGTTATGGTATTATGAATGGAAATTAACATCTTAATGGTTCTAAAGAGTTGATTCTTATATACATAGTTACCCCACCTATAGACATGTATAAACTTTTCCATTTTAGTGGTGTCTAAGTTTTAAAACTCATTTGAGTGCTTAGTGAAGACAAGTAAAATAGCATCACACCCGCTGAAAGACACCAGCAATAGCAGAGTGATATCAGTTTGTAAATGACAGAAGGCCATGAAGAATGAAACCTTTTTCTCAAGTCATTTGTGTTCCTGGATGCCCCACTTCAACAGGGCAATGCAATTAACAGCCATCAAAGAGGTGTCAGGATGACATGAAGAAAGAGTAAGTGAAAGACATAGGTAAAAATGTTGTTTCTGAGAAAGACATATACCCTGAGAATTGGCTATAATTAATCTGTATTTAAAAAATAAGGAACAGACCTAGTGGTACCAAGGGAAGGGCAGTCATAGAATCATAGAGTGGCTTGGATTGGGAGAGACCTTAAAGATTATCTGGTTCCAAACCCTCTGCCACGGGCAGGGACACCTTCCACTAGACCAGGTTGCTCAAGACCCCATCCAACATGGCCTTGAACACTTCCAGGGATGGAGCATCCACAATTTCTCTGAACAACATATTCCAATGTCTCACTACCCTCATCGTAAAAAATTTCTTCCTTATGTCCAATTTAAACCTACACTTTTTCAGTTTAAAACTGTCCTGTCAGTGTAGGTCTTGGTAAACAGTCCTTCTACACCTTTTTTGTAGACCCCATTTAAGTACTGAAAGCTGCAATAAGGTCTTCCTAGAGCTTTGTCTTCTCCAGGCTGAACAATCCCAATTCTCTCAGCCAGTCTTTGCAGGAGATGTGCTCCAGTCCTCTGAGCATCTTCATGGACCTGCTTTATCGGATTCTCATCCTTCTAATGCTGGGACTCCAGAGCTGGATGCAGTACTGTAGCTGGGGTCTCTAGAGAGCAGTTTAGATGGGAACAAAATCACCTCCCTTGACCTGCTTGCTGGTCACGCTTCTTCTGGTGCAGCCCAGGATATGGTTAGCTTTCTGGGCTGCAAGTGCATATTGCTGGCTCATGTTATTTTTTTATCCACCAGTATTCCCAAGTCCTTCTCTACAGTGTTCCTCTCAATCTATTACTCCCTTATAACTGGTAATTGCCCTGATCCAGGTATAACACCTTGTACTTGGTCTTTTTGAGCTTCATTTCCATTGGATAACTCCCTAAAAGTCCTTTTTTATGGCATCCTTTCCCTCTAACATATCGATTGTACTGTTCAACTTGGTATCATGTTTTATAACTTCATAATCGCACTGTGTAGGCCATTATGAAAGATACTGAACAGTACTGATGTCCCAGTATCGTTGGAGTATCACTTGATAATGATCTTGGTTTGATCATTGAGCCATTGACTGCAACTCTTTTTATATGGTCATCCAGCTGATTCCTTGTGCATCAAGTAGCCCATCCATCAAATCCTTAACTCTACAATTTAGAGACAAAGACGTTGTGTGAGACCCTGTCAAAGACCTTACTGAAATCAAGATAGATGATATCAGTTTCTTGTCTCTTATCCAGCAGAACAGGCACTCCATCACTTCATTGTAGAAGGCCAGTGGATTCTTTAGGGGTGATTTGCCCTTTCTGAAGCCATATTGGCTGTCTGTAATAACCTTCCTGCCACTCATATGCCTTGACATAGCTTCCAGGAGGATCTTTTTCATTATCTTACCAGCCACATAGGTGAGGCTGACTGGTTGGTAGTTCCCATGGTCCTCCTTTTTGTTCTTTTTGAAAACTGGTGTGATATTTCCCTTTCTCTAGTCACTAGGTACTTTGTCTGACTGCTGTGACTTTCCAAATGTGATGGAGAGTGGCTTATCAAACACAGCTGCCAGTTCTCTCAGGACCATGGGGTGCATCTCATTGATTCCCATGGACTTGTGTACATGCAGCTGAAAATAATACAGCTGATTTGGTGTCTAAAAGAGAAGCCAAAGTAAGGAATGAAATAATTGCTAAACTCTATAGGAAAAGTCCCAGTCAGTCATAGGAGTTTTTTTGCTGAGTTTATTGTAGCTGCCAGGAGGTTTTTAATGTCTTTCCATATCATTTTTATGATTTGAATAGTACTAGACAAAAAAGTATCTAGATTGGCTAGGTGTCTTCAAATGTTGGTGGTCACAGGTCCCAGAGGAGATAAAGGTATAACATGCATAACCAGTTTTTACAGAAGTAGATTGCTGACAAGAATTTTTGTAGCGCTGTGTGTATAGTTGTAAAAAATGCCTGATTTATGCACACTTTTCTTAGATTCTATAGACAAATTGGCAAACTGTATTTGTAAAAGCTCTGATTATCAGCGGATGATGTATTTACACCTGTAGAGATCCATTATCCTGTTTTATTTGGCTGTATTTCAAAGAGAATTCTCTCCACTAAGAGATTTTTTTCCTCCTTCATTTTGATAATATACTTATTTTGAATATATTTTTATTTTTTAAAGAAAAAAATCATTACATTTAGTACATTATTGGAATAATTAGATTATCTGTCTATTATTTACTGAACCTAATAATTTGCTTTTGACTCATAAGGCTTCTAGAAACTTCTTGATTCTTCTTTTAAAATCAGTAAAACACAGAAAATACACTAATTGCCCTGTAAATAGTTTCTCTCATTAATTATCCTTTGCTTTCAAACACTGCAGGTTTGAAATGGCTTTTCAAGAACTGGCTAAATTTAAACATATTTTTAAAACAAGGTGTTTATCTCATTGATCAGATTTCTTGTTGAGGTTTGTTAGTATGTTAAGCTAATAACTGTTATCAATGTAATGAAGAGGAATGCATGGCCAATGAATATCTGTGAACGTACTCTCTTTTGTAAATTCTAATGATTTTTTTGTTTAATGGAAATACTGGCTGTATCAAAAAAAACCCTGCTACACTTGTTTTTTCATGGAAGCATAAGTTACTTCCTCTGCTACAAAATTTTATATATCTCTCAATATAACAATAGGTTCCCTCTAAATAGTTTCCTCAACTAAAATCACAGTACAAAAAATAAAATCCTAGATATTTTGAAACACATGGGTCTTCATTACATACAAAGCAAAATCAAGTTGTTCTTATACAAATTTACAGTGAGAGATTTAATTTCAATTATTTTTTTTTCATACAAAAAGACTACAGCAATTTCTTCCATGAAAATTGCTGGAGTTTTATTTTTAAGTACTATAATAAATGCAATTGAACTTTGGAAGTTCATTCCTTCTTCATTCATGCTGTTACCATGGAAATGTGGATTTTATGCTTAAATGAATTACCTTAGTTCATAAATTATAGTTCATAAATTATAAAAGTAAAATGTTAATTCATAATTGGGGAGTGATGGCAATCATGAAAAGATAGACATCAATTTCCCCAAGTTTCATTTTCCCCCAAGTTTTTCAAACAATAGTGGTAAATTAGTTTTTGTGGGGAAAACAAGCATAGTTTCCTAATCATTTAAGCTTTTTAACTTGTGTTGAGCTGGGGGTGTTCAGTCTGGAGAAAAGGAGGCTGAGAAGGGACCTTACTGCCTCTACAACTACCTGAAAAGAGGTTGTAGGCAAGTGACAGGACCAAAGAAAATGGCCTCAAGTTGCACTGTGGGAGGTTTAGATTGCATTTAAGGGAAAATTTCTTCACTGAAAGGGTTGTTAAACATTGGAACATGCTGTTCAGGGAAGTGGAGGAATCACCATCTCTGGAAGTGTTCAAAAAAACATGTGGATATAGCATTTAAAAACATGGTTTAGTGGTGGACATGGTGGTGGTGCTACATTGACGGTTGGACTTGATGATCTTAGAGGTCTTTTCCGACTTAACAATTCTTTAAATTCCATATTAAAAATAAATGAACACCTAAAGCAATGACTGTATTCCCTTCATGAGAGACCTTGAAGAACAGGTCAGACAACCATTTTTCAAGAACAGTCTGTTTTTTCTTAATCTTCCCTCACTAAGAAAAACAGCCTAGATAATCTGCTGGGGTTTCAGGTTACCGTGTCCTTTACTATGACTGTGGATGGAAATACCTTTTTGAAGGAGTTATTGTGAGAAGAATGGCAGCTGCCCTCTCATAGTCACAAAATAAAACACACATTGTGGAGACGTGTTAGTAATCAATTTGAGTAAATCCAGTAAATTCAACTGTGCATCTTCAGAGCCAAAAAAGTCTGTGTCTCTCAACTGAGGCATTAAAGGGGTTGTGTCTTCTCCATCAGTTGGATTGGATGAGGTATAAAATAAACTTGATCCATGGGTTGCAGGTACAGGAGAGGAAAAATATTTTGAGTAACTCAAGGTGAAGTCTAATCCAATTTCTTTTTTCTGTTCCTTGTTTTGCAGTATTTTGTTTTAGGGTCATCATAAACAATGAGAAAGCCTTTCCTGTGAAACTCACAGCCACAGGGAAGATTCACAGGATTAGGCTATTGTTTACTAATTTTTTTATTTATCATTTGGCCTTTATTTATTTATGCTTTAAAATTGCTTCTTATAATTGGTTTTATGGCTGTTTTAAAATACTAACTTCAAAACCTGGTTTATAAAATATGTATAAATTTTAATATTGAGAACGAATTATTTTCTAAGTAAATTACATGTTTTTGTTATATATCTGATCAAAACCTTCCTCAGTGCAACCACATAGGACAGTAAGCAGAGAGCTGGGACTTTAGGAGAAAAAGTGTTAAATGCTCAAAAATCAGACAAATGTGTTAACAAGATTGTGCAGGAAAAAGAGAACAGAAAGTTTTCAGAAAAAACTGTGACTTAAGTTAAATCAGCCCAGGGCAAGGTCTTCGGTGTTTACTGGCCTGGAATTGAGGAAGAATATTTGACACAGCAGTTTATGCATCAGAATGCCAGGATGCCAGAGAGCTGTTTACAGTACTGGAGATGAGAGTTTGTAAATAATCTATTCAGCCTTTTTCTGAAAATTGTAAGGTTTTCTGAGCTCAAACCGCTGATGTAGTTCCTTTGTCTGTCATGATTTACTAGGCTTTGCTGTAGTGGACAGCCTAAGAAAGCCTTCTTCCCAATTGTGGCTTTGTTCCACATTCTTCTTTCTGCAGTTGTTTCCAGATACCCCATAGATTCAATCCACTCTTTATAGTGAAAATGTGCCACCTAGAAACTGTAGACTACAGCACCCCAGACCTGCAGTTCATATCAGCGCTTCCTTCAATATCCCATCCTGCAACACAGATATCTTTAGCTTAATGAATTTCTTGTAGACCTGGAAATAACATTTTTTTACAACAGTTCAAAGTCTTAGAAATTGGGAAAAGAGTAAAATCATTCCAGTTTAGAGCTCCTATGCTAAAAACATAGTCATTTAGTCAAGGTAGGACTAGTGTGTTCTGTAGACTGTATCACTGCAGTGTGCAAAGACAAGGAGTGATGGAGCATGACTGTAGCCATAGTGCCATGATTGCACAAGCCAGTACCTCCAGCATCACTCGGAAAAGAGGGAGAATTACACCCCTGGCTACTGAAAGTCAGTGGCGCGGATTGTCAGTGTTGATACTAATAAACATTGCATAGCCAGACCCTACAAATAGCTTTGCAAACCTCCACCATTATGCTCAACTTCCTGCAGACACTCGCTCTTCTCTCTTTTGGAGGACAGGAGTGTCATTTCTCCCTCCATCACTGAGAGAGCAATGCACTATCTTCTACAAACCTTCCTTCCTCTATTTTCTATTTTTTCTACCTGATCTTTGCTTTTTTTGTGATCATCAGAGGGTGATCACAAAATCTGTCTCATTACAGTGAATCTTTTTAAGACCAGCTTATCATATTTACCCACCAATGTGCTGCTTAAGTAAAGTGGAGCACATTGCACTGTCATAGAGCAAACACTGAAGAGTGTTGCTTTTATTACTGCATTTCTAGTCTATTGCTTTTATTGTTACTTCCCTTTAAAATACCACCATCATGTCTGGGAAAACAAACAAGCAAACAAACAAACAAAAAACTCAGGCAACTGAGGATGAAAATATTATTCTGCAGTATGGCTTTGGTGTTCCCCTCAGAGAAGTGGTGGTTGCCCCATCCCTTGTAGTGTTCATGACCAGGTCCAATGGGCAACCTGGTCTAGTGGGTGGCATCCCTACCCTGGTGCAACAATTGGAACTAGGTGATGTTTAAGATCCCTTCCAACCCACCCCATTCTGTGATTCTGTGATACTGTCTACTTTGCTAGGATAGTGCCATGGCATAGTGGTGGTCTCAACCACAGCTTGAGGATACAATGGAAATAGGGCATTTTTACTGCTAGTACTACTCATATTACTACTATTATGCTGCTAGGTCCTGTTGCTCTTCTTCTGTGCATATGCTGCAAAGGGTTGTCCTTTCCTTGCTCCTCTGAAGCTGACTGGCCTTGGGCCTTCATGAAATCAAAGTCTTCCAGGGTAGCATGTTCCCTCTGCTCTCTTTGAACCTCTGCAGACAACCAGGATTTCCTTCCAAGTGCTCCCTTTTGCCTTTCTGAAGGCACAGGAGCACAAAGTAACAATGAAATTTCACAGCTCAAGGTAGTGGCTCCAGTTTCTGTCTTCTAAGAATATTCAGGTCATAAGTCTTTAAAAAGGGTCTGTAGTACAGCTGCTTTGGACTACTGTGTCTCTGATGGTTTTGTGTTTAACCTATTATTATTTTTCTTTTTTTTTTTTTTTTTATGGAGTAACTTCTTTAGTCTCTGGGGTTTTTCTTTACAGTCTCCTGTTTAAAGAGGCCCTGAGCACTTCAAATATTCTGCTGTTTTTGGCATGTCTGGAAGACTCAGAAAAGGTTTTCCCCCCCTCATTCTTATCAACTCTATGTCTTTGAATATTACAGTCTTTGACTGTAAATGTAATGCTTTTGAGTAGCTGTTAGTTATCATAAAAATATTGTATGCCCTTTATGAGAATTATATCTTTAACAATTAGGCTACTGCAATAAGAAATGTCTTGGCAGAGGTCAACAAGCCCTGCAGGGATCTGCTTGTGTAGGTTACCTGAAGTAGCCCCTGATAAATGTGTTAGGTCAGTCTGCTGGCAAAGTAATACCTTGCTGGCTCGTGCAGAGGTCTCAATTTTCCAGCAAATTTTCATATTCCCCACAGTTATTATAGGAGGCAACTGCCACATGGATGAGGGTGTCTCTTCCTTTTTTTTTACTTTTTTTTTCTTCTCTTTTCTTTCTTTTTCATAATACTTATGGTGAGGGTTCATAATTATAGTAAGGGTTCATAATACGTACAGTATTGTGAGGGTCAATCTGTAATTTCCTAGATAACTTTTTCTCCTGGATGCTCAGGAGTCATGGGATTTTCTTCTGACTGAAGACTTTGTGACTGTGTTACTTCTTGTTTTCCTAAATGAGTCTGAAGTATTTTATCCAGGTGATCGTTCAGGAATTGTATCATTACACAGCCCTGATTTCTTTTAGTGAGATTTTCCCCATGTTGAGTTAGTTTGCCTAAACCCAAAACCATTAACTTTTTTATGATTGGGAAGAAGAATGTTGTTTCAAAGACTTTGCTGACTGAAACCTTGTGCAATTCCTTTAGCAAAAAGGAAGCTTGAATTTGATTCTCATATGCAGCTACATGCTTTCCTGAGCCTTGCCTCACTTTTTAGGACTGTGCATCTTTTCATCTTTGCTTTTTGAATTGCATTTCTCTGGTGGATCAGAACTCCTCAAGATCTGTGATATTTTTTCAATGACTTAATTTTAATTGTTAATGTACTATACTGCAAAATAAACCATGATTCCTTTCACTTTCTATTCACTTGAAGAATGACAGAAAAATGCATCAATTAATTCTCCCATGCTTTTGCTGAGCAACACGTTACTATGTTTTAGCTTATATGATGGATATTGCTGCAGCCAAAGTCTGAACCATTGTAAGTTTGGGATATTCCAGCTTTATGAATGATGGCATCTAGACCCCTGTTTCATTACTAACAAAAATGGCAGAATTAGATTTAAAAACAGGGTTCATGTCTTTTGTTGTGGAAGTTATTTTTTGTGCCAAAGAAGGTTGTGATTACTAATTACTTAATTTGTATGACAGATGGAGCTGGGGATCAAATTAAGTAGCTGTCTTAGGCTACGTTGTAGAGCAATATCTAGCGTTAAACACGACTGCCTTTTTCGTTCCTAAAAAAAGGCACAAACAATGACAGGCTAAAAATAGCTGTTCTCTTGGAGTTGACGACAGTTTTTGAGAGCTTGTCTTTAGGAGGCTGTTGAAAAAAACCTTGCCGTCTTTTCCCCTCCCCCTTATTCATCTTTAAATGCACGCCCTTCTGTTTAAGCTTCTTCACCCCACTGCCCACAGAAAGATACCCACTGACTTGGATGGGACTTCATTGTTTCTGCAGATTTCCAAGGGGGTTTACGTAAAGCATTTAAAGAAATCTTAAAAGTCACTGCGGATATTTCTATTAAGTTGTGCTTATCCTACACAAATTGCTCTGTGCTGATAGAGAAGGAGGTAGTAAAGTCTCTTCCACTCTTCGCCTCCCACAGTATCTGCTGCAGTAGGGAAAAAAAAAAAAAAAAGCAGCTCTATTCTGGTTTTATTTTTGAAGATTGCTTCATAGTTCAGTACTAATATCAGTGGTTTCCGGTGCTATAAACAGTTGAGTCGTTGACTTTGCGTCCCTGCAGCCTAGTAAACAATCAGTTAATTCGCAGCATCCCAGCGCTTGACAGGAGTGAGAGAAGTGGTTTGATTTTATTTTTGTGCTTGTTAATAAAAGCCTTGCCTTCTGGCTAGGCTCTGAGTTCCTTCCTTCTGGAAGATATTTGAGCATTTTGAATTCAGAATATGTAGTTACAAATGTGAGGGCACAGACTTCTTCCAGGATTTTTCTACTTTCATTTTAATTTTTCTGTGTTTCTAATCCCAGCAAGCAAGAGAACAGTTTGAAAGCAGTGTCCAGTGCTTGAGCTGGGAGCACAATGCAATTCAGAATCTTTAGAACTAGTCCACTGCATTTTTATTAAATGAGAGTGAAGGAGTAGGTGGGACTTTTTATTTAAAAATAGATTAACACAGGGGAATGAACTTGCATTTGAGGAAACGTTAATAAGCCAGCCAGCCATTGTCCTTAATCAGAGACTGTATTTGTAAGTAGAACATGTTGAATCTGTCATGATTGATGACGTTGTCTTTGTTAAAAGGGTTGCTGCATCTTTAACAAGAGCAGACAGAAGCAGTGCAGAATCTACAGTAAATTTGAGACTTGGAAGAGAAACCTTTCTTCATTTTTCTGTGTATAACGTTTGTAAAATATTGAATAGGAAAACATCAAAGCCAGGGGGAAATATAAGTAACTGGCTGCTTACGTTTTAATTCCTCACCTTTCCCCTCTGGGTGAGTTCCCCCCTCCTTTTTCCCCCTGAATTTAAAATGCTGGAAGGAAAAGCAACTGAGGTCCAAGTTTCAGATGCTGAATTCTCTGCTAATTGAAATTACTGGGCATATTTCTATAAATAGTCGCTGAAGAGATATGTAGCTTTCACTCAGTGCCTTCAAGACATGTCTTTTTGTAGTCAGAAAAACAGAGATCAATGCATTTTCAAACTGACAGAGGGAACGGATGCTCCTTAGTAGCACATGCTCGGGATCGTGTGTGTACCGTTTGTGCAGAGCAGAGACGCTGAATACTGGTCCATATGCTCCTTGTTTACTGCAATGTTTTTTGCATGTTACTGTGCACTCCGGACTAATGTGAAGGTAAGAGGGGACGAGACAACAATTTGGCAGGAATGTACATGTAAAACCAGCTGCAGAAAATGTCTACCTTGTGTTGCTGAGTACTTTGGAATTGCTGGCTGAACAGGCATATTATTACAGGTGGTTGTAGAGGCTTTGTTTTATCGTTCTCTGGGTGGCTAAAGCATAGAAGCATGTTTGGATTTTACAGTTTAGTGACCTTCAGTTTTTAACTGCTTGCAGTTCAGGTTCTGGGCTTGTATGATCTGATAAACATGTTTTGCTACTGTCCAGGTAGGCCAGAAACAAGATGCCAAAGGCTGTTTGTGCAAGGCTACATAGCTTTATATAGGATAAGAATTCCTATACTCGAGTCCCCCATGCATCCTCCCAGGGATGCTGCTTGCATGCTTTCTTGTTGATTACTTGTCTGAAAACGGGGGTTCTTGCTGCTGTTATCTGGGTCGTTTTTTTGTGCCGATTTGTTTCTAACTTGAACTAAAATGCATAAAAACAAATTATAAGCAATGTTCTAAGAAGTAAACAAAGGGTTATTACTGCAAAATGCTACAGAAAAATGCCAGCTGGCTACATCGGTCTCGCAGTAACTATTAACCAGCATTTGTCACTTATGTCAACATTTGCTTGCTCTGTTAATTAGTGTCAGAACTTCGATGTAAGTTGCTGGATATATTACCTTCTCTGCAAGTAGGACAATATTAGCAGACAGGTTCACTGGCATTGAATGAGCTCTCAGCTAAGCTGTGGGCCAGCTGTGGGAATCCAGTTGCATAATTTAAATGAATTACAGTTCTTAGCCAACATATTGGGGAGGTACTTTTGGCATTCTGGCTTTTTCAAGTTCAAATGACTGTATCTGTCTGGGAAGGAAAACACTGGCAAGTGATGGATAATCATAGTTAGAACAGTTTTACCTGGAAAAATAAAGGACATTTTGCTTTCAAACTGCTTTAAACGTGCCTCTGAATTAAAGTGAGTTTTCTGTATATGCACTTGGTTTGCTTATAACTAACTTCATATTTCTTTATTAGGTCAAAATATTTTTTGCAATTTGATTCAAAAAGTATTTTCATTAAAAGTTCACATCCTATGAGCCTGCTCTTGTGTATATGCTCAAAGTCTATACTGCTGATTGCTGCACTAAATTGCTAAGCTTTCACATTTTATTACTTTCTAATTAACTTTTGCAATTCTGATCTACTTCTGAGGAGGAATTCTTTGAATCTGTGAATAACAAGCCAAAAAAGACAAGTTATAACTTTAATGCCATTCCGTCTTCCTAAAATGCATACGTTATTTTTTCCTTATGCTTTCCTATAATATTTTTGGAAGGTTAGTGAATTATATCTATTTTATGTTGCCTTTCTCTACAGGAAATTGTCAATATAGAAATGTTTTGATACCAACCATTCTTTTTTGCTCATTTTGTCCCCCAGCCTGCAGTACTGTACTGAAGTCTTCTGTTGTTGAGATATGATTTCTCAGTTTAAATAAGAAAAGGTACAGGAGAAATTTCAATGACTATTTTTACTGTAATTTCCATGAGATACCTTATCAGTAAGTACCTCAGCAATTGTTAGGAGTCTCATGGGTTTAACTTTTGAAATGTCTTTGTTCCCATTCATAAACACAGAAAAAAGTGAGAGCTTTGTACTAGTCTATGTCTGGGACTAGTACTATCTATCCACATTTAGATAAGATGGTTTTAGTCTGTTGTAACTTCTTCAATTGTTAAGTATTTCTGGAATAATTGTGTTATATATAGTATCTGTTACTTACATTATATTGTTCTAAGGATGTTACCTCCAGTTCTAATTTCAGCAAACTCATGCACTTTCAATGTATACTTTGATCTGCTAATTTCCAAGCTCTGCATTAGGTTACAATAATGTATGAAAGCAGTAACAACTTTGCAAATCCCCCAGGAACTGCTCAAGTATGGCAGAACCAGTACTTGCATCTTCTGTAATTCCCATTTTCCTTTTCTGATGTTGAAGTCTGCGTAATAAATAGGAGTTTATTGAAAGGTTTTCCCTATGCCTGGTCATTGTATATTATGTAGCATAGTGTTTCTGAAGAACTCTGTTGCTTTTAACTTGGTTGGCACTGACATAAGCCACAGCTTTATGGGTGGCCAAAATAAATTAAATACATTATAAAACATCTGTTTTGAGTTTTACTTTATCCCCCTTTATGGGTGGAAAGATCTTAGTGGTTCTGAAATATTTTAGTCTTTAAGTCATAAGATAGAATAAAACTGTAAGTACATGCTCTAACGGGAAATAGATTTGCTTGCCCTGGAAAATGCAAAAGAAAAGCAATTGGGTCTGTTTCTGATGGCAGCTGAACTCTGTGGCTTTAGAAAAAGCAGATGTTTCAAGTTCAAGGTAGGACTCTCACTTCTTGATTGCCAGTCTGTCTGAGGCTGCCCATTGTAAACTTAGTTGGCATGTGCAGACTTATCTAAAGAAAAAGAGGTCTACACCATTCATTCTTAATCAAAACCTATTTTTACAGCTGACTAAAGAACAGTACTGGCCATGAACACGTACCTGCCAATGTGGATATTCATTTCTTCCTGCCTGAGCAGAAACAAAGACAGTGGTTAAAACAGGCGAAAAGATGTCTGAGAAGCTATGAGCAAAATATCTTTCTCTGTACCTACATTTTATAATAAAAAAAAATTAAAGGGAAAAAGTAACTATTGATTACTATTGCCTATTTACTAGATGCAGTGTTATTAAAATTCTATATTTTTGCCTGATCTCTTTCTTATTCTCTCGTGTATGCACAATTTTATACTTGTATGCAGTGGAAGAGACCAAGGAAGTCAGGGAATTAAAATCTAAAAGCAGTGCCTCCAAAATCAGAAGTGCTCTTGTTGAAATGTGCAGTGTGCCTGAAAAAGTGAACTCCTGCTGTATGCAGTAGTTAAATATATTGTTGTATTTTCAGCATGAGTAGGTCTCAGGAGCACAGACTAACTATGGCAGGGGGCTGCCTAGTGTCAAACGTTTGTTGTTTTAATTGTGTCCACTGTGTATTGAAAATACTTTCTCTATTTATATGCAAGAGGTTTTTTAGAGGTTGTCATTCAAAACTTTCTGTTCTTGGTTTAGGCAACTATTTTAAATTCCCTAACTATTAGCAGTATTTCTTGTGAAACTATGGGAAACGTTGCAAATATTTAGGTTCCATATCTGAGCTAAGCTTTAAAAACTTTCATGTATTGGCTCTGGATTTTCTTAAAAGTTTTTAGGAGTTTTGTCTTCCCCTTGCCTCGATGAACTTACATGTAGTCCTGACAGATTTCAGCATGAATCTGGGCTTCTATTTCTGTCTGACTGTTTGAGGGTCTTTCTAGGGGCACTGCTGGTTCTTCTGGGAATTTGGGTAGCAGAGCTGTGTCTTCCATTTGTACTTTCGCATGAGACTAGATGTGCATGCTGGGCTCTCACCTTGAAACATCTCATCAACAGTCAGCACTGGCTTTGGGGTCATCAGAGCTTCATGTAATGAATGTTATGAATTCAGATCCAGACCCTTTGAAGTGCCAAAGGCTTCTCAGGAGGTTCAGAGTTACTTCAGCAGGAGTTTAAGGCTTTCTTCATATTAATGGATACAATATGGATACACTGGGCATCTCACAGAAGTGACCTCCTGCCTGAAAACTGGGTTAATGGAGAGCTTTTCTTTGTTATGACTGCTAACTTTGAGTTACTGTGATGGTTAGAGAATTTTTCTACCTCACAGGATATTCTGAGTTGGAAGGGACCCACAAAGATCACAGAGCCCAACTCTTAAGTGAATGGCCCATATGGGGCTCAAACGCACAACATGGTTTTATTTGCACCATGCTCTAACCAACTGGGCTAATATGATCCCTTGTATCTCCTGTGCTTCAGATAAAAAATGCTGCCTGTGTCAAACAGCAAGCATGAAGTGATTTATGACTGAAATTTTGACCTATGCATTGTCACGGTTTGAGGCTCTCAGATGATGCAACAGATGCCTGTTGGGGTAGGAATGAAGCATGGCCAGGGCCTGTGGAGAGTGTTGGGAGCTGGAATGTTTTCATCAGTTTCACTTTCTGTGTTCATCTTCTTTTTTTCCACATGCATTTCAAAAATAAAAGTAATTATTTTAACCTATAAGTTTCCAATTGCCATGTAAATTAAGGATTAGCAATAAAGGCAGAGGAATCATAATAGCAAACAGCAAAATGTTTCATTGCTCAAAGCTGTAAAACATCACACATGACAACTGAGCTTCTGACTTCTGTCTACATTTTACACAGAGCTGTAAATCTTCCTCTCTGCTAGTATATATTAATGATACAGTTGCATAATTAAGTCATATATATCCCATATTTCGCCACCTGTACCAAGAGTTGGTTTGGTCTTCAAAGGAAAATAGCTTATGGATCTTTCGGACTTGGGCCTGTATTGCCAAAACATGTCCTGCTGTAGTCTTATAGTATTCTTTGGAAATGGGGGAGAAGACAGAAAGGATTAGGACGTCCAGCTCTCACAGACTTCCAAACATGATTCTTGATTTCTTATGCATATTTTCCTCCTTTAAACGTTCAATCATGCACCATCATCTAGCACTTCTCTATTAAGTAAGGAACAGTTCAAAAGCCATATGAACTACTTTGATGTAGCATTTTAAAAGAAGTAAGCAGAAAAGATTGGTTTCTCACTTTTACTAATGTAATTAAGAGTAGAATCATGGGTAATTTTTGAGTTTACTCTTTTTTTTTGTAGTTCTGATTATGTTTGACACTTTGACTTACTTTACTTATAACTGCATAGACATAACTACAAGTGGCAGGTCAAAGTACAGTTCCTCTGCTACCTTAGGGTACCAAAGCAAAATGTAGGTTAGTACTAGAAAGCAAAAAAAGTTGGTGTGGAATGTCTTGCCTGAGAGGTTTGGGGACAAGGAAAAGGATAATACTACATAGGTTGTGAATATCTAGTTGCATTTTTGTAATACATCTTGTCATCTGTTTGTAAAATATTTGCCTAGGCTATAAAATAAGCAAGATCTTGAACTTTTTGAAGGATTTGTTTAACACCTGCAGGATCTAGTTTCAAGAGCTAAAAGCAGCTGAGCTGTTTGTATTGCTGTCTTCCTTTTGTCAAATAAAGATGGAATTTTAGGGGAGGCATAACTCATTGCAGAAAAAGGGGTTAGCTGTGTCTTGGACCAACTTCTACAGAGAATGGTCTCTCAAAATTACAATGACATAACACCACAGCATTTCTTTCCTTTGGTAGCTTAGTGTACTGCCTATGATTATGCTTTGCAGAAAGTTAAAGTTCTCATTTTTGTCCCAGTTTTTGCAATCACACTGCTGACATTAATAGGAATTCATCAGGAAATCTGAATCCAGTTTGATACTGTTCAAACAGTAGTTCTGTCTGAGTAAGAAGTACATTATTTGGATTTTGAAGATTGATTTTTCCACTTTTGAAATGGAACTTGGGCAGATTTGTAAGCATTTTTAATACCTAATACTCCACCCAGCTGCAAGTGCTGATTTACAATACATGACCATAATAAGTTATGAATGAAAGTGGTAATTAGAATGGATTAATAACACAGCAGCAGCTCTGGTTTTCTATGTACAATAAGACTGGGACTATATTTAACCCATAGATAAAATAATATTCACTTAAAGGCCATTACAAATATGTGAATAGATACAGAGATGCTAAAATGACGAGCACAGTGTAAGGAATTAAATCCACTACTAAGATTCCTTTAAGAATACTAAACAAATATGAATATTACACTATGGCGATAAGGGGCACTTTTCTAAAGTTAGAAGAATTAGTCACAAAAACACTGTTTGGAAAGTACAGAAACTGGGCACTGATTTCTTCATTCAGAAATTTCTGGATAGATATTACTACCAAGAAATATATTTCTATTTTGTGTCCCCTATTTTAGTGTGGGCTCATTAGAGACTAACTGATGAACTATTCTCATCAGAGATATATAATTGGCCTTTTTGTTAGAGGAGAATTAAAAAGATCTAAGACTGTAAAAGTATTTAAATTTGTTGGGTTTTAAAGATATGCAAGTAACTAGAATATAATATTATGTGTATATGTGACAATTTTACGTTTATATAAAATGGTGAAAAGTTAAATCCTCTACCATTAAATCACTGCTGATAGGCTTGTCCTATGTGCTTAAGATGCCAGTCTTTGTGTGATTTTTATGAGACTGTGTAGAAATTAGATCAACAATCCTGATCACAATGCTGCCTACAAAATGACAACAAGTAGACCCAGGAAAAAGTAAGGTTTTTTCTTTGGGAAACTCTGTGACTCCTATCACTTGGATGGGGAGAAGATCATTAATTGGTTATGGATGGAGTTGATAATAGGCTTCCACAATTAAAGGCTGGCCAGAGATCTCTCATGGTTATCTTCTATCTACATTCACTTCTATCTTCATCTGTTTCTTGTGCCCCATTTGTTCATGCTAAGTTTGATAAAAATAGTGTGTGGTGGAGTGGCATGTTGTGTTTTCTAGGGCTGGTCTTCACAGGTGTGTTCTCTCTTAATGCTGCTGCTACCGGTTGTATATATATATTTTGGGCATGCTGAGATGTTTTGTTCCCATGTTTTTGGCATGATGAATATATGAAATGCTCGTATCTGTTTTTAGAGGGGCAATCCCCCATTCCTTTCCTTCCATGATATTCTTACAGACAGTTGGAAACAAGGAAAGTATCTTTTAGAAGTAAAGATGCAAAAGAAGATTCCAAAAGAACTGATATTTATTTCTGTTGTGGACTCCCACCGAAGAAATGAACTCTGGAACACATTCAGTGCAGGCACTCTGCATTCTACCTGTGTTCACATGCCAAAATAATATGATAGCTACAGATTAATGGCTAATACAGAAGGTACAGAGTGAAAAAAACTATTATTAAAGGCATAGCAATCACTGTTTTCTCAGAGGAGGAGGAAGAGGTGGCTGATTTTTCTCTTTGCATCTTCAGACAGATCTAAGTGTTTGAAATAGTATAAATTCTCCTGATAATTGAGTAGTTTCCAGACTTCTGGAAAGATAAGTAAAAAAAATCTGAATCCCATAGAAATAAATTTTTTTCGAGTCTCACCAAAGAAGCAAACCTCTCAAATTTCAAACAGGAATCTCTGCAGAGAAGTAATTAGAAAGGCTTTCCTGCCTTTGATAGCACAGAGGATCATTAAAATCTTTGAAAAGGAAGATAGACTGGAAAACGAAAACTCAGGAAAACATTTTCATCTAAGTTGCAAGACGGATGAAGACAGAGATTGTAGATACTTCACACATATTTGCAGATATTTTGGACAGGATTTTCAGCCTGCTCCAGATTTGTTTTCAAAACTTCAGTTTTCATTTGCAAACAAAAACAAATGGCCAAGTATTCAAGTGCAGCAGAACAATCACAGTTGATCTAGTCTGTCAGTGCAGACTATAAAACTACTATGCACTGTTGGAGGAAGGATCTATCTCTTGACACCTGCCCTACCTTTTAGAAAAACATTCTGTTTCTGTTGAATAATTTCTGATGAGCAGAACCTCTGACACCTTTACAAATGTATTATTCCAGGGGTTAATTAGTCTGTTGGAGATGTGTGTGATATTTCTAGCCTGAATTAATCTCATCTCAGGTTCCAGCTTTTGAGTACTTTTCATTTTTTTGCCTCTTCTTAATCCGCTGGACTGAGGATCATTCTGCAAAAGGCTGTGCCCCGTCAGTAGCTCTAGGCTACAGCGAAGGCATCATCTAATCACCTCTGATTAAGTAAATACACTGAGCTCCTGGCATCTCTTACTGCAAGGTATGACTGCCAGAGGTCTCATCCCTCTCATGACCAGCCTCTGAGCTTTCCTCAGTTTCACACCAGGAATCCTGAGCTGTGTCTGCCACAGTTGTGTGGAGGTTCAGAACAGTTGCAGCCCTGTGAAGAATCAATAAATGTCCTGGCTCCCACTAAAGATGCTGTGTGTATGTCAAGGGTTTTGCTGGCCCCTTTAGCCACATGGCTGCACTGGACATTCACATTTTGCCCCACAGACAGCAGGATTGCTATCTGCTTCCCAGTGGACCTCTCTGGAAAGTGCTCATAAAGAAGAGTTGCTTTATTTCCAGAGTGAGGGCTTCATTGTGGTCTGTGTTAAAAATTACATTGGTCTGTATCAGTGACCTGTCTTCTTCTGAACCATTTGCCCCAGTACCTTTTTTCTGTCATTGCTTAATCTGGGCAGTAGTAAGTGACTGAATTTCCTCCCAGAATGCTCAACATTTGAAAAGCATAAGGCCAGGATCAGTCCCTGAGGATCCCACCAAACACAGCTGATGAGCTGTCCCATTTTTAGTTACTGCCTAAATCCTTTCAGTTAGACACTTTTTAATTCATTTAATTTATTTTTTTATTAATAAAATACTACGCAGTGCTGCGTTAAATAATTTACAGAAGTCTAAGCATATTGTATCTATATTTTTACCAGTGACAACTGAATTTATAATCTCATCTGAAAAAAGATATGATGATATTTACCTTGACAGGATCTGTTTATCATTGTCCTGCCATTATGTGTATTTCTTTCCTTCAGAAATTAATATCTATTTTACCAGCAACTCCATGCTAAGTGCTTGGCTTGTTGGCCATAAGTAGCACAATAAAAATAGCTAGCTCTTTGAACCTAGTCCTTGTTTAAGTTCCTATTTAGAAATCCATCTCTAGTTGAGCACTAAGGAAAAGTCAGGAACTCTTGAAGGGTTGAACTTCTCATAAAATAGAGAACTCTCAGTTAAAATGGAAAAGTGAATTAATTGTGAGCAAAACAGATTGTGTCAAAGAGAGGGTTTCTTTTGTTGCATCATTTCCAGTGGCTGAAAAACAGCAGATGTGCTTCTGGGTACTCAATGCTATTTGATGTCACTTAGATCCTTAGATTATTATCATGACCGTTAGTAACTCACTGACTAGACATTATATGAAACATGATTTTATTAGAAATTAAATTGTACTGAATAGTTCTTTCAGAAAAGGGAAATGTTAAGATTTTGAAAGATGATTTCACTTCTACTAGGTGACTTGTAAAGTCAAGAATCTGAATTCTTGCTTGGAAGGTGCCGAAGTGTTGATCAGTACTTTCATATGGTCTTTGTGCAGTGTGCTTTAGAGATGTTATTAATTTCTTGTGAAAACCTACTTTTGTTGTGAATCACATGATACATTCATACATCTCTTGTGGTGCTTGAGCTATTAAAAATGGTGACACAAAGGCCAGGTTCTGGTTTTCAGCCACGTGGGTAAACAAATGTTGATTAAAAGGCATTTTGCCTCTAAAGCAAGAAATCAGTCTGAAGATCTCACGTGGCATTCAGCTCACTTAGCTTCAGACATAACCGATATAAACATCTATATCTAGTGATTTCAGGCTCCCTTTAGCGTCAGTAGAGAGGAATTGTCTCTTCTAAGGCATGATTCATATGACCTAGTTTAAATATCTACATGGGGATGAGATTAATTGTGTCCTGAAAGTGCCAGTTTCTCTCCATTTGCCAGAGAAGGCTTAGGTGACTAGCTGAGATGTAGGTCTCTCTCTTACAGACATTTCCATCTGGTAAAATTAATCCCATCGTTCCAAGCAGAAAAGATGGGATTTTCAAAACTGGTCAGACATCTTTTTCTCTCCTTTCCTTTTGCAAGTAGCAAAAGGAAGACGTTAAAACGTGGGGAGGAAGAGAAAGCTGTTGTAAAGGATCAGCCAAGGTGCCCTGGAGATGAAGCAAGAGCAAGAGCTTGAGAGAGACTGAGATCATCCAATTTGTTTTCTTTTGTTTTTGTCTTGGTTCTTGCTTCTAAATTACTTAATTATTATACAAAAAATAAGCAGTGAGCAATTGAACTGAGTTATTTGCAGCATGTTTCCATCTTGCCCAGCTGGTAGATTGGCCCATTATTTAAATGATGCTCAATTGTTATATTTTATTTTCATTGCTTTAAAATTATGAGAGAACAAATTAAGGGCTGCATACTTGGGTCTGGTTCTTTTCTGAGCACTGTGCAGCTTTCACAGTGTAGGCAGGTGCTGCAAAGTCATAAAAAAACAGAAAAGAGAGAGAGAGCTTATATTGAGTATTTTAGTTTGAGGCAGGGGGGTCTTCATCTGAGCTTGGTTCCTATCAGCCAGTAAATCTAGATAAATGAGAACAAGGAGGAATGGGTTTAAATTAGAAGAGGAGACATTTAGATTAGATGTTTGGAAGAAGTTCTTTGCTCAAGGGGTAGTTAAACACTGGAACACGTTGCTCAGAGAAGTTGTGGATGCTCCATCCCTGGAAGTGTTCAAGGACAGTTTGGATGGGGCTTTAAGCAACCTGATCTAGTGGAAGGTATCCCCGCCCATGTCAGGACTCTTGCAACTAGATGATCTTTAAGGGACCCTTTCCAACCCAAACCATTCTATAATTCTACCAGATAACCAGTTCAGCTCACCCCGGATTAGACATACAGTTGTCCAGCTGGATATCTAACTCAGAAGAAGATAGAAAGAAGAAGAAAGACTGAACATGAGCCTAGAAGTGTAGGTGTGACTCTGAAATACCCGAACTGCAGCCACAAATTCACCAAAAAAATGACAATATAGGTAATAAAGTCACTAATGCATCTTAGGGGGATATTTTCTGAGGACTAATTAACAAATATTTGTATAGTACATCCACAGTAAGTTTGCCATATCTCTATAATACATGGTAAATTAGCAAGCAATTTAAGTGTCAGGAAATGTTTAAGATAATTACCAACTTTTTTAAAGTTAGGAGCTGGTTACCAGGGGATTTGTGAAGAGCTAATCACCATTATCCATCTGACCAAAACAGGTGACTTGATCCTGAGAATTTTTCTATGTAGATTTAAATGTTGATGTGATCCTTTAAACAGATCAAATTTCACAAAAGTTTACAGTTAAATGAATATTTATTTCATTCTGTTTCATACTGAAAATGCAATACTTCTCAACCTAAAGACAAGCTTGGATTTACTTGTAACCTGTAGCTTGTTGCTATGTAATTGTTTCTAACAGTATTATACTAAGGGAGAATGTTTGCTGTCTTCTGGTTTTAGGGTAAGTTATATATTTAACACAGAAAAATGTTTTAAAGATTTCTTGACAGACAATAAATTATGAATGTGTGGATTGTCTTCCATCAGGATATAGTTTCACACAGGATAATGAAACAAAGATGCAAAAAGATTTTTTTTTTTTATGATCTGTAGTTGATGGAATACATCAGCTCTAATGGAAAAGGAAAAAAAAAAAAAAGAGAAATGAGAGAAAAGAGAAAAGAAAAAATTACCCTAGTGGTCAGTCAGAAAGAGAAGTTGTGGGTCTATTCCCAGATAAGCATTCACTTCTGGATGTCTTCTCCAGTGCATAAGGTGTTCCCTGAATACCTTTTCCAAAGTCATTTCACAGATTCTTTGGGACCTTCTCAGTTTCTCCCATTGGTTTTTCTTGCTTTTATGCCAACAGAGCTGGCAGGAGCACTCCTTGCTCACAGCTGATAAGTTTGGCAAATACACCTAATAAGGAAACAATGGCTGTCTAAAAGACTACTTTTACTAGTATTACCTGCTAACCTCAGTTTAATCCCTAGCACAGGATTTAGGGACTAACCAAAGTTTAGGGACTAAGGAGTGGCAAAAGGTGACTGAAAGAAAAAGCAATTGAAATGGTGAAAAACAAGGGCTAGAGGTACTGCCACAGAAACTGGGGGTACACAGGTGAGATGTGTCTGTGGAAGAAGCTGGCTACAACATTTTTATTTAATTGTGCATTTAATTTCATTGCACATAAAGGGCTTCAAAAGGAAAGCCCTAAGCGTTACGTAGATTAAGGCAATGTGCAACCAATAAAGAATGTTGTGTCGGGCAAAGAAAAAAAAGAAAAAGTAATCATTTTTCCAGCTGAATGTCTACATAGACTGCTTAACCCTCAGTGGACAAAGCCCCTTGGCACTGATCTTGCAGTTGACTGGACAGAATACCCATTCAACCTGCCCGTTACCCCCAAATCCCCAGCAAAAGTACCTCTTCTCTCTCCTTGTTAACTGCCAGCAGCAATGAGTCACTTCTGGGTTTTCCTGGTTTATTCTGGTCTTACTCGCTTCAGTTTTATTATGCCTAAATTGCATCTGCCATGGTTCTGTCTCTTCTTCACATGTGTACAATCTCTCCACTGCTGTTATTTGACGCCAGTTCCTGGCTTTGCAGCAAACTTATCTATGTAGCAATACTTCTCCACACAGTTCCTGAGTCTCTGATCCCTCCAGTGATATTTTATCATGAAATACTGCCTGTTTCTCTTGCAGTGCACATCTTTTACCTTGAGACACAGCTCAAAAAAATATCTAGCCTTACTGTTTCAAGTCTCCCAGATCTTCTGCCAAGTTTTTTTCCCCTTCTTTTCCTTTCCATGGCTCTCAGAACATCACTGCTATATCCACTGCTAAACACAGTGAGTTTAAGGCAACGCAATATCAAAACAATGCCATGTCAATGATACATAAACATATTTGCATAGAAACAAAGGGTAACAGAAATGCCAAGAAAATAATAGGACCTGATTTTGGACCTACACATTTCAGGAAAATTTCCCACCACTGTAGTGGTGTCCTCACTGTCTCTCGTCTCCATCCTTCCCTTCCTGTCTGGCTGCAGGACCCCTATTCTACTCCCTCGTCATTACAGGGAATTGTGCCACTGTCTTCTCTCTCCCGCTGTCTTTCCCAACTCAGTCCAGGTCTGAGCCTTTTTTACCAAAATACCTCATCATCTGGAAACCACTGTCCTGTGTTTTTCACAGAATTTTCCCTATGTTCATCAATTTTCCCTCTCAAATAACTAATCTACTTTAGTGCTCCATCCTTCTTGTTCATCAGGGAAGACTTTATTTTGCCCAGTTTAATTCCTTCTTCCAAGGTGAAAAATTAATTTGTTCTCTTCCTTTCTTTACCTGATTGCACAAATTCCTGTTTAGATTAAAAACAAATAAACAGCAGCATTTCCCCCCTTTCTGTAATTGCTTGTTGGGTCTAAAGTGTTATCAACCTAGAGCAAGAGCAAACGTATAGCACCTACCTCAAAATTCATCAGCTTTCTGTTTAGTGAGATCACTAGTGATAGAGGCAAAAACACTTGCAGGATGAGAGATTTTAAAGATTGAGGCTGTTTCTTTTAGAAAATGCATGAATTAAGAGGTTACAGTGCTATACGCTGTAAGGAAGATAAATTTTCTGCCTGTCTCAAAATTTTCCTGCACATTCCACTGAAGGGGCATTTAGGGAAGCTGAAAGTCAACACTCCTAAGCCTGATGAAAGGATATGTTATTGAAAGCACCACTGGAACCCGGTGTCAAATACTATGGATGTCAAGGGTTTGGAAGGACTTTAAAAAGAGAAGAAAATTGAAAAAATGACATATGATTTCCAAATATAGGCTCAAAAGTACAAATTAGATAAGTAATTCTATTGTTGTTCTAGTTTCTTGCTCCTTCTTTGGAAGCAGCTGGTACTCTTCTCTGCCAGGCACAATTTATGAATAAGATGATTCATGGTAGTTTTGTATTTCATGTTTTACTAGTAATTAGGGAAAAAAGGCACCTCATAAACACAATGCTGAAATTTTATCCCTCAATCAAGACCTTATGAAATGAAGGTTTGGACTCAAGGAACAGAATATGAAATGAAGGTTTGGACTCAAGGAACAGAATCTCTCTCATCTTCATTTCTCTGAGGGAATTTTTAATCCCTGATATATTTGGCCTAAGTTTATCTTTATCTTTCTCCTGTGTAAGTATCTGGCAGAGAACTTCTGAGATTTATTTACCTACCATAACCACCACTGGTTGAAAATATATTCCCAGCCATTAGACTGGATATTAAGAAAAATTTCTTCACTAAAAACATGGTCAGGCATTGGAATAATCTGCCTAGGGAAGTGGTGGAGTCACTGTCCCTAGAAGTGTTCAAAAAATGTGTAGACATGGTGTTTAGGGACATGATTTATTGGTGGACCTGGCAGTATTAGGTTAATGGTTGGACTGAATGATCTTAGAGGTCTCTTCCAACCTTACTGATTCTATGATTCTAAGAAAAATATGCTATCAGTAGGAATACAAAAGAACATGAGTTAAATGTAAGTGGTAGTGTAAATTACTTCAGAGTACAGGCGGGCTGAAGGTACATTGAATATTCATTGGATACCTCTGAAGAACTAACTGTAAGTGCATTAAAATAAAGACAGCCAAAGGAAGGCAAGTCTCTACCTGGAAAAGTGGAATTTACCTTAGGAAAAACAGGCTTTCGTGTGACAATTATTGAAATAGTTATAATCTGAATGATGTTGCTGAGAAATCACTTTTTGTTTTCTTGCTGTTGCTGATGGATTTTGCTCAGACTATTGTGCAATACTTGTTCCCTTAGGCATTTTTGAGTGGGGTTATATTGCAAGATAGCAGCATCTATGGTCTGAAGGCAGACCAGTACTTTGCACATGATTTTAGTACACATTTTCACGCTTGGTTTTCTAGTGTGAGTTATTCTGGAAACTTAAATTTGAGGAAGACAGTGGGACCTACATTGCTAACCTTCTCTCCAAGAGGAGCCATTTTTTGCACAAATTTCAGGGAACCATGCTTCTCTCACACTATCTGTGAGAACAATGGTAAAAGAAGTTCTGAATTAGTTCAGCTTCAGTTCCTTGAGTAAACCAGATTTTTCCAGCATTTTCCAAGGCTTGGGGACAGAGGTTTGGTTACTTTATTCAACACTGGTTTAACCACTGATTACAGTGGTCACACAGCATTTTAGAATACAATAAGGTAAACAACTTATCTGGAAGACATTAAAAGTCAACATCAAAAACTTAGGAATATGAAGGAGAGAAAACCCCAACCAAACAAGCAAACCTACTTTCCTTCATCATAGAGTTCCACGTAATGACTTAAGCTAAAAAAAATCCTTTTCAAAACATGTATTTAAAAGTGACTAGGAAACATTCATGGTAGAAACAGTAAATTGAAAGGATTTAACCACAGAAGTGCAAAAAACTGCACTGAAAAAATAGCAACAGGTTGGGGATTAAGTGGTGTGATACTCCGTGTAAAGAAATAATACTTGTAAAATTTATCTTCTCTTATTCTCCCAAATCTTCCAATGATCTGTCAAAATATTATGTGCCAGTGGAAACTTTTAAAACTCTAGAGTGTGACATCGGTTGTGCACACACATCCACATGTACTTCCTAAGAGACCAAAATGTTGAACTGGGAGCCATAACACCTTTGCTCATGTTTCAACTCATTTGCTGCTTTCTCATTAAATCACTAGGGTTACTTTACCTTCTACATTCAGAAAATGTCTTTCTGAAGAAGAGAACTAAGACTGTTCTGATCCTTGTAGTCTTGAAATGAATTGCCTTTGTTCTTAAACTAACACATATATTGGTAGCTGCAATTTATGTGACATTTCTATCAACAGAAAAGAATTTTAAGATCAGCCAAAAAGTGTTAGGAATTAGAGAAAACAGAAATCTTTCATAGAGGAATTACATGTTTTTGTAGGTGTTATGTTACTTTTCCTGGACCTTGTTCTGTCAGCAAGGTCTGTGTCCTTACATAGCCCAGTAGAAATTATTACTTTTTTTTCCTATAGTAATCTAATCCCAGGATGCTTTCTATCACCTTTTATCAGCAAAACCACTGTAAAAATCATAGCTAAACAGAAAAAAAAATGTCATGGAAAAATGAAACCCAAGTGGTGAATACTGACAACAGCTGTGAGAGCCTTTTCAGTTGGAGAGTTTTATTTGGAGGCAGAATCCATCCACTCAGATGGTTGAGATGGGCTATGAAAATGGATTAATGTACTTGCTGCAAGAAATGATAGTAGTAGAAAATGCTCATTATTTTTCTGGGAGAAGATGAAGCAACCTGGATGGAACACAAAGCTTTAAACTGTTATCGTGAATGAACTATACAGATCAGGTCTAGAAAATGTTGATAGTAATTGTCTGTGGGGAGAGATAAAGATCTCTCTCTGCTAACCCGTTTTGTAGATTAACTCCAGTAGAAATAAGGTTGGGTACCTCTAACAGTAAGAGCTTAGTTTTACTCAATAGGAAAAATGCCAGTTGTTCCTCAAGTCTGAAACCTAGGTCATTATAATTTTATGAAGAAATGTTCATGAAATTACAATAAGCACTTCACAGAGAATTCAAGACGCTCTGTTTCTGTAGGTAAGGAAAGAAATGCTTTGCAAACATTAACAGTAATTTACTGTATGATTACAACATCTTTTAGTGACTACTTGGGTGAGATCTTTACCCTCTCTCTACTTCATAACACACAAAAATGCCACAAATGTTACAAAGCCCTCAAGGCTTCCCCGCCACCCCCTCCCAGCTTTAAGAAGACTCCCTTGCAAAAGCCTTTGTAGAAGACAACTGTAAACTCTGCAGAAAAACAACTCACAGCCCTGCAAAGATTTCCAGTAAGTGGTGGTGCATCCTCCGCACACCCTGGAGCACTGGGTGGCTGCTGTATCCTACCAAATCCAAGGCTATTAGCTACACCAGATTCTCTCCAGCACTTTGAGCAGCATATAGAAATATAAATGAAATCTGCTTTATTGCCCTGGTGCTCTTGGGTTTCAGTTCCTAGACCATACCTGTTACAAAATTGGCACAAGTTGCTATAATATGTAATTTGCAATACCTTTCATTTCTTCTGTTTCATACTACTTCGCCTGCTCTATTAGATAGAACAAATTACTGATTTGTCATGAATATTACTGTAACATGCTTTCTATTTTTTTATTATTTGCATTGTAATTGTTGTATCATAGCTATAGATATATAGTGCTTCACATAATTAATTCCACATGTGATCATAATACAAACAGAAGAAATGAACGTAGCTACATGCTTTATTCAGAACTATGTCTTCTCAGCAGAGGGGATTTGTTCAAGTTCTTTCTGTTCCAAATGTGCATGATTTCATGGTTTATTCATGATGGTTATTCATGCAAACATGCCTAATTGTTATGGAGAGTGTGTGTAATTCCACATTCGTAATCCAGAAAACAGGAGCAGCAAGGATTTATAAGCAAAATTTACTCAGTGGGAATGATAACTTCTAAACCAAGGAAGCTGTTGCTTTGATATGTTCTGAGTAACAGCTGCTCACTTCAGTGGTGCAAATCCATTTTCCACTGCTTCTTGCTCCTGTTAACCTGCTGAACCAACACCAGTGAATGAGAACGAGGAGGCATCTCTGCCCCGTTTTTCACATCATCAACAGAATTGTTTCCTTCTGTAAATTCCCACTGGAAAAAGGCTGAGACCTGGATATCACTGAGGCATAAATGGAAGTTTTTGGGATTTCTCTGGTGTTGCACTGAAGACCTGAGGCAGCCAGCAGAACATTTATTGATGAGGCTGAGTATCAGAGGCCTGAGCCAGGGACAGAAAGTGATTTTCCCCTTTGCAAATGAAGCACGTCTGCTCTGGAGTTACTGAATAAATAATATGGTGATACCACATGAGAGGATTTTGTGCAGTCACTTTTCTTAATACTTTTTTCAACCTTTTGAAAACCACAATTTTTTCCTTTTTATAAAATAAAAATATCTCAGTGATTCACTCCCCATTTTAGTTTTTTTTTGTATTACATTTTAAAGCTTACTTTTAAAGGTTTAATTCATAATTCATACAAGATGTTTTAGTTAGATAAGTAAATCAATGATGATAACCATCAATAGCAAGTAACAGGATTAGGAATGATGAATATTAGTAGCACAGTTTATACATGATTTTGCTTGTGTACCTTGTAGTTATGCCAGATTGAATCTTCCTTAGAATAAGTAATTACACTACGTTTATAAGGTAAGCAATGTTTTTAACAGTCTATTGTTTAAATTGGTAGCTGTAGGGTAGGCTGAAAGGAAACTCCATTCAACTAATTGCTTCTATGACTCAGACCTTGTAACAGATATGCAATTAGGTTTGGTTTTCTTTCAAACCCCTTTCAAGCTCTGATTTTCCATATAAGAGAATGTAAAGAAGGGGAAAGAACGTTCTTGGTCTGAACAGTAACATCCAGAGCACAGGGAGAATAAATGAAGAGAAACTTTTACATGCAATACTGGTGTTTTAAGTGAGAAATTTACACATGCACTGAAATGACTGTATTAAAGAATGTAGGACTATTCAGCAGTAGGAC
>JAWWES010000001.1:32255512-32360673 GCA_035583135.1 Lophotriccus pileatus
AGTTGTCTGAATTTCTTAAAACCTATCCAATCTGTAGCTTACTATCTTAACTCTCTTCTGATTTTTTTTTAAGTACATTTCTCCCAGAGTTGTTTTAAACTTTAAAATTTATTAAAAAAAAAAAAAAATCAAAGCCAATTTTTAAAAATTTTGTTCCTCTGGCCCCAGACTTGTAAAAAATCTTACCGTTCAGCTTAAAGCAGTACTCAGAGCATATCCATTAGTTTTATTCTGATTATTTTTTCCCTCTAGTTTACAATTTGAGGCATATCAACTTTGATTTTGCAAATTCAACTTTAATTCTGAAATTCAGTGTGAACTGTCCAATCATTCTGCATTAGCAGTGAAAGAGATTTGATAAACTGAAACAGTGGCTGAGCATTTTTTACTCAGCAGCTGAGTCTGACACTAGGAGTAAATATTTTGAAAAAAAAAAAAATTCATTTCACTTCATGCATATCCTTGTATTTTACACAATCCTTGTATTTCACACAACTGTACCCTGGGCTGCATCAAAAGCAGTGTGACCAACAGATCAAGGGAGGTGATTATTTCCCTTTACTCTGCTCTTGTGAGTCCCCACCCAGAGTGCTGCATCCAGCTCTGGGGCCCCAATATGAGAATGATGTGAACCTGTTAGAGTGTGTCTGGAGGACTCCACAAAGATGATCAAAGTGCTGGAGCATCTCTCCTATGAAGACAAGCTGAGAGAGCTAGAGTTGTTCAGTCTGAAGAAAGCTTCAGGGAGACCTTAGAGCTCCTTCCAGTACCTAAAGGACCTACAGGAGAGATGCAGAGGGTGTTTTGACATGGGCGTGTAGTAATAGGACAAGGGGGAATAGCTTTAAACTGAAAGAGGGTAAGTTTAGACTAGATACTGGAAGAAATTCTTTACTGTGAGGGTGGTGAGGCACTGGAACAGGTTGACCAGAGAAATTGTGGCTGTCCCATCCCTGGAAGTTCTCAAGGCCAGATTAGATGAGGCTTTGTGCAACCTGGTCTATTGAGTGGAACCCCTGCCCACAGCAGAGGGTTGGAACTAGAAAATCTTTAATATCTCTTCCAACACAAACCATTCTGTGATTCAAATTGCCACATAATGAGATGATTTCCCCCTTCCTGTGCAAGCACCAAACTACAAATTGAATTTCTGATTCTTTTTGAAAATTTAGTACAATATTTCCAGTATGTAATTCACAATGGGTTTAGACCTGCTGGATTCTTATGACTATCTTCAGGTAAATCAAACTCTAGGAGGCAGTTTACACTAGACCATAGAATGGATAAGCTTTGGTTTCTCCTTGGACTTCTCAATTAGGTCTTTAAACTCTGAACTAATTAGGTTTGTTATCAAATCTCAGAGTAAACCAACTTTTTCCCTTTCCAAATCAAGACCTATCATAGGAAGGTCCTCACTCTCTCTGTGTCAGAGGAGTTTGTGAACTCCCTCAGCTTTTGTGTTTAAACTGGATTCAGGCATCACACTTCAGTGAAATGGTGTATTGGTGCCTTCAGCTGCTGTTTGCTTCTTTTGCATTTGCTTGTTTATGTTCTTGTGAAAAGATAGAGCATCAGTTTACACTATGTACTGTGTAGCAAAAAGGAAGCTCCTGGATAGGGTCTGAAGAATTTTGTAAAACAGTATCCATGAGGAGGACAAGTTACAGGACATATGGTTTTTTTTTCTGCCTGTGATGTTTTGCTGAAACTGTGGATGGAATCTGAAATGTAATTTGCTTATTAGGACCAGCTGATGAAGAACTTCCTGGTTCATTTTGTGCAAATGATTCTCATTGTCTTTTTGTAAGAAATAGATGGTTATCCCCATGTCATTTTGTTTTGCAAGTGATTTAACATATTACGTCCTGCAAAAAGGAACAGGAGATGGTACCTTTCCACAAAGTAACTTCCCTAAGATAACTAATGCTTTTTCAGGCACTTTGTTCTCAAACTGAGATTGTGAAATTCACTGAAATACAAACCTAAGAATGGATGCACATGATTTATAGTTAACTGAGCAGGACTTATTGGACAAGTTCTTGTGGTGAGTGGACCCTGGCTGGACACCAGGTGCCCACCAAGCTACTTTATCCCTCACCTCCTCTGCTGGACAGGGGAGAGTAGATACGTTGAAAGCCTCTTTGGTGAAGATAAGGACAGGGAGAGATCGTTCATCAGTTACTGTCCTGGGCAAAATAGACTAGACTTAGGAAATTAGTTAAATTTATTACCAAACAAATCAAAGTAGGATAATGTGAAATAAAACGAAAACTTAAAACACTTGCTTCCCACCCTACCTCCTTCCTGGACTCAACTTCACTGCTGATTTCTCTACCTAATCCCACCCAGCAGGGCAGGGGAATGGGAGCAGCTGTCAGTTCATCACTCTGCCACAACTTTCTCCTAAGGGGGAGGATGCCTCACACTCTTCCTCTGCTCCAGCGTGGGGTTCCTCCCACAGGAGACAGTCCTCCACAGACTTCTCCGGTGTGGTTCCTTGCCATGAGCTGCACTTCTTTAGGAACTGCTCCATCATAAGTCTCTTCCAGAGGGTGCAGTCCTTCAGGAACAGAATGCTTCAGCCTGGGCTCCTCTCTTCACTGGTCCACAGATCCTGCCAGGATCCTGCTCCAGTGTGGGCTTCCTCCAAGGTCAGAGCGTCCTTTGGGCATCCAAATGCTCTGGCATGGAGTCCTTCCTGGGCTGCAGGGGCACAGCTGCCTCACCATGGTCTGCGCTGCAGGCTGCAGGGGAATCTCTGCTCTGGCACGTGGAACATCTCCCTCCCTCCTTCTTCCCTGACCTCAAGGTCTGCAGGGCTGTTTCACATATTCTTTGTACTCTCTCCAGCTGCAGTTGCTGTTTTTTTTCCCCTTTCTTAAATACATTACTCCAGAGGCTCTGCCAGCATTGTTGATGTGTCCATCTGGGATTTGGCTGTCATTGGCTCTGTTGGACATGGGGGAAGCTTCTGACAGCTTCTCACAGAAGCCACCCCTGCAGCCCTCTTCCACACAAAGAAAATACAACTCTTCAACAGAAAAAGGTGGAAGACTTATGGACTTAATGGTGGCTGGTTTTTATTGTAATCTACAGGAACTGCATGTGAACTAAGTTACTAGCATAATTTCTTCTTCAGTACAAGTACTGCTTACAAGCAGGCTTTGGAAATGAGTCCTGTATACTGTTCTGGGGAAACAAAGAAATTAGAAAAAATACAGCAACAGGCTACTAGAGGAAAACTGAAGGTGTCACCCTCCGAGGGTGATGTACATGGAGGGAAAGTCAAGGTAGCATCAGTACCTGAGTGTCCTGCTGCTCATACAGCTGCACCGTTCTTAAATGGCTGCAGTTTTCATCCAAGTGTTTATGGAAAATTAGTTTCAGCTTACATTTTTTGGGTCTGAGCTGTCACAGACTTGGAGTTACTGCAGAAGAAACTTCACAGCCTGTGTAGTGGATTTGGGAAAGTCATCATCCTGCTTGTAAATTGAAGCTAGTGAGTTTAATTTGGTTTTGGTTTGCGGGTTTGGATTTTGGTTTTGGTTTGTTTTTTGTTTTTTTTTTTTTTGTTTTGTTTTTTTGGGGTTTTTTTGTGTGATTTTTTCATAGCAGTTGTGGATCACAAGACTATGCTTATTTTAAGGAAAAGTAGAGAAGTCTGTATTGCTGAGATTGGGCTTTTGTCATCACCTATGCACCTCCATGCTTACACAAATAAATGAAAAGCCATCATTATCAGATATCATGTCCATGGTAAAAATAGGTGCTTGATTTTCTTCCACAGTGAAAACATCTGTTGAATGAAACGAAACAAAGCAAGTGAAGCAATATCAGCCTTATTAATGACATCACCAAGTTATGCTGGTCCTGCATACAATATTTTTTATACAAGTCATTTTCTTTTGAAGTTTTTTTATGCATTATGAAAGTCAGATTATACTGCTGGATTCACAGCATGGATTTCAGAAAGTAGATGAACCCAAAGGGTATTTTTCTCTCCTTGAAGTCATCAAGTGGGAACCCACAGCCTGCTTCTACTCTTTAAACTGCTACATGCCCAAGTTCTCTTTTCTTCCACCCACACTGAGGCTGGTGCCACAGGATTAAACCTTTCCAGTGATTTGCCTCCAGTAATTCAAACAACTGCAGCCAAAACCTGGGGACAGCTTTTCTGCTTTGTTTTGTTCCCTTTGTACCTATCTCTGCAAGAATTAGTCAGGAAAAGAGGGGTAGTGCTCATCAGTCATGCAGGGAATGATTCTTTCCTCCCCCAGTAATGATAGGTTAATTCAAACCATTATTATTTTTTTTTTAAATCTTCAGGAATGTGGTTTGCAGGCTTTTTATTATTAACCCTGCTCTCCCCAAAGGTCATGGATTAGACAATTTAACTATGTTTGTCCTGTCTTTGCTCATCTTGTTTAAACCTGGGCTCATAGGCTGTGTAGAGCTCGCAGCAAGGGCATCCACAGTGACTCTGGGTGTGGGATTTAACTTCAGAGAAGTCACTGATTTCTCTGCCTTGCAAGCAAGCTTTCTATAGCCTTGGGACACTGCCACCCAAATGACATCCAAGTAGTCATGTTCAGGAGAAAATGCAAGCCCTGAGGTAAAAGGATATATGAACAGACCAGAGGACACTAAAAAACTGTAAAAGATATTGGTGTTTTATCTGGAAGGCAGACATTATCTTCAGTGAAAAGGTAAGAGATGAGAAGTGAGAGAATTGCTCTGAACCTTTGATAGATTAACTAGTGTGCATTTCCTCTCCAAAAGTGAAACCATGAACAAGGTGTCAGGAATACGTGCCTTTTCCCAAGAATATGTGAAGTCCAGGTCTTTATGGGAAGCTGAAACACTGTCTAGAGAATTATTTTCCTTTAAAAATGAGGAGGATGGGACTGGTGTACAGCACACAATTATCTCATTTTGTTTTCTTTTCTAGAATAGTTTTTCTGTGGACAATAATCTGCTGTGGATCCTTCCCTGCCAGCCCGTGAACAATTATCTGTCAGCTGAAGAGGTTTTCTCTGCCTGACAGACGGAACGAAACATCTTGAACTAGGTGTCTGCTTACCTCTGGGGCAGGATTTGGAGCTTCTTGTTGTATGAACTGTGCATGTGTTACTGAGCAGTGCATATCTGGAAAGCCTTCATCTGACTGATAGGGCATATCTGAGCCTTGGAGAAGACAGAGAAGGATTTGGATTGCTTTTCACACTAGGATTACCAGATGGTCAAGCCTTCATACCCACAGCTATCAAGCAGCAAAATTGAATTCCTGTAATAGACTTGATTTTAATTTTTTTTCTTTTTTAATTTGGAAGCAGTTAAACAATCCTTTTGGTTAAATAAACCATAAATAATATTTTGAAGTTTGTGGAATTGCAATAGAAAAGTCTGTATAGTGAACTAGGACCGTGGATTGCTCAGTGATGATATGTTGCTCACAATGAGAGTCCCAAGCCTTACACATTGAATAAAAGAGAAATAAGCTTGATGGCAACATTTTGCATCATCAGTCCACAGGAAAATTCTCTATTTGTAAACACGTATTGTTTCCCTTTTTTCCTTTCCTGGCCTTTTGTGCTGTCTCTTTTTCTCATGGGCTGTGACCTTTTGTGTAGATTGTACTACTTTTTATAAAAAAAGGAAGGTGAATGGCTGAAATTAATGGCTTTCATAAATATGGACAGAGCTAGGTTGAGCATGAATTTACATCTAGAAATGGGCTACTCAGCAGTCTAGAGATGACATGAGAGGTGATGTAATGCAATCTCTGTATCATAATATTGCTTAGGAGTACTCTTTAGTAGGTTAGGAACTTGGATGTGCAGCACAGAAGCTACAGCATTACTGTAGTAGAAGCTGGGGAAGGGCACCAGTGTTTAAGCTGCATCCCCAGCTTGTATGAATGTCAGCAGAGTCAATTTACTTAAAGGATTTGCTATCCATCTGCCTCACTACTTAATGAGGAGATGCTGAAAATGAAAATCAGACACAGAGATAAATTTTTTAAATAGAATTTTGCAAATGTATTATTTTTTACCTTTAACAGGGTGGTGAGAAAATCCCTACTACCTGGCAATTCATTTGCATCTGTTCCTCAGTTTCCTGACCAATCCCATGAACAGGAGGAGGATATCCATGTAGTGTCTGCCTATGTAGCTCTTTTTCACCTCCTCGAGGCTCTACTAGCTGCATGAGCACTGCTCTACTGCTGCATGAGCACTTGTAGGAGTTTTCTCCTTCCAGGCTTAAATGCTGGATGTTGGTTGCAGAGTGGACAACTTTTCGGTCCTGTTCCTGCTGTTTCTTAGTCAGGCCACCAAGGGGCTGCTGGTGAGTGAGAACATTAAACAGATGCCTGCTCACTGGACACTGTGACAGCCCTGCCTGAAGAGATAAATTGCTTATCCCAAAGCCAATGAAACAGTCAGACTGGCTGCATTTGGGAAATGGATTTCAGACTTTTTGCACATGGTAGGGCAGAGGCTGTTGTTAAATGGTCCTGTACAATGTCAGGACTTCCAAAGGAAGGTGGGGACCTGGATGTATGTGTGTATATTAACTGTTGAGAAGAGGATGGAATTAATCGAAATATCTGTCAGTACTGCACCTGTGCCCTCAGACTTTTAATGTCAGCTATTAAAGTAAGCGAGCAGAAGGACCTTAATCTTTTTATTTGGTCTTAAATTTATAGGTGTATGTAATTCCCTCTCCTCCCACAGGGAACACACAGTGAAAAAGACATACGTGAAGGTCTGGCTGCTTCCTCAACACCCCTCTGCTTCCAGGGTGTCTCAGCTTTCTGCTTTGAGAAGGCATGAGCCAGGGGGTGCTTTCTCAAACCTTTTGGCTTTAAAGTCCTTACCAGACTTTTACACAGTAATATAGAATGGGAGAAGCCAGCTGAGTGTCAGCATGGCAGGGAAGTGCTAAAGGTAGGAGTGGGATGGAGACTCTCCAGCAGAGTGCTGAGTCCTGTCTCCTGCCAAGTAGACACTGTGGGGCTATGGGAAATTAGGTACTGTTGTGGTCTGGTGTTGGATGAAATATCTGCTTTTTCTGGCAAGAGTCAAATCACAGACTTTGGCAAATATGAAGCCATTAGAGATACTTTTCTATTGCACTGTACCTTGCACAAATGTTTACCCAGTAGCAAATGGATGCTAAACCCTAATGCTGAATGTGAAGCTGCTTGGCCCTTGCTCTATCCTGGTATAAACAATTACGCCTGATGTAAGGCAACAAAGAACTAAGACTGCTGGTTCTGTTTTTAATCCAAGAATAATAACCTGTTCAAAGCATGCTATGACTCATGCTCAGTGGAGTCAGTGGTGCTGGCTACCTAGTAATTTGGAGCTAAATTAGATTTTACACCTGCACTTAAGAAAATGTGGTGAAATTGCTAGTGATAAAGTGGAATCAAAAGGCACAATGAAAAGTTTTCGTCATCTTCTGTTTCCCTTGGTTTTGGCTTGATCTTTTAAAAAAAATAAAATTACAGACTGGGCTTGGTTTAGCACTAAAAGAAGAGCTTGCATGCTTTCCCAGACCATAGCACTGATATCAGTCTTGTCTTTATTTCTCTAACAGGACATAGGCAATGTCTTCACGACAACCAATATGGATGTTGTCTCTATAGGTTCTGTTTTGCTTTCCTGTATATGCTTTCCTACAAATGTTTTTGCTCCAGCAATCTTTGAAGGAGGCAAGCTTCCATTTTAACATGTTTTTATGTCTTGTCTATCTGAAAGACTGTGTTTTCTATTTGTCATGGTTGAACCCCAGTCAGCAGCTGAGTCCCAGGCATCCCCTTGCTCACTACTCCACCAGCAGGACGAGAACCAGGAGAGAATTGGAAGGACAGAAACCAGGAGACTCAGGGGTTGAGAGAAAGACAGTTTCATAGAGAAAGCAAAAGCCATTCATACAAGCAAAGAAAACCAAATCATTAATTCACTGCTTCCCATGTGCAGGCAGGTGTTCATCCATCTCCAGGAGAGCAGGGCCCATCATGTGTAACAGTTACTTGGGAAGACAAATGCCATAACTCCAATCCTTCCCTTCCTTCTTCTTTCCTCCAGCTTAATATACTGAGCATGAAGTCATATGGTCTGGAACATCCCTTTGGTCAGTTTGGGTCACCTATCCTGGCTGTCTCCTCCCAGCCTACCATGTATCCCCAAATTCCTTCCCAGTGTGGCAGTACAAAAAGCAGAAAAGACCTTGACTCTGTGTAAGCACTGCTCAGCAATAGCAAAAACATCTTTATATTATTAACCCTATGTTGAGCACAAATCCAAATAGACCCATACTAGCCACTGTGAAGAAAATTAACTCTACCCCAGCTGAAACCAGTACACCATTTTATAAATATATGTTGCAATTGCCAGTAGTGCCACTTTTAACAAAATTTATCCATCTTCAGTCTTTCATACTACCAAAACGTGGTGAGAGCTTTTGTTAAAAGCTTTAGTTAAAAAGTTTTGTTAAAAAATTGCCTTTGTTTAAGGCAATTGCCTTTGTTCAAGGCAGTTGCCATTGTTAACAGCAATTCAGCCTGAAGTTCAGAGACGCCCCAGGTTTTGCTGTTGACTGTTTTTATTAAAGATGCCTTGTTTGTATCAGTTTTAGTGTGCAGAGCTTTCTGAGGGAGTGCTAATAGCCTTTTAATCACATATCAATAAATGTCATCAAACATGGCTCTGAAACTTATGGTAGAAAAGTCAGTTATTATTGTAGACCTTGATTTTAACCCTTAGGACTTCAGTTCAGACTGGTGAAATATTGCTCTTTCCTATCTCCATACTGGTGTGTAACAGCTGTGTATCTCTTACTGCACATTTCTATTGTATTAGCATCACCTGCATCTAAACCCATATCACTATGGTATTTTTTCCATTCTAATTTTAGCAGAACTGTTCAAAGAAAGCCAATTGCAAGAGAGAGCAATGCTTCTAATTCCTTTTCCAGCCTAAATAACTCTATCATTTAATTTGCAGCTGAGATTCCTGTATGTTGACTGATAATCAGGTTCTGAAAGACTTTATTTACATGATCTGGAATTTTGGTGCCTTCATGTCTCATCAGTATTTTGCAATCTACTACATTGGTGATATCACAATTTGGAGAGAGATGTTTTTGGGGGTGAGTTTTTGTAAATACTGAGAGTGAAAAAACTCTTTGCATTCTCTCTTGCAGTGATCCTCTAATTCTGCCCTCTATTGACATATTCCTGCTTATTGTCTCCCACTATATCTCTTGATCAGGATACTGGTGTTCCTCTTGTGCAGTCTCATTGTGATGTCTTCTTAATGTAAGTATTTGTACTCCAATTAGTTGCTTCTTCATGCATCATTTGCTGCTGTCTACAGGTCATCACTTTGTTCCAAACCATCCGTATCTGCGGTGTTTCTGTGGGAAAGAGAGAGGCATGACAGTGTTTGTTTTCATCTTGTTTTCTACTTCTGTGGTCATAGTTTTGGGACTGGTTGGTTGTTTATGTATTGTATTCATCACTGACTTCTGAGATTGTACCACCTTGAAAAAAATATAGTTTACATGTTTCCTTCACTAGTATGTGAGCTGCAGGTATTCCATCTTGGCAGGATTTGGGGATGTTTGACTCCAGAAGAGTGATAGCTGGGGAAGTCAAAGTCCCAGCATGTCTGCTCAGTTAGATCTTTGTTCTTTTGGTGTCAGAGAAGTCTTATAGTAACTGTTTTGCCACTTTCCTTAGTTAATTCCATTAGATTGGTTGTTTGTGACTGATTGTCTCTGAGATGGTTTGGAAGCTATATATAGCTCTGCTATAAGCTGCTGCTGAATTTTTGGTTTGAGCCCAACCTCCTTCTTTTAAAGCATACTTAGCTTGAAAGTCATCTTACAATTACCTCTTGTGCGTTTTACCTTTCACTACCTCTTTTTATAGCAGTGCTAACTATTGGGAATTCAGATGGCAACACCTTGTTCTGAAAGCATTTTCAGTAGTTCTTTTTGTCCTAAATAACATTTATCGTGAGACAAATATTCATAAGGCTATTCCAGCAATGAGGTCACCTTCTTAAAACTCCTTATTTTATATTTAAGATATAGGATGTAGTAAAGATTAAAGGTCAGTATTCATTTTCTAAGCACCTACTGCCACTGCAAACCATTCCTTTTTGTTGCTGATATTCACATACAAATTATAGTGCACTGCTCACCTAAAAGTACAGAAAATAGGAGTGTAAGAAGACCATTAGAAGAGATGTTCTGAATTCAATTTTTCTCAGTTTAAGTCCTTGGAAGCTCACAAAAAGTACAGAGTTGCCATGAGTTTAAACTAAATCAAAGCTCAAACTACTGTGGTGAATTACTGTCATTCCTTTGAATATATTAGTTCTTCATAAGTAAGGTCTGATGTAGCAGTGAAAGATGAGGGAATGGTTCCTCAGCTGCATGGCCACTCCAGACCTAACAGTGTGTCAGGATACTAGCTTCTTGTCGTCTTCCTCACAGTAAATCTGCCTCGAATTTGGCTAGAGTGATTTTACTGTGCTCAAATGAACCTGCCCAAGGCTGTGAAGGCATTTGTATTTGTGCATAGAAATCCTACAGAATTCCGTAAGATCTCGGTGTTGCCTGTGGCTCTCATCTCATATAGAGAGGATTCACTCTCTTTTATAGCTTTCTCAGCCTACCTGGCTCTGCTTGCATTTCCTTTTGTGCCTGAATTCAGGAAGAGAGAAAACATCAAGCATCATGCCCCCTCTGGTGCTTGCAAATTTATGCCTTTGTGATAAATTGCAATTGTTAGGGGGAATGATCAGGGAATAGAGCAAATCTTCTGAAGACACTCCCTCCCACATCAGGAGAGGGACAAAGAAATTCTTCCTGTTATCCGGTAAGAAGAAATAGAGGCACTATCAAATGAAATTAATTTAGCGAAATGATGAGGTAGTAATAATGATGGCCTGGCATTACTTAGCAGTTTATCTGTCACGGTGCAACATCTCTGCATGATAACTCAGAGCAGTAGTGACACAGAAGCAACAAATGTCATGATGTAATAAAGAATGTTTTAATATAATTATGTAGCAATACCATCTCTCCCCGTCAAACCGGTAACTCTTCCAGCAGTTATGGCAAGCTTAAAAAATCAGGGAGTACATTTGCATTTGAAGAGATAATCAAACTCAATCAATGTATGTATTATAGTTGTACATTCACTATAGCTGTGAACTAGTTTTACTTCTAAGCAGAGAACTACACACATAACTCAATATACTCAAAACCTATCAACGTCAGCTACAGTAAGTTGATTGCAGGAATTTGCAATGGAGCTAAATGGAACAATACAAATGAGTAATGTTGCCATTCCAATATTCATTCCTATATAGATTTTAATTTCTACATGGCTTAATTTTGTTTCTGAGTGGAACTGTATCTACACAATATTTTGTCCATGTAAAATCCAGAGTATCTGCAATAACAGTAGCCCTGTGGATTGCATGTCAAATATCAGTGTAGACAATTAATTTCTTATGACCAGTAGAACATAAAAATTTACAAGTCAGAACTGTTGTGCCCTTTTCCCTTGAATTCTCTGTGGACTTCAATGCCATTTCTTAAAACATATCAGCAAATGTAAAACTGTTTCTATGACACCAAAAGAGTATTATAGTGAAAATTTTTATGAAGAATAAAATTCAAGGACTGAAAGGCAAAATGTAAAAAGTAACCAAGATAATAAATGGGGTTTTTTTTCTGGTCTATACACTCTATTTAAAAACTGCTTAGGATGAACTCAGTCACTCTACCTCCACTTTCTTGTCATGCCTGTGCTAAGAGTTTAGTTACATCAAGTCACAACTGTGCATGGTAAACATGGTGGTTCAACCATTGCACACATACATCTGCTGTAGCTCTGCACTTAAGTCCTGTACCCCTTCCAATTGTGGATATAAACCAAATCTACTCATTGCTAGTTTGTTGGCTGCTTTGGAAGTCAAAATAGAGCATGAGTATTTGTAGCAAAGTTTGACACTGAATGGTAGACCTCCAGGGATAAATAAAGGGACAAAGGAAATATCTGTTTCAAAGACAGAACAATAGCTTCCACTTTCTTGAAGTCACATAACAAGCAACTGCTTGAACCAAGAACAGAAACCTGGGGTTCACAACTCCAATGCTGAATTTAAATTATGCCTAAGTAATACAAGCTCGTGGGAGTCATTAATCACTTGCTTTTCTTTCCCCTCAATTTGGAACCCTAGAGTATTTGAAAATAAAAGTTATATTCAGGAGTATAAAGGATTAAGTTGGAATTGCATGGCAATTAAAAACTGCAAATAAGATTTTGTATTGCAACAATGTTTAATGAATCGTGAAAGATCAGGGAAGTATGGAGAGATAGCTAGAAGGAGACAGTCTTTTGGGCTGTAGTAGTAACAAAAACACATAGGAAAGTGAATTCTATGAACTATCTTAGTGAAAACTACTGCTGGAGAAGTAATTTTTGTGAATAAGGACCTTGTGTTGCTTATCATGGTTTTGTTCAATTTTGAAAACTTAGTGACAAAGGTCATGCCAGTAAATCTGCTGGGATTGCCATGTGCATCCCACTTTTATCTTGCAAGTGTTTCCTGCACTTTTTCCCAACTTTTCTTTACCCTCTCTTGCTCATCTTTCAATTTCCATTTTGTAAGGATGGTAGATTTTCTGTCTCATGAAAAAGTAGGCAGTCACTGGCTAGGCGCCTTTTCATTATAATTTATGTGAATCTGAGTTTACACTGGGTGTAATCGCTGATGAATATTCATGTAATCTAGTATCTTTGAGGAATTGTTATCCTGTTTAATCATGCTTTAAAGCTGTGATCCTCTTTCCTGTTGATAATGCTTCTTAGCACATTTCCTGTTGCAGAGAGACTGAGGCCCTCAAAGATGCTGAGCTTATGTGGTGATGTTGGATACCCTGCAGAAGTGGGATATGTTTTCATCTATTGTGAGAGCTGAGGCCAATAAGATGCCTGTCGTTGTCTCTGGGAAGCTGATAAGATCAAATACTCCCTGATACTGGGAAAGCAAAAGAAGCAGCATGCCGTGTTTATTCTCTTCTATTAGAGGGCAAGCCTTATTCAGTTTTCAAGGCAATGTCACCTTCAGCAGCCACTTTCCTTGTCACTCAGGTCAGACCATAGAGCAGGAGTCCGGCCGTTCTCCAATTTCAAGAATTAATCTTTTGTGTAGGGGGAATTTAGCGAACAATACTGAAAGAGCTTGCTCCAAATTGTGTCTGGCTTAGCCTAGTTGTGCTGAATACACAAAAGATCCTCTGTGCCCCTTACCTCCAATTGCTCTCTGAGTAGTAATGAAGCTAATTGAAGTCTCTGGTTGCAGATTCTGGGAGTTTCTACATCTCTGTGTGCACACAGTGGAGTTAAGACAGGCAAACCAGAGATGGGATTCAGATTCTCATTTTACAGAACCTGAATGTGATGACTAAGTATCTATACTTTGGTACAAGACTGTCACCTGTTGCACTTCTTAGAGCAAAATATATTCTAGAGTATTATAGCAAATATATTCTATATACTATATTCTATTTTATAAATATATTCTATAGTAATATAGTAAACCAGAAATAAACACATCACCCCAAGGATTTTCAGTTTCTTCATATCCTCCAAAATAATATTTTTTCTTGTTCTTATAGGTGTTCTATGGGATTTTTTCTGTCAGCTTCTTAGAGGGCTCAGGCCTGCAAAATGACTTGTATATATGGCAAATATAGATTGCTGGAAGACACTTGTTTTGTATCTCCCTGGGAATATTGCAGACATAGGTACAGAAACACAGTTCTAACTTTACTTAACTGATCTCTACAATTCAATAACTGGAGGAAAAAAATTCTTGATGCTACCTTGGTTGTGTTCTGATGGTTCCCTTGTGCAGTTTCCATTCCTGCAGGCTCACTGTTTACATGTAAATACCATTTCTACAGGTATGTCACGGCATATGTTTTGTTTGCTATGTGATATACCACTACTGGGTACAGGCAGATTTTGGGACAAAACAGTTCTCCTTCAATTTGTCCTTCAAATAGCAGCTGTACAGAGCTGTATAATAAAATAGAGATCTGTGTACTGCAGGAATATTTCTTAAAATTGATAAAACAAGGCAGTGGAAGTTCTTATCTGTGACCACCATTCACTTTTAAATCAGTTAGTGTTTTTGTGTAGATGCTTAATCAGTGACTACTTGAAGATGAATTAGTGAAACATATTTATTCCCCAGGCACTGTACAATGTCCAGACATGGTATTTTTTTATGGAACTTTTTTAAGGAACATTGTAAGCGTGATGTGGGATAGCATGCCAGTGCTGCAGGGAATGTAGCAGGAAGGGGCATATATGTCCAACTCCAGCTTTCCTTTGGGTACATTCCATTTCTTTAGTAAACAAAATTGAAGGTTCTTCTACTTGTGCTTTTGTTATTTTGAGCTTTGCTTAAAGTTGAAGTTTCTAATGTGCCGTAAATACTTTACATAATGATTTCCCTTTCTGACCCCTTGAAAGAATTACAGTAGTTTTTTTCTTGAAAGAAACACAACCCTCATGCTTTTCTAAATTTGTAATGATAGGAATTTTTTAACATAATTTTTAAGCATCAATATTTTTTAGGGTTAAGAAAAAGTTATTGCCTTCTCAATTAACACTTACTGTGTCACAATTAACACTCAATCTGTCATAGTTTTGGGGTTTTTTTTAGGATTATTTTTGCTTCATAGCTACCTGTTAAAGGAGTCTGGAAAGGTTGATGACTGTAATTTATACAGGATGTTTAAATGACTGACTTTTTTTGCCCTCCTCTCCTTTACACACAGGCCTATCTGAATCTTCTGAACATCTTAAGGCTAAAGTTTGTCATGTCTTCTCAATACCAACATGGATTTTATTAGCCTGCTTTTGCTGTATTAGCAGTCAGTTTTTGTAAGAATAACATTATTTGATTTAGCTGTAAATGTAAGTGTGGATTTATGGGATGAGGATGGGGAGAGAAGACCAATTATCAGCATGAACTTCTGTTTATAAAGTAAGGTTGTGCTGAACATTCCTGCTCTCTAGTTCTTCTTTGGAGATAATCAAATAAATCATAACAACAACTCCCCACTTTGCAGTGCGATATGTAGGAACAGAGAAGAAATAATTACTCCATTTCTAATGAAGTTTTGTCCTGGTATAGAATAAAATTAGATTCTTAACTGTAATGGTATAAAGCTATAGAAGACCAAGGAGTATTTTCCATTGCTAGCTCTTTGCTCAACAATTTCTATTCAGCCATTAAGCTCTTGACAAAATGTCTGAGTACATCCATCCCACAGTAATTTAGGAACCACAAAGGAACCTCAGCTTCCAACTGAACTAGAGAAGTTGTAGTTTTGAATGTAAGAACATGTTTCTCTGGAATAAAAGTTTGGCATTCACATCTATTGAAAGATGTTCTGGCCGTCTTTATGTAGTATGTGATGCTCATTACTTTATTACTCAAGTGTACAGAGAACTGAGACTTGGGTGCTGACCAGACAAGAAATAAAGTTGCTGTCAGTTCCATTTCAAAACCATTTTGCTTGATGTAAAATCTATAGAATTGATGATGCCAAATATTGATCTCTTTTCCTCATGTATTTCCATCCATTCCTTCTTCTATTGTACCTAATCTTTCTTTAAGCAGATGTAGAATTTGAAACAAAATTTAACTGAATGCCAAGAGTTTTTTTTTCCTTTTCCATTCTGCAGTAATTGTATGAGAAAGTGAATAATTAGTTGAACTGATCATAGGACACAGAGCTTGGAGTTTTCTGAATCCCTGCTCTATTGTCAGACACCTACTTTGTGAAGTCATTTAATTTGTCTGCTTTAAGTGAAAACTGTACTTGCTAATTTCTCAGGAATATAACACAACTAATGTTAGAAGAGGAAAGGGAAGATCTATCCTGTTCTGCTTAAGGATGTACCCTATGGCCAGATTCATTAGGTCCTTTTCTAGATTCTAGGTTTCATAGCCATTTTTGAGCCTATCTATTTCCTGCCATGACATCTCTTGACCAGATATGTTTTGTTTTTTTCTCTCAAACTTGGGGCTCCATGTTTCTGCTTCTTGGTGTTGTGTCCTGACAGACTTCTTCCATCTCAATATCTAGAAAGACTACACTTAAGATCTCTTTCTGACCTAGGATTTTCTTTTGCTTGCCCCTTGTCATCCCAAGAGTTTCTTCCTCTCCTTCCCTCAAAAATCTGGAGTGCCTGGCCTCCACAGCTACTAATTATTACTCATTTCTGGGATGTCCTTCTTCCTTCCAATTATTTCTCTGAACCTTTTCCTCAGTTCTCAAGAAAGGTCTTTTGTCTGTTTAAATGACACAGTATCCCTTCACAAAGACAATTCATTTGCATCACCAAGGAACTTGTTTATGTGAATAGTTGTGGCCTAGTAACTGACAGACAACGTGACCAACGTTCTTCAATACACTTGCAAAGCAATAGATACATGATAACATCACTGTGCTAAGCATTATGTACATAATTCCTTAACTAGGGCATCACAATTCACAGAATGTACTGCTTTCCTAGTCCCAGGACTTGGACTGGGAGCTTCTTTTATTATTAATAACATCAATAGCTACACGCTTTTTGAGTTTCCCCTGACCAACTATTTGCATAACTGGGCCTCATTTTTACAAAATCAAAGCATGTTCCCTTGTCTTTTGCCTAAAAATATATCTGTAGTCCTTTTCTTAGGGGGCTTCCTTTATTCTGCTGTATAATGTCTCTCTGCAGCTGGTCTACCTTAAGTTTTGTGTCCCATGAAACAAGGCAAAACTTGCAGTCACAGTTCACCAAGTACCAGTTTTTCTGACACCATTCTTGGCCTACAGTTCTGTGTCTTTTTAAGTTTCCTTTCTAAATAGAAATTTATCCAATCTGTTGTCATGGATTTCCTGCCACTCCAGGTACTGGAGTTGGGATCTTCACTTGCTGTGCTACATATACATGCCAACCAGGGGATGATGAGTGACTTTATACCAGTGCTATCCTTTTCCTTCTTTTCCCCATGGTGGGAGAGGTCTGCAGATCTTGTAGAAATGAGGAATGTGGTGATTATTCATATGGAGGGGATCTACAGAGAAAGAGAGGGCTCAACAGGGAATGTGTCCTTGTCCATGCTTCCCAGTGTCTCATCTTCCCTCACCTCACAAAGCTACACCTTGGTACTGGTGATTTCTCTACACACTGACTCTCCACAGCTCTTACTCAGTTATTCAGTCTCAAGCAAATATAAAACCCCAACATCTTCAAGTCAGGCATATGTAGGAACACTTTGCCGTATCCAGACAGAGCTCTTGAGAGCTCTGAGAGCTTGAGAGTTTCTGATGACTTTTTCATTGAAAACTGTCCCATTGAGTGATTTTCTTTTGTTTGAAGAACTGCTTACATTTTATTTGCCTTTCTTATCTACCTTCCTTCAACACATGCAAGGAATAAATGGCCTTACAAACTGCATGGCCTTGAAGGGCCACTGTGAAGCAAAGTGTGGAGGAAAGTGAGCACTTAAATTATGTCTGGATAACAAATTTTGAAGACTCCTAGATCTTGTTTTCATTACCTATGGAGAATATTTTGAATGTAGGCTTCTTCCTGGCATGTTTAGCTATTTTACTGTGTTCAGTTTTACAGAGAAATACTAGTACTCTCTCAAGGTGATTTACAAAGAAAGTTCTTGATTTTTCTCTATTACCAAACCTATGATATCTAATGTCCTCATGTTATTAAAAAGCTGGAGGGTAAACTAATCTCAGAGTAATACCAATAACCTTTGACTACAGTCTTGACTTCACTGGCCTCTCACAAGTGTAACAGAGCAAAAAGTAAAACTGCGCAATGTTAAGTGTGGTTCATATGTTGAAATATGCTTTTTCAGAGACTCTCTTAATAGCTGCTTCTGTGTTACAGAGGAATATGCACTCGTTAATTACAATCTAAAAGATAAATCTGGACAACTAAATATATGCAGCCACTCATGAAAATCCTAGAAAGGCCCATTTTTTGAAACACACATTTGCCTATCTTCTGTCAGCATGTGCTCACAGACACACAGATGGTCTACACAAGAGCGATAGGTCTGATCCTTCCTAGAAGCATCAGATGTCACTGTGCACACCTGATGCTCAGCACGTCCATATCTGCTTCTGTCCAGAGACTCCCAAACAGAAATACACTACTCTCACTGGATGCAGCTGCTCACCAGCAGTAGCCCATGATGTACCTGAAGGGCACATATTTATCAGGATTTTTTACATGCAGCTGGGAGTTTGGTTTTGCAATACACTTTGCAACTAGGTGCCCAGCTGTGCATTTGCATATTCCAACTTCTGATTTCTGAAAGCGTGGCCATGGTGAAAGAGAAAAAGGAAGCAAATACTTAGTGCAGATGACAAGGGTAGAACAAATTCTCAGTAACTTCTTTCCTGAAAGAGTTCCATGAATATTCTCTCTTGTTGTAAGTGCTCCAATAGCAGTTGAGTTTGAAAAAGTAAATAAAGTACTCTTCCAGAGAAGGAGGGGCTATTTGGGAGTACCCAGAGGGCATAGGTGGATGTCCAGCATAAAAGGCCAATAAGATTAGCATAGCACAGCATAGAATAGAATATAATTGAATATTTCAGTTGGAAGAGATCTACAAGGATTATCTGGTTCAACTGCCTGACTAATTCAAGGCTGATCACATAAATGCATGTTAGTAAGAGCATTGTTCAAGTGCCTTTTTAACAATGTCAGGCTTGGGGCGCCAACCACCTCTCTAGAAAGCCTGTTCCACTGTTTGACCACATTATGAGTAAAGAAATGCTTCTTTATGTCTCGTCTGAACATCTCCTGGTGCAGCCTTGAACCGTTCCCGCAAGTCCTATCACTGTATCCCAGGGAGAAGCGATCAGCACCTCTCTCTCCTCTTGTCCTCCTCAGGGAGCTGTAGGGAGCAATGAGACTTTTTCATATGCCCTGAGGCAAGACTGGATGGAAAAGAAAATGTATTCTAACAAGTATTGTCTGAACTGGTTCTTCAAATGACTGACTTATTTTTATGGTTTTGTTTTCTTTTACATTAGAAAACACAACCTTTTAAAGTTACATGTTAATTTATGCCAATTTTTAGGCAGAAGAGCACTGCCAGGAAGAGATTATCACTTCTCAAAAAAATTTCCAATGGTTTTAACACTTCAATCCCCTTAGGTTTTTCCCTAGCTGAAGAAAAACCGAAGAAAACTCTGCATTGCTGTTTTCAGTCTGGCAATAATACAAGGTTTTTCTCATCTGTGCAGATGGCTGTCAGATTTATTGGGTCACTTACTTGCTACCATATCATCAGTTCAGGTGTCAGAACTCTGTGGAAAAGGAAAGGTGTGTCCTGTTAAAAGCTTTCATACATGTTGCTCAGCAGTGGCAGTTTGTCTCATGCTCAGCTGCCCACCACTGCTGCAAACCTCCTTTTACCACACAGATCCTCGTTGTCTCGTAGAGGCACAGCAAAGCATCCTGGTGGCATCTGAGTCAGTGTATGAGGCTTGGAATTCTTCACTTCCATGGGAATGACCCTCTGTGAGGAAGCAAGATCTGGAGCACTGCAGATTTTCTGGAAAATCCCCGTATCCGCTGTCTGGTCACCCTGGAGGGGAAGGAGAAAAATAGAAAACAGATTAGCCTGTGTTATGAGACTCAATCCTTTTATTGATTGCCTTTAGGGGATGCTTTTCATGGCAAAATTAGCCAGAACTTTAGATGTAAATTTTTTTTTAGGCATTTTTAAGCCTGAGTTAGCAGTAAAGCACACACTTGCTGTCAGCATTTAGGCCAGAGTACAGAAGCACTCTCCAGTCCATCCTCATCTGCTGGTGCTGCTGATGCACTAAGTCCTTCTGTGACTGATGTGCTTCTGTAGAAATTTCTTCATTCCCAGCACAAAAAGTGATGTTGAACATATATGGGCCAGTAAAACAGTGTGAGTTTACTGTGGAAATGCTACATTTGGACTAATTAAGTGGTTGACATTCATATTATGTGTCATCCACTAAATGCTTTCAACACGAGACTGTATTGTTGACCCATAAAGATCTTCAGTGAGTGCCAAGACACAGCTCTTAAATTTTTCTCTGTAAGGAGAAGCAAAACATCTGCATGAAGAGGAATGAATAGGTTTGGAACCTCTCTCTGTAAGTAATGTGCCAAGAGTGGGACAGGCTCCTAAACACCCAGGCAGCTGGCAAGCAAGGCCTGTGTTGCATCTCCTGCTGCTGTCTTCCAAGCTGTTATGGGAGTTAAGCAGAAAGGCCACTTTAGGATGGGTTGGGCTAGACACTATCTTACATAGCACCTTGTTTCTGGACAAAGCATTTAGATGGCTGCTATATAGTCACTCCTGATTAAACCTCACAAAACATTAACCTTATTAGTATTTAATATTTATATGCAAATTGCAGTCAGCCAATTAGTTTTCTCTGCAGCCTCAGCAGTTTCCCAAGAGGCTCATGCTTAAGTACCTTAATTTGTCTTTATGATGAAGGTGAAAGTGTTAAATGGAGTTTTAGTTTGGTTTTTAGTTGTCTTCTCAGGTTTTTTTAAGAATCACTTGAAAGATTATCAGATGAATTGTGTTTATTTTTCTTTTATTTCCTGCAAAAAGCCATTCAAATGTTGATATTGAAGCAAAGACAAAGCTTGATAGTCTAAGTAGGTGGTCCCACTTTATTGGCATACTTACACCTTTCCACAAAACATTTTTCTGTTTCTGTAACTTTGAATTAGCTGCAGTCTGTATTAATACATTGTCTTATTGTATGTAATTACCTTCTACCTATATAGAAGTTAGCCTCTGCTAATAACTAATGTAATTTTTTTTGCTGTTGTTCAAGGTTATGATGGTAATTTTCTCCCTCATCAGCTTTGGAGCAGATTCAATACATGATAGCATAGAACAAAGTGTGTAGCAAAATGATACTGTGATCAGACAAAGCAAAAAGTGTGCAGATTTTATCCTGAAATTGGATAGGTGATGTAAAAAACCTAACAACCCAAGAAAGTTGTGTGCTTTAAAGTACTTCTTCTATCTGGTTGAAATAGTTATTTGACACACATCACACTTAGATCTCTCAATTTGTGGATGGTTTCTCAAATACCTGTCACAGTGGGAAAATTGGCAGCACTTTCTTTTAGTACTTCAGTGCCATAACACTAGAGTTGGCCATAGTCTGTGTGTAATATGATTAAAGCACTGTTGAGTACTGCCGAGAGCAGTGCTCAGAAAGACTGTACACAAAGGCTGTACTTACCTGTGCCAGCCAAACATGTTGAGCTTATGGCTCAAATAGTCATTACCAAGCTTGATCAGGGCTTTGAGCACTTGATGTAAAACACTGCACCAGCACTTTCTGCCTTTCTGATGAGCCTCATCCCCATTAAGGTACCTTTGTTCTTACCTTTATTTTCTTGCCACCTGAACTTCACTTTGCCTCTGCTGAGCACCTATATACTGATTACAGAATGGATACATTACAGAGCTACCACACTCTTCTCCATTTGTTTTTAAGGGCATTAAATGCATTGGTTAAGCAGGTTATTTGTTGGGCTATTTAGTTTTTAACTGTTTCAAAAACACAGGCAAAGCACTGCCACGTAAGGTGCAAAGATTCCTCTACAGACACAAGTCTGTTGTACTCATGTATCGCTTGCAATTGCTCAAAAGGCTGTAGTAAAACATCTCACTTGTGGACAGGTTATGTAACCTCTCTTCAGAATAAAGGCAGAACACCTTCTATGTACTGTGAATCCATACAGTACAGGGGTAAGATTTATCACTGAGGTATCTTGTTTCATAGGACTAAGTAAATTAATGTCAGTACTTGGGTAAAAATAATTCATTTTTAAATGCTAATCCATTTCTTGTTTTTTTGTGGTATTTTTTTTTTTTTTTGATATTTCAAGTCATTATCAAGAGGCTAGTTTATGCATTGTTATCACCTATAATTTCTCCCTTTTCTTTAAGGCATGATGTAACTTTTTAGGGTTATACTTGGACTTGCTCAACATATTGTCAGTCCTGGTCCAAATTCAACCTGACATCCCAAATGCAGTGAGGTTAGTGGTTTCATTGTAGCCTCAAGTGCACAGTAGTATGCTGCTGCACATGTAATTCCGCTAAATTTGGACTGTAAGGGGGCTCTAGCACTGAGTTACTATGGAAACAGAATTCTTCTTTTCTTTAGAAAGAAATTCCCCCTAGGTTTAGTGGTGTGAAAAAATTCCCAATATTAGAGCCCTGTGATGGTTCTCTCCATTATCCTTTTGTGCCCACAATTTCTTAATAAGAATTTAAAGATTACTTTTTTTTGAGATGTCCACTTAATATTCAGTTTGGTTACTGAGTTTTCATGATATTTTGTCTGAAGGAAAAAGCAGTGCTCTTCTTCCCCCAAAGCTGTTTGGATAGCTATATGTATGAGTGCTGAGGATTTATAGAGGACTTGGCACAATCACAGTGCTGAGTAGAGCACAGGCACTCTCTTAGTAGAATATGTATAGATAGGAAGAATTTCTTTCTAGCAAGTTATCACATAAAGGCTGGAATGGATCTGCTCGTGACATTCACCGTTTCATCCAGGTCTTGGTATTAGACATGTTATGACAGAACCCAGATAAAAGATTCACAAGGTGGGAAACAAGAGTATTTACCATCCGTGGAAGAGTTCAAGGCCAGGTTGGATGGAGCCCTGAGTAATGTGATCAAGTGGCTGACATCTCTGCCCTTGGCGGGGAGGTTGGAAGTAGAGGACTTTTAAGGTACCTTCCAACCTAAACCATTCTATGATTCTATGACTCTGTGATTCTTTGATTCCATGAATAGAGAACCATGTCTTCTGCAAGTCAGACAGACTTGGACAGGAGAATAATTTTTCCTGAGATTATATTTACTAGAAATATTTTTGAGAAGCAGCTTAGGAGGGTTTAGGAGGGGCTGTGGGAAAGTGTCATAGCAGGAGAGCTAAGATAAGCACAAATGGAAGGTGACATGGTACAGAGAGAGAGAAGGAGGCAAAATGGTCTGTGTGTATAGGAAGAAACTGTGTAAGAGCACATAGCATGAGAGAGCAGTGGTGGGGACTTGAGAGGAGAGAGGAATTAGTAGTCTCTTGAAGGAGAGGAATTAGTAGTCTCTTGAAGGAGAAGCTTTGAAACTTCATTCAATGTGAGGAATAGGAGTACCGGGAAGTGCAATTATGTTTGTAAATGTGCGGTTTGCCAGTGGATAGACTGAACAGCCGAAGGGTACTCTTCGCTCATGTGTCTGAATACAACAATCATGTCTAAGTGAGGGGAAAAAAAGTGAGATTTTCCAATTTAGTCACATCTTGAAATTGCCAGTTCTTTTTAAACCATTACTAGTTTAAGCATAAATTGAACTCCGTATTTTAGTATAAATCCAGAAATTTTTTTCATGGCCTTTCAAATTTTATCTCCTCTCCTGTAAAAATCACTAAAAAACGAATATGTTTTAAAAAAGCTGTTTTGTTTAAGTGCTGAAGAGAAGTATTGAAACTCTTTTCATATAGTCCAACTACTCTTCAATCACAGTGTTTACTCTTGTCTTGAAAAGCCAGGTTTGTAATGCCATATAAAGTAAAAGGAAATGAGACAGTTACACACTTACACTTCGTGAACAATTTCTCTTCATTCCTGTAAATACAAAGCAAATTTAGCATTCTTGTATAATGCTTAAGTAAAGGATATGTGGCACAGAACAACAGTGCATCTTTGGAAGAACATTAGCATACATATTTTTCATGGGTAGAGCATAGACAATCTTCCATTTCCATATAATATGAGGTGTAGAGCTCATGGCCAGTTTCTGTGTGCTGCTGAGGGCATTTACAAGTCTCAGAGGTGTCTTATCCTCACAGAGGGTGCTGGGAATAGAAAGACAGAAGTAGCTCCACTTCTGGCCATGAACATTGCTTCATAAGTAGGTGCCTGGTTGAAGCAGGTCTGTTATGAGGCGTGAGGGAAGCACTGTGTGTTAGAGCAAGGTCCTCTTCTCTTGTTCCTCCTCTTCTATAATGTGAAATACCAGTAGTGAGGATCACAATAAGCACTGCTGACTTCTTAATGCTTATCCAAGGCTGAATTTCTGGGTGCTACTGCACACACATATCCTCTGTGTCGTGGGAAAACATCAGAGGATGAGAATTTGAGACTCACAGATTTCAATTATTTGACCAAATCCTGTGTCCAGCTGAGGCATCAGTCCTTACCCTTTCTGAGGACTCTATCTGTTACTACTTTGTCCAACTAGAGGTTGACTACTTGTGCCTGTTCCAGATTTGGCAAAAAAATGTTTTGTGAAACTCACCTCTTCCACCCTGCCCCAGAACTTGTTGCACAGTCAAATGCAAGTAGAGACATTTGGAGAGAATTTCAAAGATGCAACTGGTACATAGGTGTTGATTTTTCATTTACTAATGCTAGTGAAAGACACCTTCTTGTGCCGTTGGTTTTATAATAGCAACAATGTCTAGGACTTTGTGGTCTTTCTGACTCCACTTTGAAAACAGTTTTAAACAATATTTGGAGACAATAAGTCTATGAAATGACATGTAGGCAGTTAGTGTTCCCTGGCAGTATCTCTGTCACTTCTTTTCCCTTACTGATCAAAGGCAGAGAGCTCTGCTTTAAGAGGGCTGTACAGTAACCCTGGGGAAAATGACAGATTTAAGAAATTTAATTATTGTAAAAAATGAAGATGGTTGTTGCAAATGGAACACTACAGTTAACAGGCAGTCTCTGTCTCTGTCTATAGAAGGTCTTAGTTTTATTTTGGAAAAAGACCAGAAGTATGTTACAGGTTTCCTTGTTGCCAATTTATCAGAAAATTGCAAAGGAACACGACCTTATGTAAACTGATTATACCCCTTTTGAATTTACCATTCTAGACATACTGTCTGAATCCTCCTAATCAAGAGTTTATTAACCAGAAGCTGAAAAATCATTGCAGTCATAGATCTGTGGGTGGTATTTTTTTTAGCAGTGACACTACTATGGCTGTTTGAAATACCATGTATACTAAATTGACTTCTGAAATTAATTTCAGGGATATTAACTTCCAATAAGTGCATAATTTAGTTTTGATTCAAGAGTATTGATGTCACTAGGAAGTACCTACCAGAAGGTTTATAACACAGTTCTTTTGAGCTTCATGAAGCTTAGCAAAGGGGTTGGAGGGAATCAGCTCACACATTTCAACACATAGTAATTTGCAAAACTTTCATAGACACTGTTGCATTAGTAGTAATCCAACTACTTTTTCCACTATGACTCTTCTCTAATACATTTTTGGCAATCCTTGGTGTGTTGAAAAATCAGAGCTTAGTTCTAGAATCTTTTGTGGGACAGAAAACCTTACCAAAGGGGATAGATAAACCATCAGCAAAAGCAGTGCATCAGTAAGGGATACGGCCAGACAGAAGTCACTCAAAACTAAACTAAAATCTTCATTCAGAATCCACTTCTATGTTTCCCACTGGATATTTCCTACTAAATACTAGAAGGCCATTGTTATTTCAGCAATATACAGTTCTCTGTATGGCCAGTTGTTGAGCTGAGCAGATATGCAAAAGTGACTATGCCTATAAAAATGGTGTAAGTCACAGCACACAGAGCAGACAGTAACAACTAGAACATCCAGTCAGGCTCCATGAAAATATGTAAGAACTTTTTTGACTTTCTCAGAGCCAAATAATGAGTAATTTGCTTGTAGTCACAGAAGGTCTGTGTCAAAAGAAAATACTTTGGAACCCAATGCCCGAGGATTATTTGGATTAATTACTAGACCCAGTCCAGTGCCTTCACTACATGATCATTCTTTCTGTTTCCACTAAGGATGATTTACAAATATTTTCTGTTTATTTGGCAGCAGTTCTTGGTGCTTTGTAAATACCAAGCTTTGGATTAGACATCCTGAAATCAAGTGTAATGTGCTTAAAAACCTTCAACATAGTGAAGTGATTGATAATATGTCACAATATGTGCCAAATTCCCCACTGCACTGAGCCAGCTGTTCAAGCACATCTGGAAGAACTGGAAAATGTTGGACTTTCTCAGAAACTGGCCATGAGAAGGTGTCAGAGTCCAGAGAAAGGTTCAGCCTCTTACTCTAAAATATCATGACTTTCTGCTGCTCTGTTCTTTAGCTAATTCATTTCCACACTTGAATGGACTGAAAAAAGGAAAGCACACCTGGAGATTTCTTGGCTCTCACTCTCCCCTTGTTCTTGTCCTGTGATGCTCAAAGTTGTCATTCAGTGTTTTTCTGCTCATACTGCCATAGCACCCAGGGAGCCTGACAGAGGCATCAGAAGCCCACAGTACAAGCACAGATCAGAAGGCTGTCTCAGTGTCAAAGACCTCACAATAGAGGTGAAAAGCCTGGGAAATCAAAGAGAAACAAGTGCGTAGATGAGGAAGAAAAGGAAATAAGAAGCTGATGCTGGCTAGGCAGTAGAACCAGCATGCAAGGAGGCAAAACTGGGATTTTTAAATTATTTTTCTTAATATATAGTGGGGGAAGAAAATGTTTTTGAGAGAAAAAAAGGAGCTGGTTCACAAATGTCAAGGAACATTTCTCCCTAGCATTACATACAGCATGAGAAAAGGCACAAAAGGATTACCTGGATGTTTAACACTGGCCATTCAGAGGGAGAACTTCCCTGTGTGGCTGAATTAGAGATAATGGCTGAGGAGAGTGTTGACAGTGTAGACAAGCCTCTATTAGATGCAGCAAGGAAGTGAAAGCCCCTGCTGGGAGTGTGGAGAGAGGGATGATATGGTACAATTGGTGAGCTGGAGAAAGGATCTTATGACAGCATTTAGAATGGATCTGAACAGGTGAAGTTAGGATCTGTCATGGCCAAAGAGAAGATAATACTTAAAGAGATTATTAGTTTTGAAAAATGATTATCAGTATTGATGGCTAGCACAGACTTCACCTTTGAGACATTGCTCACAGAGAGTTTAACAAGTCAAGGGCAGGGAAAGATTTAAAAAGAGATTTAAGAGAGAATGCAGTTCTTCTAAGGCACTCAAAATCAGTAGCATATTCAAGAGCAGGATTTAGGACTGCTGAATTCCAGCACAGAGCTCTGCTTGCTGGATCATCCATTGCTCGGGCAACAGCTTATTTTTGTAGCTTTGTGAACTTAGTGTGAACTTTGCATGTTTTTACAATACCATAATTTGCAGAGCTCCAGACTGAGAGCAGATGAGTCACATTGTTTAGGCAGAGAGGGATGTGCTACAGAGCCACTTCTGTAGCACAGAAAATCTCCTTTCCCTGAGGACAAAATCCTCTCTCCTCCCACAAAATAGCTAGCACGTTTCAGAACTCCACATCGACTGGCAAGTACATGGCTTATTTTGGCATTTAATTTCAGCATGACTGCTTAAAGATAATACAAAGCATTAAGGTTGTCAATATTTTTGAATGACAAAGACAGAACCGTAACTGTTACTCTCTTTTTGCCTTTCAAGTGACAAACATAATTTGTATTATATGTCAAGTGTAACTGCACTACAAGGAGAAACCTTTCCAGTTTGCTTTAGCCATATGCCTGTGCAGACACAGTCTGTGTTTCTAAACATGTCTTGCAGCACTAGGAGGCCCTAACCCTCAAACAAAATTCTTTTACACTCATTAGTTTGAAAAGTAATAGGAGAGGATGACAATTTTAAGAGCTCTTTTAAGCCTCAGTACAGCATAGCAATTCAAGCTGGTGCATTCCTTTCACCTTTTTCCATTGCTTCCCTACAGCATTCTCCTTTTAAAGAGAAGCAGGAATTTTCCAAGGAACTGAGCTTTCAAAAATAAGTTTATCTTTGTGCAAGCAGGCGCAGGTCAGGCTCAAGAGCAGAGCTGATGATTCTGTGTGTAATTTCACTCCATCCTTTCTGTCTGGTCAGCTTTTACTCTCCACATCACACACTGCCCACACCTTCCCATCTTCAAACCATTCATGGTTTGAAGTATCAACAGAACAGATCTGTCATCATAAGAAATGCGACAGAAAGACACAAAGAAAAGACACAGTCACGCTGCTCAGTGTCTTTCCAAAGGGTGGAATGCTGTGTAAAGCTTCAGTGTTGCAAATGCCAGTTCAGAAGAAGAAAAAAGAAGCAGCATATCCCTTTTGAGGTAGAGGATATTATTGTTAGAGGGGTATACTTTAAGCAAGGAAAGAGGTCAAGGAGGAATACTAAATGATGGACTCCAGTAAAATACGTCTACATCTCTAAAAGGTCACTGTTAGTTTTCTCCCCACCTCTGTTTGCACCATTACAATTAATTTTTTTCCCAACATGAAGCTGATCAGGAAGGGATTAAGCCCAAGTGTGAACAGTAGTCACTTTGTGCCACTTGGTTTTCAGGATCAGTGCCTGCCTCACTTTAATTTATCACTACGGACATAAACACAGCATTCATGTCATTATTTAGATGACTCCATCCTGTTATGTTTGATTTCTTGCTCCCAGTCATCCAGTGAGGTGAAGGGTCCATTCCACTATTAAAGTTAGAAATCTAATTTTCAAACTGATTGATTCATAGATAATTGTTGGGATTAGATCAGAGTCTGGAGCTGGGTTTGAGTTGTGGAGGGATAGCATTCCAGCCCAAGAGACCAAGATATAGGCCTCTGTGACTCCCTGGAGGCAGCTGTGCTGACAACAGCCAAAAAGACAGGACAGCTAGAAGGATTTATCATTCCCTTGACCCAATAGTATGCCCTACAGTTATCAGTAGAAGTTCCCCCTATGCATGCCAATACCTTCTCCCATAGGCTAATTTTTACATAGACCATCCCTGTAACACCCTTCTTCTAGCTCTTTCCTTAGACACCCCTATAAAACCTTGTAACCTTTCTTTAATGAAGAGTTCACCATTTTCCACGGACCCTGCGTGTCTCTTCATTCTGTCACCAGGCTGCAGCCCCTGTTCCCCACCTGGGGCAGGGCCTGCGCCTCTGAGGAGCACCAAGGGGCTCCCCCGGCGGACTCTGCCTTTTCCCTGAACCCGATTCGGGCAGATAATATTCTGTGCCTTTTTCTCCCAACTTTTGCTTTCACTGCAACTTTCCAATTTGAAACTCTTGTTTGAAGAGAGATTAAAACCATTGTATTCAGTCTCTTTTATGAGGTCTTGCCAGCGGCATCAGTATTGCTCTATTCTCCAGAACTGTCTTGCTGAGTGTTTTATAGGACTATGATTACCTTCTCACAAGACTTCATGTTGGAGGTTCACAGTCAGTCTATAATTGGCTAATACGCCACTTCTCCTCCTCCCTCATTTTTATCAATCATCCAGTGACTTACAGGAGGCATTCTTTTATTAGTCCCTAAAGTCTTGTTTCCCTTTCAAGGAGACTTTTTTTTTTTTTTTTTAATTTGTATTGTTATAGTGAAAACTCAATCAGAAATCTGATTCCCATTTTAAAGTACAATATTAATGTTGAAAACAGTATATGGACCAAGTAGCGTTGCTGACACAGCAATCTGATCTGTGAAGCACCAGAAAAACCCTGGAAAGATCACTGATTTATTAAAAAAAAATAAATATAGATGAATGACTAAGTGTAGAAAAAACATCAAATCCCAAATAATTTTCTTGCTAGCCATGCTAGTTTATACTTTGCCGAGCTATTATTAAGAAAGGAGAAACATGTTGCCAAAACACTGGAATAAAATAATTTTGAGAGAAGCACATACGTTGTCTGTCAGTGTGTTCTTCAGGTGGCTGAAGTCACTTCTCAGAGCATGTTTGCTTTGCAGTGATCTCTCACTGTGATCTATGGCTGTATTGTTATCTACTCTATTCTTCTGCCAGCAAGGGTTCTGCTGATGAGGGTTTATGTGGCTTTGCATCTTTTGTGTGACACATGGGGTGTATGGATCATCAGGATAACTCTGGAACAGGTTAAATGTTGTTAATTCTCATGGGCAAGTCTTGGAGGATTAAGTGCTGAGTAGGCCTGGAAGGTCAGAAGATCAGTGGACTGATAATGGAGGAAAAGTAGTTTTTCCAGCAGATGGGAACATTTGTGGGCACAAAAACATTAGGAAAAATATGCACTTTTGACAAAAAGTCTGTTTGCAATGCAAGCCATCTATGTTCATCCAAGTTTCTCAAAAGTGATTTCATTTTCAGAGATTCATGAAAAGCAAGGGGACGCATTCTAAATGTTGCTTAGCAGCAAAGAATAGAAAGAAATGTCAGACTAAGAAAAGCAGAGATCTATATGAGTGAGCAATTGGCTGATGGGTTGGGCTCAAATAGTTACGGTAAATGGCATTACATCAGACTGGTGACCAGTCAGCAGTGCGGTTCCCAAGGTCTCAATTTTTTAAGCCCAGTGCTCTTTAATGTTTCTATAAATTATCTGGGTGCAGGAATTGAGTGTACATTAAGTTTGCCAGTGACATAAAATTAGGGGAAGCTTTGTGCTACTTTGAAGGTAGAGAGGCCCTACAGAAAGATTTGGATATATCAGAGGACTGGGCAATCCCCAACCATACAAAATGAAGAACAACCTTGAAGACAGACATCTGAGGCTTTGGGTTGATGGCAAGTTGAATAGGAATCCAGTGTGCCCTGGTATCCAAAAGGACAAACTGTGACCTGGGGTGCATCAGGCAAAGCATTGTTGAAGGAAATGATTGTCCTGCTCTACTCTGTGCTGATGCTGATGCAGCCTCACCTTTAAGTCTTGCATGCAGTTTTGGGTGCCACAATACAAGAAAGTTATAAAGCTGTTAGAGTGTGTTCAGAGGAGGGTGATCAAGATGGTGAAAGGTTGTGAGGGAAAGACGCATGAGAGACGGCTGAGGTCATGGTTTGTTCAGCTTGGAGAAGGCTAAGGGATGATTTCAATGTAGTCTACAATTTTCTTATGGGAGCAACAGAGGAGGAGGTGGTGCTGATCTCTCTCAATAGGATCAACAATAGGACATGAAGAAAAGGAATGAAGTTGCATTTGAGGAAATTCAAACTGAATATTAGGAAAACTTTCTTCACTGAGTGGGGGGTCAATCACTGGAACAGGCTCCCCAGGGAACTAGGCACCACGCCTGTCAAAGAGTAACTGTATGATGAGCTTAGTCCTATGGTTTACTTTTAGGTAGACCTGCAAGGGACAGGACTCAACCCTTATGGGTGCCTTCCAACTTGAAGTAGTCTACAATTCTACATAGAGCAGGAGAGCGAATAAGCAAAATTACAGGTACTAAGCTGTTTGCTTTTCATCAGAAATACTGTAAGTAAGAATAGCTCTTGACAGTTGGGTTTGTCAGATGTTAACCAGGCTGCTCACAAAAAAAAAAAAAATACACACTATGGTTCCTTCTCTATATCATCACATTGACATAAAAAAACCCCACATTAACAGAGAGGTAGCCATGACCATAGTTTATAAGAATAATCACCATCACCTCATGCATGTTCCTGTAGTATCTGATTATTTTATCCAGTTCTATAGGACAGAGAAGACAATGGGCTATCTAGTGCATAGGTTTAGGACAAATTACTTAGCTTCTTGATATTTGTCTTCCCAACCAGTAAAACAGAAACATCAATATCTCCCAACCCCACACAGCATCATGAGGATCAATATATTCACACATTACCATAGTGAGATGAAAATGGTTATTGTATATAGGTGTGAACCCAGTGACAGCTTGGATTTGCTGTTACTGCTGCACAGCCAGATTCTTCATAGTTGTTTTTTTTTTCATATTTAACTATTTGGCAGTCATACCATTTTGTTGCTGAGTTAAAGTGATTCTCTAGCTTTAAATTCAAGGAATTCACTGTGAATTCTATTTCCTAGTTTGGTCTTCAAAACAGACAGTAGGAAGAAAACAGTATTCTTTCCTTTGGCTATAAACTATGAAAGTCTAGAATGAGAATTATTAAGAAATGGGAAAATCAGGATCCTCCATATCTCTTTCAGGCTACAGTTACATTTTGATATTACATTGTAACACTTCTATAAAATGTAGTGCAAGATAGTGCTAAATACTAATTTACCAGTGGAACTAAGATGTAAAAAAAGTAATTTGCCGTTAATAATTTTTCCTCTTTGAGACAAAAGATTGTAGGCAGAAGTCAGAGAATAAATTCCAGATTGCTTGTAAACTAATATTTATAAGAGTTCGCTGACCTTCAAATTATTCTGAGTTTTCAGTATTTTTCAAATTCAGTTGTTTCTTTAAATGAGAGAAAGCATTTAACCAAGGATATTGAATGAACTCTCTGCATGATAAGATCAGGACACATCAATATTTGAATTTTGAACATAGTAATGTGCGTTATAATTTGGTTTCATAAGCTGGATCTTATCTATTAAAATAAACACATTAATAAAATGTGGCAAGAAGGATATGAATATATGACTATAAAGCCTTGATAGACATTTTTCTATTGTAAGCTGTTTATTTCTGGAGATCAAGCCTTCAAGAAGATTAAACAATGCTGAAGAGATGATTAAGCCAAAAAACTAATAGGCACAGGCATAAGAAGATGCTCATAGGATAAAGGAATAATAGGAATGCTGTAAAGTAGCAAACAGCCAGATTGCCCTTGGTCCTTGTGTGTATGTGCAGTAGGCACAGCAGGAACATTGCAGAGAGTCTGTTTTATTCTTGGTGTTGATGTCCAGGTCTGAAGCAGCTGCTGCACAGGCATAACACAGGGTGCCCCCATCACATCTCAGTATGGGAAGAGTAGGAAAGGAGCTCCTGGGTCCCCAGGATATTGCCCTTCTGAGAGCTCTTTATGCTGCTGTAGGTCTGTGCAATCTACACAAGCTTGTGAAGAAATTCCTTGGATTGGTCTTGGAGAAACAGCAGCTACAGGGAATGGAGGTCACGACAAGGGGTTCTGCAGAGCCTGTTCTTGTGTTGCATGTAAGCCTTGTCTTTGCACATCAGTGTTCTGCTCTCCCTCAGAAGCACAACATTTTGTTTTTTCATTTGTGAGGATTTACAACAGTGTGTCTTTGTGCCTATCAGACAGTGCACCACGAGCCCTTGGCAGTGATTTTGCTGCTTTGGGACATCAGTGGATTTCTTTCCTCATTCAGCCACTGCCAGAGCAAGACCTAGCACTTGTCACTCTTTTCTTTTTCTTTTTGAGGAGTTCATTATAAAAGAAGCAAATCAGCCTGAAAAATTTGGTGTAGATACTAAGATGTACCTATTGCTTTTTTTCACCTGTGGTTATTAAAAGGTAGGTGAAAAAAACAGCAAAAAAAAAATGTTTTCTATAATTAAATATGTTTACTTTGCCCAGTAGGAGTTCTTATGTATTATCGCTTCCACTGTACTTAGTTTGTAGTCCTGCTTACAAGCAATCAAAGTCATACATTTACCCTCAGAATCAAAACAAGAGCTTTTTGAAACATTAGACTTTTAGATTATTCCATTTGCATGCTAGTTAAGAATTGGTGGATACTTTCATGTCACATTTTCAAGCTTTTCCCTTTAATCAGAAGCTCTATAAAATGTGTCCTTTGTTGGCTGAAAGCCTAAATGCCTCAAAAAATGAGGCATTTCCAGGAGCTAGTTTTAACAAAAGCATCACATGTTACTAAAGCCATATAATATTACAGGTGTCAGAAATTGCTATGCAGCATTAGATTGTTAGAGAGCTTGGGGGCATCACTGCAAAATTGAGTCAGTCCTGGGTCTCTGTTAGCAATTCAAAGCACTACAAACAGATTGGAAGATCAAAGCAGCTGGTATGGAATTCCTTAAATCCACATAAATGTCTCAAGAATTTTACTTGGGACTAGGCTTTGGACCAAAGGTCTCCACCATATACATGGTTTAAAGGCTGTCAGCCTGAGAGGATGTGAATGGATAAGGATCCGAAAGGAAGTGAGTAGTGACACATGCTAAAAAGGTCTGGGATGCATGCAATTTTGCAATCTTGAAAGAGAAGATTTCAATCTTTGGTCTCAGTTGAGTCAAAACACCTTCTCTTTGAGAACCCAGTAACTCAGGAGAGACAGTTGCCTTTCTCAGACACTTGCTCACTGAGTGCATGTGACAGATATAGGATTTTCCTGTAATAATTTATGAGCACCATATGCTGCCCTGGTTATTTTGGTTTATGATGCTTACAGTATAAATATACTGTATTACCCAACAAGGTGTTATGCAGATACAACTGGGAAAAGAATGAGTTGAGGTGCTTCTCACCCACCCCTCCAGAGTGATCTAGAGTCCACAGGGGGTTTTTTTGGTCTCTAGGGATCCTTCAAAACTAAGAAGTTCAGGAATAGTTGATTCAGCAAACAAAAAAAGGAGAAAGAAGTGATGTGGGATTTTAAATATTGTTTTTGATGACAGAAACACCACCAGAGAAAAACAAGGAGTAGCCTTGGTAGGTGCCTGAGGAAGATAGACTTGTCTAGGTGAACACTATCACAGGGGATAACTGCTCAATTTACCTATAATAAATCAAAACAGAATTCACATGATCACTTCATATAATCAGGCAAGCACCTGCTGAGGTTTTGGGTTCTCCTTTTACAGAGGCTATTTATTGGCACACACATCCCCACTGTGGGTGACACATGGTGATCTTACAGAAAGGCAAGAAACTCAGTAAGAAATGTTTGTGGCAACTCACTCAATTTTTTTTCCTTTTAAAGATTTTTCATCCAGCTAAAAATGTAAATATGTACATGTATAAACTATTATTAAAATATTTTACTGTCATTTGATCTTATAAATATTCATGTATGTATACGTATATGCACACATACAAAGGATTCTAGCAACTACAAATATCATTTGCTTCAAAATTCTGAAGAGAAAAAGTGAGATGAGATAAATTGATTGGATCATGAGAGTGAAATAAGCTGATATGGAGGTTACTAACCTCAAGTTAGAGTTTAAGAGGCCAAGAGCTGAAATGAGCATACTCAGAGATACTGGAAAAGAGGATAGGAATATAAATAATCCTGGAACCACAGCATAATGAATCTTTCTAACATACAACAGGATATAAAGGCCTCCTAAAATGAAGCTTGTTGTATGCACATACAGAATAGAATCATAACTTAACAATGCCAAGTCCACCACTAAACCATGTCTCTAAGCACCACATCTGCACTTTTTTTTAATGTGGAAGCAATGACCCTTTCAGGCTATAAAAGTCAAGGGAAGAGCAAAAGCACAAACCTGGTAGGTTAATAAGTTACCATTTCCTGGAGTCAATGGTAGAGCCACTCATCTCCTAAGCTTCGGGCTTGCATCTTGCCTGGGTCTCCACAGAACTTTAGGCAGCATCATTTGTGAGGATTGTAAAGTGGAGAACTGTTGGCAAGGAGGATAACATGACCAACTCTGCTGTCACTTGGCTACTACAAAACTTACAGTAAGGGAGAAAATGGTGTCCCAGTGGAAAATTCTGCAATGCAACTGTGAGTGTTCATTCCAGCTGTACTTCATTATAAAGTTTGCCTGATTATTGCAATTACTCTAAAGATCTCTTAAATGGCCGAGGTGACTCTATCGTTTGTGATTTGTGGCTAAGAGGCAATTTTGAAGTTTCTAGAACAAACAGGAAGGAAATTATTTTTATTTTAGGAATATGACTCAGCAATGGATTAGCAAGACCAAAAAGGCATTGATTTTTCTAGTCATCAGTGAAGCAAGAGATGGGGTTGCACTGAAAATTTTAATTTATGCCCTTGTCTTTTTTCTCTATCACAGATACTTTTCTTATGTTGGTATCTTAACATTGGCCAAAATAGCATCTAATACCAATGTAAATAATAGAGCAAGGAAGGTAGTATCCAAATTTCAGGATGTGCAATAATTTGGTTGTAAAACACTCTTTGTTTGTAGAAAGCTCTTTTTTCGTTCCCTAAATTTTCTTTTATTCAGCCTTCAAGACTAGAATAAAAGAAAAAAAAAGAATGTATGGGCCTTACTATCTTCTTTTAAATGCTTAAAGATGTTAATCTACATTATAGGTTTTTTATCCTGCCCAAGATAAACAAATAAACAAAGCATATCTAACCTGTACTATAGGATTTATATAATTAGAAAATACTTTTCTAGTTATCCAGTAACAAGATCATAAAAGTAGTATAAAAATAGAAATATCAATTAGTTGGGATTGTTGCTGTTGTTCTGTTTTTTTTAAGTCCATGTTTCACAATGAAAGCCAAGATGCATGTAGAAAGTTTTCAAAGAAAAAATCCTTCTACAATATGAAATTTATTATTCATAAGTTACTAATCAGTAAGTCTAGGGACAATGTATATTAGGTGAAATATGATTTTCAGTTATGGAACATATAAAATAAGACTGAACACACATTCACTAATTGTCTTGAACTGGGATTTTGTTGAAGTTTTGTCCAGTGTTTAGGGCATGGTGATAAACAGTAGATTATTAAGTTGATAATAACTCAACAGACAAAGTTTCCACAGTTCCAGTTTAATTCTCAATTATTTTTAAAAGTCTTTAGTTTTTCTGCAAATGATAAATTCTTTACTATTGCCAGGATCTTGTGGAAGCTGTCCTGGAGTTCTGTCACGTCTCAGCTATTTTCTTTCCTGAAGCTAACATTAGGTGGCTTGCATTTGTACGTTGGGTGTTTAGGGAATGAGAGTACTGAGCTTATCTTTAGTTTTTTAATCATCCAGACTCTTCTTTAGTGATCAGTCTAAGAACTACGCCATTATGTCATCCTGCAGCAACTGTTTAAAGCTCTGTTGAAAACATGGACCTGGTTAGAGAGAGCACAATTAGTAATTTATCTCCAGTTCCAAAGGTATCAATTATGACTCTATTTTACGGATGCTTTCGATATGATTAAGAATTGCATGAGTGACCCTTGAAATCTTCACTTTGGTCTTCCTTATTAAATTATCACCCTGCTATTTTAACACTTTGTATACTGTGTTGTAGGAGTAGAAAGTTGTATTGCTCACAGCTGGGCTGGAAGCATAATCTGGAAGGATGTAACAAGGCTATCCCCAAATCTTCATTAGAGGAATAATCAGGAAGGCAAGATTAGCAAGGTTACATTTGGTGCTTCTTTGAGCGTTACAAATATGTGAAATCTGTATTTGTACTGTCCACCAGTCCTACCATTATCTCGAGAATTTATTATTCTTTTTCTCCAGGAGATGAAAAAGAAATGAAGGTGAAGGCAATCACTTCACAGCAGCCCTCCAGATCAGTTTCAGATGTCATTATTTGGATTTTTGTCTTGTGAGCAGCCTCATGTCACTTTTTCCAAGACTCACCTAGTTTGATTGCCTTTGAATCTGCATTCAGCAGTCACAGCCTGACTGGTTTAGCACTCAGAATGAGATTTGGCAACTCTTGCACATTACCTCTTTCTGTGTAACATCTGTGCTAAGCTCACGATTAACATGGCATAGGCCATCTATGAAATTTTAAGTGCTAGTTGGCAGCAGGATGACCACAATTTGGCTCATGTTTCTTATCTTTGACACACAGAATAACGAAGTGATTACAGAAAAACAGTGTTATATTTAGAGAAAGATGGAGGGCTTATTTGTGTGTCAGAAGCTTCAAAATCATAACAGCAGGTCTTATCCCAGTGGAAGAGCAGTCTCAGAGCAGATGGACTGTAGCAATGCTCTGATCTGTGTTGAACACTAAGTGAAACAGATTTCAAAGATGCAAAGACAAGAATGACTAAAAAAAGTGTTTGAGCCATAAAGATAAAATTAACTTGTCATTCACAAGGAAGAAATATCTATTACTTAAATATTTAAACTTTAACACAAAAACTCTACTGATTTTATTTTACCTGCATTCTATTCTTCTTGCACAGAAGCCCTAAAGAAAAATGTAATTAGGCAACTGCATTTGCACTTCTACAGAGAAAAGCCATTTTTCCTATTGTGGGAATGTGAAAGAATCTAAGTTTCAGAGTAACCTAAAAATGCTGGAGTGCTTTAACATCTTCATCAAATATCAAAGCAATTCCTGTCCAGGGGATCATTGTGAATGACAACAAAATTATGTGTATGATAAAATCCACCAAAAAAAAAAGATTATGTGATGAACTTGTATCAAACCTGTCCAAACCTTTGTAAGAGATTTATTAGTCTTATGTTAAAAAAAAAAAAAAATAGAGCAGTATTAATGCACTTCAATGTTTTATATCATGCTGAAAGATGTATGAGATGTATGAAAGGGTGTGGGATGAGTATTATAGATTTCCTTGTGCATTATGTACACTATGCTGAAAAGAGAAGATTCAAGTGGAAATAGCTGCTCTTCATTAACAACACTTAGAGTATGAATGACATTTGAGGACAAAACCAAGTAAAAGCATGCAAATCCCTCTCAGCCCTAACATATATAGGCTGCTTTATTGATAAAGAATTCTGGTAGGGTTCATACCAAATCCTTTTGATTCCTGGGTCATTTCTTCAGCATGCAAAAATTATTAGTCACATCCAGAAGAACCACACACTCTAGAGTCAATATCATAGCAAATCTGAAGGAAATGCTCTTATTTTTCCAGCTGCTGGAGTGGATTATCCAGCTGCATGTCCAACAGATTAATGTGAATTTGCACAAAGATAAACATGTTTATGGGAAGAATTCTTATGGTCTTGAAGAAAGATCATTAGGGAGTGGTCTTAAAAAACACGAATACCTTCACTTGAGTGGTTGGGTGTGGCATGGGTCTCCGTTTAGCTACATTCTATGTTGAATTTTGTCATGTATTAATTTGCAAGTGTTACACCATTTTCTAAAACTATGTTTAAGCTTTGAATATGTGGGATCTAAAGCTTGATCTCATTAATTCATTTTTCCATTTCATTAGTACTCAGTCTTTTCTAATACAATCATCCAGTTTAAGATGAATTAGAGAGACCTGTTTATTCATTCAGTAGGTAAAACAAGGCAACTGATTCACAAATATTTTAGCGAATGTTAGATCTGAATGTGGAAGGCTAAATTTTGCCAGGTTTGGTTTTCATGAATATGCAGCAACTACTGTGTACTTTCTGAAGTGTCTTGGATCTCCAAAATCTTACTCAGTGAGTAATTTGTACTTGAAGCATATTGTTAGTTATCGATTTCACCTCTGTCATCAGTGATGAGAAACAATATGACAGAATGTGTAATATTAGGTGATCTAACACAGAGCATGATCAAATCTCTTGATTTCTCAGTTGGCTTTTCTGTCTTTTCTGCAAGCCTTCTTGGCTCATGTCCTTTCATGTCACCTCCAAAATGTGGGGGACAACAAATGTTCGCCTTCACTTCTCTGGTTTGGAAGATAGTAAGTGGCTGACAGCAGCTGCAGGTAGCGAGTGCATCGCTGCTTGAGGTAAAAACCTGCAGAAATTTCTTCCTGAAATCACTACCCGAATTGTAGGAATTGGGTTTCTATTGTCTGTTCGCTGAGGAAGTTGTCCCTGCTTTTAACTCATAAACCAAGGGACTCTTCTTCCCACCCCATTCTGGTCTAGTTTACTCCAAATGATGCCTGTTATACATACACTAAGGGAAGACTGCTGGGAGTCTCACATAAAACAAAATCTTTTGACACAGTAGCTCAGAGGAGTGATCCATAACAAATACATCTCGGCTGCAGGCTGAGTCACTCAGCAAAGTAAATAGAAATATCCCCTGGCCACAAAAGTAATACAAAAAAAATGTCACTTTACCAAGTGTTAGAACCTGCCTCCTGTATTCCATCTCCACCTGTTCACCAGGTGGTGGAACTGAAGGATCAAAAGACAGAGGGCCTGAACTGCAGTTTCTCCTTATGTAAGTATCCATACCAGTCTTTGGTGACTGACCTCTGTACTCTGTCCTGTCAGACTCCCACATGACTATTTGTTCCACCATTAATAATTTTAATAGTGGGATACATTTTATATATCCCATGAATTTCTAAGTGCTGAAAGCCCAGTTTCCTGCCTAATTGTTGGTGCCTCTGGCATCCCCCAGACAAGTTCTATAACTATCTTATGAATTTTTAATTAAAAAAAATCTTCACCATCTAGAAATATAAAATTTTTAAAGGCTAGTAACCTAAAACAAACTTAAATTAAATAAGACAGAGGTACTTTACAGTCTGTGTTGTTTATATTTAATGAAAGAGGACACTCTTCCTTAATTTATCGGAGGCCAACATGTTCTCCTTTCTCTTGCACTGCAGTGTTGCAGAATTTAGGTCAAGTATATCAAGCAGTAAACAGGGCTTTGCAAGTAATCACATGGAATAGTTCACAAGAAATAGCCCTTAGTAGTTGCATTAATCAACCAAGCTATTGTTTGGCTCCCACTGTAATGCAGTAGATCCCAAGGTTCCAAATATACTCCATGCAGTGTGAAGGTATAAGAAAAAGGAAGTTCCCTGATCCACCAGTTTTAATATTAACAATGGGGCCAAAACCAATGTATAAATTGAGCAATGGAACCAAGAAGTGCAAGACGGGAAGTTCTCCAAGGGAAATAAGGTTTTTTCACTGCTGACTGGGGCATGTCAGAATTTGACTAGCTCAAGTAATATATTCCCCTGTGTTAAAGCTCAAATACATGTAGTGGGTTTTGAGGTCCCAGTTCCAGGGACAATGGGAATTGCATGCTGTGGGGTAGACAGTCATTGATCAACTCCCTCCACACTGTTGTATTTCTGTTTGCCAAGAAGCAGGATGCCACAGCCACTTGCAGCTGCAGAACTCCTGGACCAGACCTGGCTTGAATCAGGCATAGCAGAGGGAGGTCAGATCTGCCTGCCCTTTGCGTAAACATATCCTCTGATAGAATGAAAATGCAAACTAGCCATTTCTTATGTCTGATCACTGTAAGTGCCACTAGAAACATCTTAACATCTCAGGCAAAATTGAACATAATCTCCTCCTGGATTAAGGATGGGAAGCTGAAATCCTGTCCTCCTGCCCTGGGTGGCCCAGCAGGACTGAGACAGGAGAGAAAATAGTTACGAGATTTGGAGTTTCAGCTTCCTGTTAAGCGAGGTTAAGCAGCAGTCAGAGATGGTCCAAATACTCTATATCTTTCATTTCCCAGCAGCACTATTTTCCAGCTTGGCCATGTAGAGCTTCGGCTTAGTCAAAATAAATGGAAGGGTCACAGTTATTTTGCCATCTCTTGTCACTCTGTTGTCCTTCACAGCTGCTCACAGGGCCTGTGACTGGAGCTGGTCCCAGTCAGGCTTATGTGAACAAGATCAGTTGGGTGTGGTTTCTTTAAGGGGAAAAAAAAAAAAAAAGAAAAGAAAAACCCAAATAGCTGACATCTTTCAACAGTTGTATTTACAACCTTGTAACTATTTCCAACAAACCCCATGACATCTCTTATATTTACAAAACAGATTGATTTTGATTTGTTGCACAGTTGTTTAAACACTCCAGTAACTGAAATAAAAGTGTCCACCTAAAGTGTAAAAAGATGTCATGCTAGCAGAATATTTCAGGTCAAATAACATAGTATGAGGAGATTTACTCCAGTAGAAAATATTGCTCATTTGATCTGCTAGAACTAATGGGAAGGTCTCCTACACTTCCCAATTCCCCCTAAAGGGAAGTGGTCTGTCACAATCAGATTTTAAAACCACTTTCTTTAACTTCTAGTTTGATAAGAAATGCAAAATACTCCTCTCAGTTTCTGATGCCAGTTTCTGTCCTGATATTTCTATTAATTAATGAAGTAGTCCTTAGGTGTGTCAAAGAAGAGATGCTGATAAATAAACCACTGTGACAGCTACACTTTGGTCAGTACAAATTGCAAACAGCCGACCACAGTGCATGTGAGGTATGCACAGAGGGTACTTGATTATGTCATGAATCACGTAACAGAGGTGGTATGCAGGAAAACCAAGAGTTTGATCAACAACAGGGAATCCTCCAGAGCCTTTCTCTTTGCAAGAAACCGTCCACTAGAAGAGTGTCATGACATTGATTCTCTTTTTTAGCCAACAGCAAAAAGTAGGAAAATAATAAAATGAAAATTATCTAAATGTGAAAGTATGCTCTGAACAGATTTCTTATTACTGAAATGGAGATGTGCCAGCCATTTCTTAAAATCCATCATGAATATTAAAACCATTATCAGTGTTATGTGACAGGAGCTCTGACAGGACTTGGCTGGCAATATAAAACAAATAGATCATTGTGGTTAAGGTGAGCCACGATGATCTTTAATGGAGATGCAGAAATTACTGCTAGGGTTATAATGCAAAACTAAATCCTCAGGAAGGACAGATCATATCAGTCACTCTCCCTGCTACTTTTGACACTGTTTACCTCTTTTCTGAACCAGCTCTGTGTTTGGATTTACTAAAGATCTTTTTTCCAAACTCCAGCTTTTCTAGAAAACGATGTCTGAGTCTGAAGAGACTCTCGGTTTGTGATCTGTGTTAACAAAGGGCGGCCTGATGAAGTGTCTGCCAGGTCTTGCCCATGGTCACACTTTATTATCTCCATGTACATTCTAGGACAACAGAGATTGTTTCAAAGCCAACTGAGCCTCACTCCATTTCCTAAGCAGTGGAGCGTGGACTCCCTCTAGTCTCTCTAATTATTTCTGCAGCAGAAATACATTGATTCAGCTTCTCTGAATTTTTATATCTTGCTTGGTTCATTTTCCAGCCTGCACCATGCTGACCCCTTTTCTAGCTTTAGGCAGCCTCCTGTGAGAAGTGGGTTTCCAGGTCAAAACACAGCTCTTACTGGTAATCAAAACTAGAAGACTTTCTAGAAAAATGCCATCTTTTACAGCATTGTGCTTTTTTGGAGTTACTCCCTCAAGGCCTGGATCTGGCCAACTTGAGAGCATTCACTAACAGGATGGGCAGCCCAGCATTTCAGCCTTTGTGATGCTGAAGGCATTACTCACAGCTGAGTATCTCTAAACAGCTGAGCCTTTTGGTTAGGAGAGATGTGCCACACTAGCTCAATTCTAAGCTCAATTAGCAGATAAAAATACCAGAACGGCTCCCATGGCTGCCTGGGGGACAGAGGCTTTGGGCTTGGACAAAGTGCTGAGCAGAGGAAGAGATGGGCATTCTGATTGTCTCATCTCCCTGTGTAGGAATACCTTATCAGAAGTGGGAAAAGACATGCAGAGGTATACAGCACTTTCAGGGAGGAATTGTGCCCTAGGGGAATTGATGACACAGTTTGTCTCCCCAACTCCCCCACATGATCCTGGTGCACTGATGTGCACTGGGATAAACTGTCATCTCCACTTACACAAAGATGGTGCTGGAGACAAGTGAAGCAGCAAGCTGCGAGCTGAGCACCAGGAGCATCTCACAGCTACCCCAGGCAACTCCTAATGCCAGACTCAATCCAAAGCATTTCGGCATTCACACAACTGAGATGTCCTAGGACCCCTCAAGAGGTGCTCTGGGACAGTGAGAAATAATCCTGGCTTTGCCTTGGGTGTTGTTTATGGACACGGCCTATTCGCCTTCAGTTTTGTATCACAGATACACTCAGAGACAAATCAAAATGCAGTTTCAGTTTTTAAAGATGCTCTATGCCTCGGTGCTTCAGGGTGAGCTGTCAGGGTATCCTATTCCCAACCTTATGGGTTTGCAGAATGCCTGAACCTTTGGACTAAAAAGAAGAGAGGCACTCAGTGCTCGACACTTATAATTCGGCCACTTACTTAGTTACTGAAATTTGAATTGAGACATTTAATTTTGGGAATTCAGGCTCAAACATTTCATCTAAAATGTCTGAATCCAGATGCTAATTGTGGTTTTAAAATACTTATTTAATTTCCTTTTTTTCTGGGAGCTCCAGATATGCAGGCATTTGGCTTTGAAACTGTGATGTGTGTAAATTTAAAAATACATCTCTTGTCAGGTTGCTTATGCAACATCTGATACCCATGTTGCCATGGTTAGTGGATGCTTTGGGTGAAGGCTGTGGCAACTAGTCACATACGGTATTTGCGCAGAGCTGTGCACAAGAATTGCATATTAAATGACAAATTTAAGTGAATATAGCCTGTGTCTACCAGGAACTGAATATGCAAATGCTTGGACTGAATTGCCGTTATCCCAGGGTACATTCCCGATTAGTTCATTAAAAATTTAACCATGCAGCACACTGGCTCCTGTTCCTGCTGTTGGTAACAGAGAGCAGAGCTATGTAACAAAGGCTCTGTGCAAAAGCAAAGTGAGGTTTCAGGGTGGTGTGGAGATATCATAAAACAGCATATATATTTTACAAGGTTATATAGAAGAAAGTCACTGTCGGCATCTTTATTTTTGGAGTTGTACAAAAATTAATGATGTGGCAAGGAAACTACATGATTCAGAAAGAAAAGCAAGATATTCAAAAAACATATGTATGCTGTTTCTTTGGACATCACTTAAGTTTCTTCTGTGTTTTCCTTGTTCTGTACAAAAATCTAATAGGCATAAACTGAAATAAGATATGCCGGTTCTGATTTTTCCTAAAGAATGGATGCTTAAACACTGCCTCACTTGAATACCCTTTCCCATCAGCTGTGTGGATGCATCAATTTAAAAAAAAAAAAAAAAAATTTCCCCAGATTTAAACAGTGAAATAAATACACAGTCTTAAAAAAAAAAAAAAAAAATAGAATTCTGGTTCAGCAGTGAAAAATGCCTTCTAAGGGTAAGCTAATGAATCACTGTCTTTCTGAATTAGCAACTGTAGCTGTGGGAAAAACAAAAGTATTAATGCACTTTTTTTGAAAAAGCTGTGGAAGGGCAAGTATTGAACAAGTGTACCACAGATAATTAGAACTATGCCTTAACTTACAAGGGACTTCATGGCAGCAATGCTTGAAAAACTCTGCTCTGTGTGAAACTCTGATTACAATTAAAATCACATTAGGTTTTTTTAAATGTCACTAGTAGTAGTTCTGCACAGTAATTTCCAAAACAGTGTAAAACGGCGTAGAAGTTCACTGTGGAAATTTTATCCATAATGTGGGTATGAGACATGCGGCTCATTCTCATGTTAGAAACTTGCCAGAACCACAATAATCTCTCAGAAACTTTCCTTTTTATCCCAATAAAAGTAGAATTAGCTCTGCAAGAACCAAAAGCACAAGAACACATATGGTGCTTTAAAGTACGGAAAATCATTCCCATGTGTCCTATAGCTCTGACTGTGATACTGCAACACACAACTCAAAGACACTGAGTTACAGTGATTTTGTTAGTCTTTCAACCAGGGGTGTGTAAACAGGTCTGCCCCCATGTTACCCTGTGTTTGTGCATAACTAGCAGCATGGTAATGGGCTAAGTGGAAGGAGAGAGTCCAGCTCATGCTTCGTCATTGGTGAAACTCCTTACGGCCAGCACTATGAGCAGTTCTGGGCCCCATGGTTAAAAAAGGATATGAAGGTCCTTGAGTATGTTCAGAGAAGGGGAAAAAAGGCTGAGGACAGGGCAAGATGGCATGTCCTGTGAGAAGTGACTGAAGATACTGAATTTGTCTATTTTGGAGGAAAGGGTGCTAAGGAGTGACCTCATTGCTCTCTGCCACTTTGTGAGGAGTGAAAGAGGAGAGGGAGGTGCTGATCTCTTCAGAATGGTATTCAGTGATAGGACATGTGAGAATGGTTCAAAACTGAAGCAGAGAGATTCAGACTGGACATAAGGAAGCATTTCTTTACCAAGAAGGTGCTCAGACACCAGAACAGACTCCCTACAGAGGTGGTCGATGCTCTAGGCCTGCCAGCGCTTAAGAGGCATTTGGACAAAGCCCTTAACAACACGTTTTAACTGATGGTCAGTCCTGAATTGATCAGACAGTCGGACTAGATGATCCTTGTATGTCCATTCCAACTGAAATAGTCTATTCTAACTATAGCAGAGTAAAAAATAAAAACTCTTGCCCTGTTGAAAATAGAAAGAAGGTTCAAGGAAGCAGCTTGGGGTATACTTAGGATGAGCTGCCACAAGTTGTGCAGGTCCTTCAAGAGTAGCTGAGGTTCTCTCATCACACAGTTCAGTATCTGTGGCTGAGGGATAGATCAAGTATCACAGCCTAAGTAGCATAAAGCAGCTGCTACTGCAGCACACTTTTTCTGAGTGCCAATAAAGATATCAGTTTTGATAAAATAGGCATGGCTGGAAAGGTCTTCAATTTACTGCCAAAGGTTTCACATTAAACAGCCTTCTCTACTATTGATTGTCCATGCTAATAAATTGCATGTGCAGTAATAGAAATCATAAAAAGAAATTTTGACAGGACCAAAAAAAAAAGGAAAAAAAATATTCACAGTTCACAGAGAATCAGAAAGAAAATTTAGATCAACACTGAATTTGAGTTCTCTTTTTTGAATTTCCTCCCTGTGTGATTGATAAAAACAGTAAATGTAAATGTTACTATAATTTTTCAACATTTTATATTGCCATGTCATATTTCTTAAGCTGTGTCAAAGACATTGACCTGTATTTTAAATTTATAGCAGATCTGGAATTGAAACAGAAACTAGAAATACTCTCTGAGAATAGATTTGTAACATAGAAGTGGAATTCTAACTTAGAAAAAAATTCCATGCAGTATTTTGCCAAACTTTGTTGGCAGGTTTTGTCTGAGAAATCTCTTTGTAGAGTCTGTGCAATAAGAAGGGAGGTGTTCACTTGACATCACATTCCTAGTCCTATCAGTGCTACTTGATGTGTAGGAAGAGTGGCTTTGATATATGTGAGACCAAATCTTACACACTTGTTTGAGCACTGTAGCATTTTGAAGTTAATTTAGTGATGAACATGTGAAATTTATGCAGCAGGGCTCACATGCAGACTATTTACTTTGATGGCTATGATATAAAAATTATAGCAACACCTAAACCTGTTAGAGATATATTCTTTTGCTCCTATTAGAGTATTGTGAGATATTTGTCAGAGATGTGTATAAATTAACTGCATATACGTTGCTCCACTGTCCTGTCTGTGATCTAGAGGCTCTATTTTCAAATACAAGTGAGGAATCTACACACAAAAGAAAATTTTCTTATGCAAATTTTAAATACTGTGACAGGCATCTTTCCTTTTCTGTGAGTGAGGAAATCTATGAATGAGACAATGGGATTACTTCTATTTCAGTCCAGTGTCTCTCCCTCTGCTTAATTTTACAGCATCGGCTATGGACAGATGCCGTGGTTTGTGGAGAGAGCAGAATGCTTTCTATATGCAGGAAAGAGCAATGCACTTGCTGAGAAACAATATGTATTAGCCTGGGTGGGTTGCAGCAATAATCTGTGTACAGTGCTGTGTTATGCTTTGTAGACATACTGTATATGTGTATAATGGCAAGAGATTTGAATTAAAAGTGGGGGTTTGCAGCAGAGCGGAGGTCAGTCTGCCATTGAAGTTATGCTGGTGCCAAAAGGTTCCAGAACAAGAGCTATTCTGCAGGAGTGAGTGGGAGGAGGAGGTATGGTACAGCAGGCTGAGACTACAGCTGAAACACTCAGTAATTAACAAACGGGTTGCAGGCTTAACAAAGTCTGTTTTTTCCTTTCATCTGCTTCTTGATTTTTTTAATCAGATTGAACTGAAAATGAGCTTTAGCAAAGGCTTCTTAAAGGATTGTCTGCAAATAGCCAGAAGAATATCCACTTGCCCTTCAGGGCTTCTGATGGTTGCATAGGCTAAAATATGCAAAATTAGTAAGTTTGAACTCTCATTGTTGTGCATAAAATATTCTGATCTAGTTTATTTCATTATCACAAGCTTATTAAAATGCTTATTTAAAATTAAGCCAAGGTTTCAGTTTTCCCTCTGTTGCATTCCTTTTTCCCTTTTTCCAAGCTAACTAAAATTTTAATTCTAGTTTCTTCAGTGCTCTTTTTGTTATATCTTTGACTATGAATATTTATGACTGCTCCCAAATATTAATTTTTTTTTATTTATGTGCCTTAAATGCCACTTCCAGGAATAATTAACAAAGGGACTAAGTAAGACTGAACTCAATACCCAGACAGGTTTACTTCTTTAACCTTCTCCCAAGGCCTGGCACATTTTTCCTCTCATCTTTGCACTATATATGAACAGAAATTATTTATTTAGATTATACACTGTAGCCTTTACATCGCAAAGTAAGTTAATATGAAACTCTACATGAGTTTACTAAACTCAGATGTTAGAAATAGCCTCAGACTAACAGAGTTGACACAGCTACATGAAAATGTGCATTTAGTCCCCTGGAAATATGTTTCATTATGGAAATACTGAAACTAGACAATAAAAATATGCTGGAAAGATACCAGCTACAGGAGATCCTGTCAATACACCACTGCAGTTAAAGTGCTGGAAGTACAAAGAAATGAGTAAGAGAGAATTGGAAGATGACAAGTGAGGGAAGAAGAGAGGAATAAATGTGAAGAACACCAAAAAAGTGCATAGTGCAGTAAAAACTGTAGCAAGGAGCAAAACAGTATGCTCATAAAACCCCTGTATCAACATCACAGTTCTACAGTAAATGGGAACTTGCCACCCCTTTAAAAAGACCACTTGTTCTCACCAGAAAAGCCACAGACAGCTTATTACAGCAGTGTAAACCAAAAGTTTATTGATGGTTACAGCAGTGGGGAAGCCCACAATGTGAGCTAGAGTGATGATCCTTTGTACACCCTGTCACACTGTGCATTTATGAAATGACAATCATGTCACAGAGTTAGGTGCCTGAATTTAGTTTCCTACTTTCCCGGAGGCAGCCCAAGTTATTATTTAATACTGCTGTTCACATTTTTTTCCTTCTTGAATAATTTCCTTACTGTTTTTTGTTCTTCTTTGGACTTTTCTCACTGCATGAGAGCAGTGGGAAAACTCAGTGAAGAAAGGAGAAGCCTCTCACCTCTCAGACATGTCTCTTCTGCAAGGCCATAAAGTTTATGGCCTGACACCTGTCCTGGTGCTCAGTGTCCTCTTTGAAGTTGTCAGTGTCAGAGCTCTGCTCAGAGGAGTTTCTCACATTTTTTAAGGCCACCCCTAAGGAGGAAATTAAAAAATTATCTTTACAGCTTGAATTTTATCTTAGAGGTCTTTTCCAACCTTAACAATTCTATGATTCAATCATGCCATTCTAATTTGATGTGATATTCTACAGGAGCCCAGAGTCTGGAGCTCATGATTAGTGGAACAAGCTCACTGCCTGTGAAGATGTAAAGCCCAAAACTCTTTCAGATGACACACAGTTTTTTGTCCAGGTGAAAAGGAAGAAAACCAAAACATTTGGAGTAGAGAATGAAGGCAAAAACCAGCATTAAGTACCTAGCTGGAGTAGTTGGGCTATATAGTGGCTGAAGGGTTGGACTAAATGATCTTTAAAGGTCCTTCACAACTCAAACTAATCTATAACTCTATGAGTAGGAATCCAAGTCTTTGGGTTCCATTTTTGCAAAATGGTCCTGGGTTCCTATTAGTCCGGGATAAATACTTACTACATCTGCTCTACATTTTTATATTCATACCAAAGTAACCTGTATATTTTTAAAAGCTTGGTGGCAGTTCCAAATGCAGAAGGGACAATCCTCAGCAACTGCAAAGTGATCTTGAAGAAAGCAGTGTCTTGCTGCTGACATGTTTCCAAGGAGCAAATGACTAAATAGGATGCCGTGGCAATAGCAGACGGCTATGAAATAATTTCTGCTTTATAAACCACTGCTGTTTATTTCTGCTGGTTCTTTATTCCCTAGATGTTAACTGACTATCTTTTAATATTTGTTTAGTTTTCCTAGAAGTAAACTTGCTGGATCCTTGCTGCAGAAGCACCCTTTAATCTTCATTCATTTTGAAAACATCACCAAATAAAAGAGAAATATTTTTATGTAACATAAGATTGGTGTGTTAAAAATAAACACAATGAATATTTCAGTGACTGAAATGGAAACTTGGGTGGTGGCCTATTTATTACCTTTTTCAGGGCATTTAAAAGGCCTTATTTCAATGTATTGACTGATTATTACCCACCCTCTTCCTTTCCTTCCATTTGAGAACCCAGTTTTTCATGTAGAACAGTGTGAGTAACTGACTTTTCAGTTTTACTGGCCAATGAAAACAAAGTAAATGATGATTTAAGCAGAATAAAATTTTTCGTGTGAACTGAAACATATCAAATGGCTTTAGTGCTGTTTTACACTTTAGTTTGGCAACTAAAATGCGTACTCTTCATAACAAAAGCCAAAAACCTTTTTTCTTCAGTCTTTTAAAACAAAACCTTTCAGTTTTTCCTGAGATTTGATTGGGGAGAAGCTTGACCTAAAATTTGTCCTTAAATTCCCATCTATCTCTGTGTACATATGTGAGATATAAAAACACAACTGCAGGGTATCTGGAAGTGACAGTCAAGTTACCCCTCAGGGTGTGCGACTGAGGTACAGCATTTCTTAGTAACAATCAAAAGAACTGTGACCAGCAGGTTGAGGGAGGTGATTCTTCCTCTCTTGTCTGCTCTCATGAGACCACACTGGAAGTGTTGCATCCAGCTCTGGGGTCTTCAGCAAGAGACAGACATGGACCTGTTGGAACGAGTCCAGAGGAGACTCTAAACTGATCACAGGGCTGGAGCACCTCTGCTATGAAGACAAGAGAACTGGAGCTGTTCAGCCTGGAGAAGAGAAGGCTCTGGGGAAGACCTTATAGAACCTTCCAGTACCTAAAAAAGGATAAAAGAGAGCTGGAGAGAGACTTTTAACAAGGTCATGTAATGATTTGATAAGAGGTAATGGCTTTAAGCTGGAGGCTGGTAAATTTAGACCAGATATTAGGAAGAAATTCTTAACTCAGTGACTGGTGAGACACTGAAAGAGATTGCCCAGAGAAGTTGTGACTGCCCCATCTCTGGAAGTGTTCAACACCGGGTTGGATGGGGCCTTGAGCAACCTGGTCTAGTGCAAAGTGTCCCTGCCCATGGCAGTGGGGTTGGAGTAAAAAAACCTTTAAGGTCCCTTCCAACCCAAACCATTCTGTGATTTTTTGATTCAATTCTGCAGAAGTATGTGGGGCATACAGACTCAAGTTTTGCTGCTCTTTTCCAACTTGGCAGTGTTACTGATGCTTTCCATAAATTCACTTTTTTGTGTTGTTTTCTGAACATTCACAGCTAGGAGAGGTGGATATGAAAGGGAAAAGTAAAAAACAAACAACAGTCCTAGAAATAGCCAAGTCAGTGGGATTCAGCCTGTGCATGCCTCTCTCCTGGCAATGGAAATTAACTCAGAGTTTCATACTGTCAGCTTCCTTTCAGTTTCCAGGCTACCATGTCTAAAATTCAATCTGCCATTTAGACGTGACCTTAGTTTTTTTTAAATTGGTCCTGAGTTCTAAGCTACTTTATTGTTTTTAAAAATATTGCTAGAAGTCTAAAGACAACCTAGGGTAAAAAAAAGCAGATTTTGGTAGTGACAGCTGGGTTATACTCAGCTGGATATTCACAGATGAAGGCCGTGTAAACAAATGCACATGGGTCTTTTTTTATAATTTCTTACAATCTTACTTCTATTTGGTTAAAGAATCTTATATTTCCAAAGTTGTCCCAATTTGGTTGTTTATCTTCCCTTTTCAACTATATTCATTTTATGACTCATAGGCAGAAAACTTGTCACTTTGGCCAAGTTATTAGTCATGTAAATGCTATTGGAGATGGAAGAAATGTCAGTCCAAATTAGGAAACTTTTGAAAAGCCATCCAAGAGTGTACCAAGTCATAGTCCAAAAATATTTAAATGAAGTCGCATTAGCAGTTACCTCAGCCACCGGTGCCTTTTTATTCATTAAACCTCCGGAATTCCTGTTTCAATGATGCTGTAGGACTTCACTGCTCTTTTCATGTTTGCCGTTTGCTATTGCTTGAGGCAGGTTGTTTGTCTCTGCTATGAGCTGCTAGTAGTGTTAATGTGGCTTTGGGAATTACTAGTTACTTTTGAAAATGTTCTGAGATTTGGTCCAGTCCTATGATTTATGCTTTGTCCCACTTCTTACCCGCTTTGTTTAGGTAAGGTTTTATGGTTGAGCAGGTGTTTTGGGTTTTATTTCTTTCCACTGAAGTGGTCTGTGCCCCTTCAAAGTGTGAAAAATGTGTGCAACATCTTCATGTGGTCATTACAAAATCGCCATGCACATCCCTTCCTAAAGCAGTCCAAGGGTGTCCACCGGCTGCTTGTACGTCATGGTACCTCCACTATGGAAATGCAGGACATATAAAATTGCATTCCACCACTTGTAATTGATGTTATTCCCAAGAGTCACAATTTCCCTGCATTACCAGAAGGAAGCCTACAAGAAAGATGAAGAGGAACATTTCACAAGAGCATGTAGTGACGGGACAAGGGGGAGTGGATTCAAACTGAAAGAGAACATGTTTACCTTTACTGTGAGGGTGGTGAGGCACTGGAACAGGTTGCCCAGAAAAGTTATGGATGCCACATACCTGGAAGTGTTCAAGACCAGGCTGGATGGAGCTCCGAGTAACCTGGCCTAGTGGAAGGTGTGACGGCCCATGGCAGGGGGGTTGGAACTAGCTGATCTTCAAGGTCCCTTCCAACCCAAACCACTCTGTGATTCTATGATTCGATGATTTGCTGATGATAGCCCAGTGAGTTCAATGCTCTGCTGTCACAGACAAACATTTTGTGTAATCCTAACCATAATTTTCCCTAAACTTCTTGCCCTCACAGAAGAGATCCTTCTACCTGGAATTTGAAACACCATCATTGCCAGCATTTGATGCTTTGATATGTGCTTTTAATTCCATTATAAGAAAAATAGTTTTTAAGAATGCAGTTTCATTATAGTTCAAGGGGGAACAATGTATCTAGCAAAAATTTAGACTTCTAATACAGGGAAAGCAAAAATTAGCTTTATTTTGCAAACCAAAAATACTTAAGGGCATGGGGCGAAGAGTTCCACAGCTTAACTAAGATTTTAAAACCTGCAAAATTGCACCAATGCCAGCAATCTCATTCCTCAATAGCACTGAATGGCTAAGTCGTTGTGTGACACAAGAAAATTTTAACTGATTTCTAAGAGGTCACTAATTAACAAATATAAATTCAAAAATATCTTCTTACCTATGGCAGGATGGACTCTTCACCACTGTAGCTTTCTTACTACTCTTGAAGAGGGTCATGAAAGTCACCTAGCCACACTCCCTAAGGAGGCATGGATAAAAAGCTACGGTGATGAGAAGGTCAAGGGCTGTCATGGAGAGGGTTGCAAAGCAGTTGTGGGTGGCATAGCTGGCTGACAGAGAGACTCAGAGACAGAAATAGGCATGTAGGTAAAAATGCCACTTGGAAAGTGATGAGGCTTCAAAATTTGTGCCTATCCCATGAAAAAAGTGTGTGAAGATGAAATATTTTTTCCTTGTTCAATGGGAGGATGAGAATCAAGAAAGAGATCTCATAGAGTAGCTGAAGCAGCTGCTTCTTGCCCTATCAGACCTTTTGAGGACAAATTGCCAGTGAATAACTGGACACTAACTAATGAGGCCATTATCATATCTAGTCTGGGGTTTGGAACTTTTAGAAAAATGTCACCAGGTTTGGTTCAAAATCTAACTCTGGGAAAGCTTTTCAGCATACAATTCATGTCAGTAAGGCAAGTGCTAGAAAATATATTCAAAAATATAAAGAACAAGAAAAAACCATGCTAAACCCTGTCAATTCTACTGTGAAAAAAATACAGATCTCTTGCAGTTCTTGCTTGTGAGTTAAAATTCCACAGGAAAAGGCAAGATTATAGATCATGATGTGTTATTATTTGTCTGAAAATACTGTACTTTATTACAATACAATTTATTTTAGTTTGAGTCAAATCATACCAGCAGAGTTATATCAGATAATGTTAGTGTAACCAAAAGTAGAAGCAGGTTCTGTTGTCTAGCAGACATCTTTCAGAGAGAAATGAGCATGTGGGAAGAGGTCTCAGTCAGGATATACCTTTCCAAATAGGCAGTGCTTTTCTTTTTTATGACTATTGCATGGGCTCTATGATTTTATTTATTTTTATATAGAACTTTTATTTTTGTGCTGAAATAAATTTCAAAAAGGCTCTGAGTGTGACCTGCACACAAATCTCACTTAAATTCAGTGAACAGTATCAAGCAAAAAGGGAAATTACTGAGAATCAAGGTTTTTTGTTTTAAGGCTGTCAATTTTATTGTGAGGTGCAGGTCTCTGTATGATGACAAAATGAAAAACTGCTCCATATTTATTGCCTCTACAATGCAAACTAAAGGAAATAAAATAAGAGACTGCTGGCAGTTATTGTTTACAGCCCCCAGCTCAGTGCTATGGTCCAAGGCTGAAAAGTTTGGAGCACAGAAGCATAGGAGAGTTTGGGTTGGAAGGCACCTTTATCGCAGCCTTTCAATACTTAAAGCAGACTTCCAAGAAAGATGATGACGAACTTTTTAGCAGGGAATGTAGCAAGACGAGAGGGGTAATGGTTTCAAATGAAAAGAGGGTAAATAAATATTAGGAATAAATCTTTTACAACGTGAGTGGTCTAACGGTGGAATCAGTTGCCAAGAGAGATTGTGGATGCCCCATCCCTGGAAACATTCAAGACCAGGCTGAACAGGGTGCAGAGAAACCTGATCTAGTTGAAGATACCCCTGCCCATGGCAGAGTGGTTGGACTGAATGACCTTCAAAGAAGCCATGGCCCCACCTACCTAATGAGTAATTTCCTGTTTTTCTACCTTTAAATTGCATATTCTGTTTTAATATACGTGTCTTGTGCAAGTAGTCAAACTAATTAGCAGCTAATATTTGGTAGCTGCAAATAAAGCATATTATGAAACTGTACTCAAGCAGTTTGTCTGGAGAAGATGCTCTGTTGCTGCTTTACAGGTTTCTGCAGTGCTGTAGGAAAGCTCAGCAGTTGCCATCTAGTGGAAGATGAATTCAAGACTCTGAACTTTCCAGCAGCTGCTGCTCCTTCTTGAGAACGGGAAAACTGGTGATGTGGAATAGCAAAATCCAAAATAGTGCTATTTTCAGCAAGCATCTGTATTGGAATATAAAACATAAACTGATCAGATTTCATCCATGAGTTGCATGGAGACCTAAGCTATATTCCTTTTCCATCTGTATCCAGTATTTCCCACTTTGAGTTAATCTCTATTATTTTCATACATTGCAGGAGTTCAGCATAAAAAAAAAAAATAAAAAAGCTTTATTCAGAAGCACTATAAAGTAGAGTAAGCTTAGTCCCTTTAAAAGCCACACAGTTGTTTTACACTGCATTTTTCACCTGGCTCCTTTTTCCTTCTGTCCTGTCCTACTTCATCTTTGCAGGACAACACCTGATCCGACACATCACTAGCAGTGCCAACACTCACTCTAAGAATACAATTTCCATTTAGCAAATGCCTAGTTCTCCGCTTTTAAGGGATTTGGCTTCATTAACAAAGAAAACAAGCCCCGTCCGAAATAGAGGACAGGATCCCCTCTGGGCTTGGCTGGTCCTCAATTTCCTCCCTGTGGACTGCTGCCAGATGACTCTGTCTGCACATTCCCTTATGCTCAGAGAGGCAGTGGATCTTGGTGAGTTAGTAAACCCATATTACTCTGTTCTAGCATGATCAACACCTGGTATAGCAATGGAGTGGCACAGGTTAGTTCCACTGAGACACTCTATTGTCTCTTGTGCTGCTTTCTGTCCTGGTGAACCCCAATCCACTTTTCCTCCAGGCGTCCAGTCCTTTTCTTACTGGATGGAGAAGAAGGAAAGAAATCTCTAATGGGAAAAAAAAAAGATAGTGAAAAAGACAAAAATAACCTGTCTTCAAGGACCAGTTTGAAAACCTTTCCTGGGGTGGCAGAAGGTGAGTACTCATTTGCAGTGAGCATTGCAGTGAGCATCAAACATCCTGAAGATTGAAAGATCTGCCTTCTCCTGGCTGTTCCCTGTGTTTGAGTGTCTAGCTCTGAGTCCACACTCACTAATATGTAGCCTGAGACTGAGGCTTCACTTTCCCATTGGTAGTTCTGTTTAGACCTAGCCCCTATCCTGTGCTTTCACACACTACCTGGTGCAGTGGAGCCTCAACTTCATCTGGAATCAGGAGACAGTGTGGAAGAAATAAGAAATAATATTTATATAACAGTTATAACATGAACAATAATGACATCAAGACTGTTTCTGTTCTGATCCTGCCCCAATTGGTTTTAGACTACTGATCTACAGAGAAGAGTGCCCAAATGGCATTTCATTTGTGGCTTTGTTATCACTAGCGTTTAAGGTGGGATTTGCCTTCATGTTAGCTGTTTAAAAGTCCAAATCTGCCTGTAGTCAGTGGAGATACAGAGAGAGAAAAAAGGGCATCTTAGAAGCATACTTATAATTGAAACAGGTGCCCAAGTTAGGTGGAGAAATTGATCTCTGGACATACCTCTGTCTCTTCATTGATTTTAGAGGAGCTGAGAGTAGACATAACTAAAGAAGCAGCCCAAGGCTGTTCTTTGACCCAGAGCCCTAAGTTGTAGAAGAGTTTACAGGCATGCTGTGAAGCTCTACTGATGTCCAAAGTGGTTAGGATGAATCTAAACCACCTATATGGAATGGGACTTGGTCTTTCTACCTACTGAACTATGCCCAGGGATTGTCCGGGCCAATTCACTGACATGGGTTAAAGCCTTGCTAGAAGTTTTCATAGTGTGACAGTGAAGTCAACTGTATTCTATAATCCAGAAAAATTTGGTAGAGCTGTTAAATTTGGTCTTGCAGGTGTATCCAATATGACTTAGAGTGCAAACTGGTATTTTAAAAAACTCAATTTAAATGAGGTTAATTGCAAACTGGTATTTTAAAAAACTCAATTTAAATGAGGTTAATTTTACTATTCACAGTTGTCATATATGATATTCTTCATCTGTGAGTAGAAATGCAACTGTGTGAACATAAATGTAAACCTATTAATCACGTATCTTTGGAGTCAAACTGGGCTCACTTTCTTGAATCATCATCAGGTGCAGAAGCTGCCCAGTGTAAGGACTTCTTTCAAGGACATACCTGTTCTCTCATTGCTTCTAGCAAGGCTTTACAAAGCAATTTATTGAGGTTTTGCTGATACCGTACAAGAAGGACTATGATATAGTTGAGATGATAAAGATCATGTCAGTAATCCCACAAAATAATGAATAATCCACTATCTCTGGTAGAAACAAACCTATCTCAAATTGGCTCTCATTTTTGTGGAAATAGATTAATTTGTTTCACTCTTTTTCTAGAGGTGAATTTGTTACCTCATCCTTATGCAAGGCAGGAATCATTAACATTATGTTTTTTCCTTTATGTAAATGAAAAGTCGAGGCAAATGTTCCCATGCCATGCCTAGAGAAACAGAGTGGCTCAGAAGTTGGGATTGCCCAGTACCTCAGTATTCCCAGTCCCATGTCTCAGCTTTATCAGTCTTTAAAACCTCTCAATTCCTGTTCAGGATAGTATCTTATGAAACTGAATTGTACAATTGCGTCTCAGCTTGATTTTCCCCCATTAAAAGCATGACAGTGGAAGAAATGGATTGCCAGAAAAATTGTGGATGGACCAGAAAGAAAGGAAATACAATACCTGAGACTCACAAAGATCTAAGAGATATACCTTCTCTTGTAATAATTCTTTTAGCCAAGCTACTACCTTACTAAAGAAAGTTCAGTTAAAAAGGTTCATCTTCTTTAGAAAATCTAGACCAAATTGGTGCTTATATATTTACCAGTGGGTGAGCTGGTTTGTTATCATGGAAAGCAGGGGCACATAAGTGGAATTTGTTTCCTTTCTATGTTCATGTTACCAATACGTTCCTGGCTCTGGAGCATAGGGACAAGTTTCCTTCCTTTGGGGAAAATTAGGTCAGGAATGTTTACAGATATTCTCCACTTGGCCTAACAGAAAACAGTCCAGTTAATGAGTGTCTAGATTATAGCTTGTGGACTGAAAATTTGATAATGTTTTTACCTTCACAGTTCCAAGTTTAGAGATACGTTTTCTGGCTTTTATTCATTCAGTGAGTACATCTGTATTACTGAGAAAAAAGCAGCTTTCAGTGAAGGAAACTGAAACAAGAGTATATATTACAAAAATTCAGCAAAAAATGTCTGCTACTTACTTCAGACAAACTATGAGGTTAATCCATAGTTAGTCTTTAAAAAAACCCAAGCACACTTACACATATCTATATATTTATGTGCCTCCCAATGGGCCAATTAACATCTGCTTCTGCCAAGCACTGAACACGTCCTACAAAAAAGGATGATCTTCACCTCCTTTTGACTCTAGTGGAAGGTGAGGGCACTAAAACCCACTATCAGCATCTGGCCCTTGGAGATTAATGGCACCATGCAAAGAGTATTACTAAACAATATACAGCACAGAAGGCATTTTTGGAACACTGCAAAAATAGAGTCGCTTTTTAAGACTCTCATTACTGTCATATAAAACAGATGGGAAAGATTTGAAAGTTTTAAATTATAGTAAAAAAATATTCTGTGCCAAATGCAACTTCTCAGAAAGTTTGTAATAGATTGACAGGAACTAGATTAAAAAAAAAAAAAAAAGGCAAGCATTGCAAAAGAGAAGACTGTATGGAATGAGATAACTAGAATAATGATCTAAGAAACAGCACACTCTGTAAATGTCAGAAAAATGAAAAAAACTTTTTACTGATGCCTTCATAAAAAATCAAAGGGAAGGATTATAACTTAAATGCGAATGCAAAATAAGGATCAGAAGCAGGAAGACAAATATTTGCTATTTTTACACTTTGTCCTCTGCAAAACTGGAGTCACTGAGGTCTTGGATGAAAAATTCCTGCCATTCTGTATATTTGTATTTACTTTTTACACTATTGGGGTCTGGGAAGTAGAAAGATATAGGAAAAAGTCATCCCTACGTAAATTGTGTCATATGGAAATCTTGTTGCATGATATTAGACTTTCAGTCTCTATTCATTGTTTGAATGAGTGCACAGGGATAATGATAAAACTGGGACTCATTTTCAAATGTCTGTGCATAAGATTATGTGACTAAGTCTTTTAACATGAATACATTAGGTACACATCTTTTGTCCCTCACCTCAGCAGATAAACTAATGTTAATTGCCTAGGTTCAGATACCCTGGCTTAAAATGTGGGTTTGTATTTGCCATTTCAATTAATGGACTCTAGTTCTGTATTGCAGGAATTTTCCTTTCTTGACAGGTCCTGTAAAAATGACAAGTCTATTTCTGTGTTTAAGTACCAGTGCCTGGTACAGTGTCTGCTTATGCATCTTTCATTCTCCTGAGCACAGGTAATTTGGCTTTCAAAACTCATTTGTAATTAAAGCCCTCAAGAACATTTTCATGTGCATGAAAATTGTTAATGCAGAAAAATGCACCCAAACTGTGTGAAAGATTGAGTCCAGTTTTCCAACTTGAGTGGCAGAGGGAAAAAAAACTTTGAACATTTTAAGCCATTATGACAAACAAGTTTCTATAAATGTGGAGCATGCCAACTTGCTTCCTCAGAACCACTGCCCCTCCAGGTCCACACTTACTCTTTTCTTTGACCTTTAAAGTATACAGCAACAGGGACAAACGACAGGCAGAGTCAGCAGCAGAGTCAGTTTGTCAAACATTCTTCTTTTCACAGCCCTTAATGCAGATTTAAGTGGTTTACCAGAGCAAATGGAAAGAGGAGTGGAAGAGGAATAGATGAGAGAGGAAAGTAAGGGTCATCCCTCTCTGAGAAGAAAAGTTTGCAAGGGGGAAATGTAATGGTTGTAAGAAGTAGATTACTCAAGAAAGGGGTAGCTCGAAACCATTTATCCTCTTAGTAATACTGTCTGTGATGCTTCATTTTTTTTCTGCCTACTTTTACTTATTACACATTTGGAATGTCTGGATGAGCTCCATAACTGACTCTTTCCTGTATGAAATGTAGCAAGAAAAAGTGTTTCTAAAAGGATAAATGTACTAAGACATCTGAATGGAGGGGATATTATACATTTTAGACAAAGCTTATTAGAAATGTTGTAAAATCTTGAGAAAGAAATTAAAGCTGTACAAGCAAATGGCTCTTTCTAAATTCAGGTTCCAAAAATATACAGATAGTTTTTGTTCAGGAAAAAAACCTCTTGCAAGAACCAAGGGTTTTCCACATGTTCTAAAATGGAAGGAAATTCAGACAGAGTTTTTCATGAATTTCCAGCTTATAAGTTGTACAGTGTTTTTATTTCAGAGCTTGACATATACTATCCAAGTTGTTTTATAATTCATTCTAAGTTATTGATGTTTTTGGCATTGTAATTATTGCAATCAGTGTTAGTAAGAGCTTTATAAGGCCTAAACTAGTCATATTAAGAATTTTCGATTTCCTCTTAGCTCATAGGCTGTATTAAGACATTGCTGTTTCTCAACAAGGCCTTGGCAATCCCCACAATCATTTTTAGCAGTGAGATTTGTGCTCTCTGTTGATCTGACATCTCCATGCATTTCAGCAATGATCTAGTTAAGATTCCATTTAACTTGATAACACATATGAGTGTGAACTGCGACTGCCATGGTGTTTAAGTTAGTGAACTCCTTTTGTCACTTAGAAAGCCAATGTGCCCAGTATGCTTTCCTTCAAAGGTCAAATCCAGCTCAGTCTGTAGCTCCTTTGGCACATTTCCTAGGATTTAGTTCATAAATAAACGAGAGAAAGAGAGGGAATGAGAGGGAGAGTGACTTTTTGCACAAGCACAAAGTGCTTGGACAAGTGGGATTACCTTAAGGTCCCTTCCAACACAAACAATTCTCTAAAAACTTAGATCTCTCTTTATGCAGTTATTTGATGTCAGAGCATAGCATACAGTGGAATATTAGCAATTTGCATCCCTGCAAAGGTACACATTCTGGGAAAACTGGTAAGAAGTGAACACATGGAGGGTAGGGTGTCCTTAGGCTGGGAATACCTACTAAACTGAGTGGCATTTTCAGCTGTAAAACAATCACACTGCAGCAAATGCTGTGAAAATCATGAAGGATTGCCAACACCCATATTTAACATATTTCTGATACTGAGGAATTTACTTCTGAATTTGACTTAAAATTCTTGTGTTCTCCATTTTTGTTCAGAATTTTGTGGTTGAAACAAAAACATGGAATTTTTGCTTGCTATTTACCCCTTTCCATCAAGTATTGTCAATATTTCAGTGAAGGAGCTGAGTCATTGGAATACTGGCACTGACTTCCCTAGAAGCACAACTTGCAGCTGGGAGCAAGATTTATAGACTTCAAATTATCCATTTTTGCTATTCCTATGTCAAAAGAAAAGTAGAACAAACATCCACTTCCGAACCACCAGCCTTCGCGTTTGTGACTCTGGTGTCAAGGTGTCCTTGCCTCCTTTTCCTTGTGAAATTGAGATTTTATTTATTGAGGCGTTTCTAGAAACTTCTGCCTGCAAGATTGCTTTTGTAACTTCTTTTGTTCCATTTCTTTATTTTAATTTAAATGTTAACCTTTCTGATCATTAAGTATCATTTTTCTGATGTCAATCTGTTTCTTTCCTTTTCTTTTCTTGGGGTATGCTGGCTGTTCTCATTATTTACTCCCTGTCCTTAAACAAATGAACAGGCTGTACAAATGGTGTCAGTGACATCCCCCACTGCAGCAGGGAGCAGATCAAGGGAGCCTCTGTGCTTCTGATACCTTGATTAAGAAGGGACAACAGCAGCTCTCTGCCGGCCCTGCACATCAGGCACTGCTACACTCTGGCTCCAGTGTAGCAAGTCCTAAACCACTAATAGAATACATATTGATAGTGTTGCATTTTGCACAATCACAAACACTGTGTGGGAAAATATATTGTACTGTCTACCATAGCTAGTGATTTTAGTATTTTTAGACTTTTTTTTTTTTCCTTCTTGATTTTCCTATATTTTGGGATGACATTAAAATCAGATAGCGCTCCCCCAGAAATTAGATTGAACTGCAGAATTTGGCATTAGTGTTTTGTAGAAATTAGGAAGCATTGTTACATGGCATTTTAGTCCAGCACAGTGGCTGGATGCCTGAGTAGAAATTCTAGCTGCACAATTTCTGTCTATATATGCAGAAAGTGAGGGCCCTTCAGCTTCCAAATATGTTCAGTTCACTTCCCAGGAACTCAAGTTACTGTATTCTGAGGAGCAGCTGAGGGAGCTGGGGTTGTTCAGTCTGGAGCAAAGGAGACTGAGGGGGGACCTTCTTGCTCTCAACAACTACCTGAAAGGAGGTTGTAGGGAGATGGAAGTCCCTCTCTTCTCTCAAATAACAAGTGTCAGGGTGGAGGAAATGGCCTCAACTTATGCCAGGGGAGGTTTAGATTGTACATTAGGAAAAATTTCTCCCCTTAAAGAGTGATCAGGCATTGGAACAGGCTTCTCAAGGAAGTGGTGAAATTGCCATCCCTGAAAGTGTTTAAAAGATGTGTGCATGTGGCACCTGGGGACATGGTTTAGTTATGAACACAATGGTTTTGGGTTAACGATTGGACTCAATCTTAGAGGTATTTTTCAACCTTAATGGTTCTGTGATTCAACAATGGGTTGTTGATTGCTTTTGTGACACAAAAGTGGTTAATTGCTGAACCCAGTTGCCTTGGTAGCAATAATAATTGTCTGGCTATATTTATACAAACAGAATGTAATATCAATGAATAAATATTTTTAATGCATTCTTTGTCAAAGATTAAAATAACTCCTGGATCATCTGTGAAAATATCCTTCAAATAGCAAGTTTTAGCATAACTTGGAAGTGTTGTGTGTCCTCGAACTCGTATCTCAGAAAATTTGGTGAAAAAGGCTTCCTAGCTGAAAAAAAAGAGCAAACCAGCCAACCAATCCAAATAGACTAAATGGGAATGCAAAGCAGTAAACCAGAAGTGATACAGACTGTATGGAATAAAAGACGAGAAATATGTAGAAGAGATAAAACTACTGTTGTTAAAGGAAGCTAAAGGCAGCAACACAATATCTATGACTGCAACGAGAGGCAAAATGTGAATAGATGGAAAGGCTTTTTACATACTGGCTTCCACAGCAACAAGGGAGCATCCTAATTTGGATACATGGATGCAAGTCTCAGAGAAGAATTCAAATAACACTATAAGCATTTTTTCCTAAGTGGTGTTCTGAGTGCAATACTGTGACTAGCATATGTGATGTGACTCTTGGGTAAATAAAAAAAGTAAAATAGAAAGAAATGGAAACGTGGTCTAACATTGTTGTAGCATTTATGAAGTTATGTAGCATTAATCTGATACTTGCTAGAATGTTATTTAAGTTGTTGTTTTAAGAGAGATGTGTAAACAGTGGAGAGCATGAAAAAGAAGATGAAAAAATAATCCTTCCCAAAACAGACTAAAGGAGCTCAATCTACTCCACTTGCTGAAAGGGTGGAGGTGATTTGATTACTGGGCTTGTGTTTGTCAATGTATGGAATATGAAGAGTTTTTCCCACCTACTAGGAAAGGTTTAAAGTCATCCAATGAGATGAAAGCAGAAATCGAGAGGTCAGCACCACTTCACAGTGAAAGTAAACATTAGGGCACCTTATGAGTTCTTAAAATGAGATTAGAAATCCTTCTTTAAAAATTTGCCTTAAATATGACCCCTGGGAGACATCCTGAACCCTGCACTTTCAGGGGCCTGGCTGCTTTGTTCCTCCTGACGTTGCTGTCAATGAAAAGACATTTCCCACTGTTTACTTATTTTATGGGTTGTAGCCAGAACAAGGTAAGTTCAGCATTGCTTTCAACATGCTCCTAATGCTTCCTGGTCAATATGAAGATAATGCTTCTCATCATTGTCTTAATGACTTGTCATCAATATCTATAATAAAATGTTCATATATATATATATATGTATATATATATATACACACATATATATATGTATGTGTGTGTGTGTATATATATATATATGTATATATATACATATATATTTTACGTTATATGTTCCATCCCTCCATGGCAGAGGGGCTGGAACTAAATAATCTCTAAGGTCCATTCCAACACAAACCACTCTATGATTCTATGAATGGGAACCAGGTTTTTGGTTTTTTTCACATTTAAAAATTTAGTGTATACCTTATGAAAACATTAAGCACCAGATTTAAAACTAAGAATCTGTTGTCCATAATTATACTGCTGAAATGTATAATTATAAATATTTTTCATTTATGGAGGATAAATCTATCAATGGACATTAAACATGGTAGTGTGAAAACTGTGTCTAATTCAAGAAAATATTAGTTTGTGAGAACTAAGACAGTGGTTCAAAAAGAAAGAATATATATCTATACATATACAAATATAAATTTGAATATATATAATTTAAATATATATATAAATCCTTGCCAAATATTAATTGGTAGCCATTGTCAGAAATAGAAGACTAGATTAGGTGGTTCTGTGATCCATGACAGTAGTTGTTCTGTCCTTATTCCTCATATTTTAAGAGTTCCAGTTGATCACAAGGTTCAGGAAAGATTATTGTCCTTTGTAAATAAACTGATTATGTATACTCAGAAATTGATACTTTCTTTCCCTTCCCTTAAAACATCAACATTGAATGCAGCTGGAGAAGACATGCCAGACTGAATAGGCCAACTCTTTGAGGGAGTATTGAGGATCCTCTGCTTTAAGTGCTTGGATGGTACATCTTAACCAGGTAGTGAGGATTAAATTTATCATGAGACTTGGGGACAGGGCTGAATTTTCCACAAGTCAGGTTAGAAGGAACCCTGGGATTTTTTTCAGGCTTTGTTATAGCTTGGAGCGTTTCTCACCTAATCAATTCCTTGTTATTGTTGAAGCCTAAGGAAACACCTTGTTCTTTTCTATTCCCTGCCTATGGCACTTAATAATTTAGTTTTTCATGGGCTGAAATTATGTAGTTTAGCTCAAATTACTGGGCTCAGAACAAGGTAAATGGAAGAAAATTAATGTCTTGTGCTACAAAGATCAGCCTGAGTTGTCTCATCATTCCTTCTGGTATTAAACATAAAACTTTACCTTAGAAAACTAATTTGGTCTGTGAAGTCAAAAGTGGAGGGAATTTCAGATGGGTTGTGGGGAGTTTTCCCACAAACTTTGAAAAAAAAGCCTGTTTTTTTTTTTTGTTTCTATTCTTGACTAACTCAGTTTGAAACCAAAACTTTTCTCAAATGTTTTCTGTATATTTTTCTTTCAAATTGTGCACGTAGTTAAAGGTACTTGAACCTGTAGGTTCAGAATATATAGTGCAATAAGAACAAAAATGTAGTTTGGATTTGGAATTCACTTTAGGGGTAATTTGGGGCTATTAATGATTGAAGAATTACCCATCTACTCCTGGGACAGTTAGTGCCAATTTGACCACTACATATAAGTGGATAAATTTTTCATTAAAAAAAAAAAATTCTCATTGCTGTCTTTCTCTGCCATGACAGTATATAGTTATCATTATTTTGGAAGGGAATTCCTTGGCTACCATGATATTAACCATGCTGACTACACCTACCCAGTAGAGAAAACCTTGCCAGAGGGAATCCTTGTTCCCAGGCTCGGTGACACATAGTGCCTGAATCCCCAAGAGCAGGTATGTCATACCCACAACTGCAAATCCAGATGTCTTCTGGACCTGATGTATCTTCCCTGGGGACCTAGAACAATGTCACCTTTTTGCTGTTGTTTTTTCAGTACAAAATACCAGTGCACACGGTGTTCTGGTCCAGCAGTTTGATACTTCAGCTGAAAGCTGAGTCTGTGTGTCGTGTGCTCAACACGTGGGATGAACTGGAGGACACAGTCTTCTGGCATAGTGCTAGAGACCTAGTCTAAGATGGCCCTAGCTGGAATTTGAATTTCAACATGAGGAGAACAAATAGGTTTTCATTTTTTCCCCAAAAAATGCTGTGTGATAGTTAAAATCTTATAAAATCACAATCTGGGACCAGCAAGTCAGCAGTGGAATTAAGGTATTTAGCAGTAGAGCAGTGGCCAGTATTGATTGTTTCCCTACTTGGATGCAGGCGACAAGCAGCTGGGGAAGCAGCAGCATTCAGAGATTGCTCAGGTCATGTTTTGGGTTTTGTTTTTCTTTTTCTTTCCCAGATCAGAAGCTAAATGTCACATGAGAAACTCAGTGGTGGGCAGATGTTCTTGGCCCTCACAAAGACCGGTAGCCATCTCACAGTTTGTGAACTGTGTTATGGTGTACCACAAACACCTTCACCCACCTTTGCTCCCACTCTCCATCGAGAAGGCAAACGCAATTTGAGTAGTCAGCTCATTCTCTATCTATTTCTTGACTGAATTTGAATGAAAGTACTAGCTCCAAAAGAAAGGGCAACGTGTTTTGGAAGGGATAGGCTGGAGTTCAAGCACTGGTGTATTGTCTTATTAGAAAATTGCAATGGTTTTGCATAACCAATTCCATTTTAGGATGGACCAAAGCAAGTTATACATCAGAATTGTAATATAATATCTAAAAATCGAAGTATTTTAGGCTCCTATAGCTGTTGTATAAGGAAAAAAACTTAAACAGAGTAAACTGTTTAAGAAAGAACTATTTATTCTTTGTCACTTTGGAAATATTTGTCATCTTCCCTTCTGGAATAATGTTTTGAACTGGCTGGCTTTTTTGAATGGGAAGAACTAGATGGTAGAAAGTCACAATAGGTTGTCTTCTGCTGTTTGAACTCAGCAGTAGGAAAATTGGAGGGGGAAAACAAATCTAAAGGTTCCCATTCCTGCAGAGCATGGGCACTTCCCTTGACAAAGTGAGCCACAGCATCATCTGCTCCGTTGGGTCTGGGCTTCACCCCAGCAGTCCTGAGCCCCAGGAGCAGGCAACAAAGTGTGCAACAACTCTTTATTTCACATCTATCTTACTAGAACATGCTCCAGAACACAGGAGATGCTGTATTCTGTCTCTAAAGGGTAAAAAAACGTAGAAAGGGACATTAAGCCACATACAGTATGTCAATGTGAACACTTATGAGTATATAGGTATATAAGGCAGTTTAATTCATAATCACTAATCTGTGTATTACTTTGGCAAGGCACATCACCCAGTCCAAGACCAAAGAGTTAACCAAGCTGAGATACTGAATTGGAGGCACCTTGTCTCTGCAGGCTCGTGCACCCCATGTCTTGCCAAGGTAACTTGGATACCTGAAGGAATTACTCAGGGGACTCCAGGTCTGTCTGAGGCAGGATGAAGATATGAAATAAGTAGGTGGGCTTAGTGCAGCATCTAGTGGACAAGTGTCCACATCACAAAAAAACTTGTGTTTCTGGCTGATTATTGCAGGAAAAATCTCAGCAAAGGACCAAGGGACTATGAAGAAGAGCAAAATCCCCTTCAGCGGTAAGAAGCATTGCCCTTCCTAATGAGGCACACTGGCTAATGGAAAAAAATTATCCTAATATCACCCATTTTATAAATGTGAAATAGATAAATAGGGAACCCCAGGCAATGTAGATCGATTTAAATGAAAGTGAATTAAATCACTGATTATAACCATGAATTAAATCAAAAGCTGGAAATCTTCAGTTAAATTGTGATTTTTTTACTTTGCATTTTATGTCCTAAGGAATCTTTCTCAGTGGCTGGTCCAGTGACTTAATGTGGTGATGTGCACACAGACACAGCTTTTAAAAATAACTTGATTCTCCTTTTTTCCTAGTGAGAAGGATGCACTGAAAAGGATGTGTGAGTCTTACACATTCATTTATCAAATTTTATCATTTATAAGATATTTTCTGTCTTCATTTTTGGATTTTTACATTACATTTGAATGTACCTGGTTGCTAAGTTAATTAGAGAGATGATTGTTTGAAAATCTGATGTGTTGGTGTGTAATAAAACAAAGAGGCAATCAGTGGGATTTTCAAAACCACTGCATAGCCTAGCATTTCATTTTTAATAATATAAGTGTAGCTGACCTAAAGCAGAATTAGGACTTAGTCTTGGTAGATATTTTTTGAAGTCTCGTGTTTTTAGGTACTTCAAAATGCTGGTCGTGTGTTCTTTAAATTTTAGTTACTGTACCTCTCATATTCTCCTATCTGGCTTTTTTTTTTTATAAATTAGAAGAGGAGAACAGCATGGCAGCTAATTCATTTCTGATTCATTTTCTCAGATTTCAGTAGATAATTCACATATATTCCTGCTGCATCTGATAATAAGTAGAAACTCAAAGAAATGAAGGTAAATGCTTATTTACACAACAAAACCAGAAAGTACTGGCCTTTGGAAAACTTGTAAATATTTGCATTTAGTCTTTTGTAAAAATTGCAACACAGGGTAATATGACATTTATGAAGATTGAGCTGTTCTAAAAAAAGCAGCAATTTCTCGGTTTCAGCTGTGTCATTATGCAAAAAGGTAGCACTCCTTAACTCATTAAAATCTGGAAATGAATTACTGTTGCAATATACTTTGTTACATCTTTAATCAGATGTAGTAACTTTAGTAAGTCTATGTTTAGCATAAGCTGTTTTGCCTGAATTTTAATGCTTCAGTTTTTTAACGTAAAAATATATTAATTTTGAAATCTTAAAAAATCAGATTTTTTAAAAACTAAACTAGAGTTTAGTTTTAAAAAGTATAACAGCCCTGCTGAGCAGGATCTGTGCATCCTTTGCCCCATATCTTGTCCCTGGAAGTGAAGCTTCTCCTCACCAGGGCCCCGAGCAAACACCGGACACCATCACACATTGGCTGGAAGAGGGAATTTGATGGTGGAGATTCTATGGAGGTTGAGCCCCATTTCCTTTCCCTCCATCTCTCACCTGTGAGTGAGCAGCAGGGAGTAATATCTGCTGGTTTATTGGGTACCTCCAGGGAGCAGACTGCTGTTGCAAGTGCCCTGCTCAGGCTGCCCTTCTGGTTCCTTACCGACATGTTTTTGATTCTGTGGCCCTCGTACCATTTTTCTTTTCTCATTTTTGCCTTCATCATGCCCCAATCAGTTGTTTTTCTCATTTTTCTCCTCTCCTTTTATCCTTTCTCTCCCTGGGAGTTCTCTATGATGCAATAACAGTAGGACAGTTTGTTTGACAGGGAGAGACCATGCGTCGATGGTTGCTTTCCATGGTGTTCCTGATCTCTGCAAATTCATCCTAGATTCCATTCTGTTCTTAACCAGCTTCTTCTAGGTCATCCAAACTATTGTTAAAATGCATTGGTGTCCATAAGGTTGTTTTTATTACATCAGAGAGACCATGGTTGCCATAAATCTATGATAAAATGAATAGCCATGTGACTGAGAAATACCCATGGACATAATTTATTCCAACTCTAGTAAGAGTTTTGCCATGCCTTCTCTTGTATCCAGGGTCAGGATGCTAGTGTTTGGATGGCTGGACAGCTAGCTGAGAAACAAACTAGTTGAAGGATCAGACTTAGAGGGCAGTGGTTAGTGGGTCACTCTCTACCTTGAGACTGGTGGAAAGTATATCACAGAAATCTATTCTGGAACTTTTTCTCAGTTGCTCTTTATCAGTGTCTGGAGATGAGAAGCACATGCTCATTAGGTCAGAAGACACAACAATGAGGGGTGAAGTTGACATGCCCAAGGGTGAGGCTGCCATCCACAGAGACCTGGATGGTCTGGAGGATGAGGCCAACAGAAAATTAATTAAATTCAACATGTATGAAGAGGAGAAGAGACAGGCTATCAAGGGAAGTGATTACCTTCCTCTTCTCAAAGCTTGTTAGACCCCATGCGCTTTCCAGCACAAGGAAGATGTTGAAATACAAGCAAGTTTAGAAGATGCCCACCAAGATGGTCAGAGCCAGAGCACTTCCTCTCTGGGGGGAGTCTGAAAGAATGAGACTCATTGAGCTTTTGAAGGGATGGCTTCAAGGAAGACCTGACCACAGACCAGAATGGTCACAAGTTTGTCCTCAAAGAAATGGAGCCAGGCTTTTCATAGTGGGACCTGGTGGAAGGATGAGAGGTAACTGGTATAGATTGAAATGAGAGAGATTCAGAACAGATTTGAAGGGGAAACATTCGCTACTGCAACAGCCAAGCAGTGGGTCAGGTTTCCCACAGAGCCAGTGCAGTCTCTATCCTTGGGATCTTTCAAGACTTAACTAGAAATAACCCTGAGAAACCTATTTAGCCTTCTTAGCTGATCCTGCTTTGAGTGGAAGTTTGGACAGGAGGCTGCCTGAGGTCCCTTCCAGCATGAATTACCCTGAGATACTGTGATCTAAATTTCTTCTCATTAAATAATGCATGGCATAGAACATTCCTTGCTCCAAGTAAAAACGCCCCAGTCTTCTGTCTTCCTTTCTGTAAGAAAAAATGAAGCATTTTTAGAACTGTCAGATTTTCTCATGGTATGAGAAATGTGTCTGTGCTGAAAAATGGCAATTTATTCTGTTGTGCAAGATAGCTGTAAGAAACCTCTACAGAAACATCTAGTATCAGGAATGTCCAGTTCATAAGAACTATATTTCTCTGTCTCAAGATATTTTTCAGTTTATCTTTCCTTAGAACAGAGTAGTCAAAAAGTTAAAATTAACCCTCCTTTGGTTGTAGTATGTTTCTAACACACCTAGTGGCAGAGAAATGCTTTAAAATATGACCCCTGTGCAACCTGATATCTCAAGAGAGTAGTTCCCACTTCTGCTTGAACTCCTTTATAGGGTCAAGTTTCAACTGGTTGATACTTGCCCAGGAACAGTTAATGGGAGACTCCAGATGGACATTTCTGGTTGTGATACTCGTAATGGATCAGCAGCCACAGTAGTAGATATAGTTCTCCCACAGCTACTGAATCCTGTTCAGCTTCTCCTCTTTATGTTCTGGTGCCAAGATGTGACACAAGCTTCATGATATTCTGGCAGAGATGGGATGTGCCAGCAGAGAGGGAAGAACAGACTGCCTGGGACATGGAGGGATGGGTACAGGTGGCAGGAAGGAACAGTTGACAAAGCCTCAGGATGTCAGCCTACATTCACATGACTGCACCATCACCTGCAGTTACAGAAGCCCTGCAAATAGTTCTCTTAATTTAAAGACAGCTCAGGTTAACAGATGTAAACACCTACCAGATGATTGTTACCCAAATATAGGATGTGAAGTAGTAGGGAATTCTAGGGGTAACCAGTTCATCCACGAAAATTAATTTTTACCAGTAGCCAGAAATCCCACATGGATGCTAGAGGGAGGTTCATCTGTGGCTTTACAGTTCTGCCTTGGTGATAAGGCTGTTTCCCACCTTCTGACTCTTGTCTGCTTTCCAGCATGTGCCTGGCTCAGCCTGACAACTATAGAACAGCACTGTCTAAAGTTGGACAGCACTTAGTTTCAATCTGGCGTGGGTATGTGGAATATCAACACAAGTAATTTCCATTAAAACCAAGTGTACCTGTGTTTGTCCCTGGTAAATTGATTGAGGATTTGACTGCGTGAGCATCCTTAAACACTGAGGGACTGCATGCATGCTTCTTGTTTATATTTATTCTCATGTGCCAAATTGTTTACATCTGTTGTGAGGGGAAGCCATGTATTGGTGTTATCATTAGCAACATTCTTCAAAGAATAGAAAAGCATCTTTTTGTGAGGTACAGGTGCAGGCATATAAATTGTGTACTAATAGTTCAACAATTTCTTTGTTAAGTCTCTGCCATGACTATAAAATAACGTGTATATCGCACTGATGACAGAAAGAAGCACAATTTCAGGTAAACAGCTGTCTAAGTACTCCTCCAGAAAATTTATGTAACTTTAGCTCCTTCCTATGGTTGAAAATGCAGTAGTCTGCAACACTGCCATAATCTTTTTGTATTGTCCAGACATCAGGTCTCACCTTGATTTAATTACTTAAAAATTTATCTGTATTTTTTAATTTCTATCTAGAGACTAGACCTTCTGTCTAGGTCAATACCTGATAGCAACAATATTGTGACCAACACATCTATAATTCAGAAATATCTCAAGAACCTTCTGGGTGATCACAAGTCCATTGGTTCTTTTGGTGATTTTTTTCCTGAATTGTACAGTACTTCATTTACAATCATTCCTTAAATGACTTTCATAGTCACCTATTCCATAACAATACATCAAATAGAGGAAAAGAGGACATAACATTTTCTCATTATTTCCATAAAGGAATAATTTACTTAACTGAAAAAAAAAAATGTAGCTGAGACTCTAAGTAATGGGGTTTTTCAGAATCAACCCTAATCTCCACCATGAAGTGATAAATGGGTGCTAAAGGCTAAGTAGATTATCCTAGGAAAGTCTCCTTGAAAGTCATTTAACAGCTAATCATATGTTAAGGTCAAATATTACCAGCTTCTCATGGGGGGAGAAGTAGACATCCTGCCTGATTTTCCTATTCTGACACAATTTTAGGAATATGTCCAAATTCAAGGATTCTGAAAATGTCCCCTGAGAAATACCCCTTCTCTGACACTTTTCCTGATTTTGATTTTATCTCAATTTGATTTGGCCAGTATCTACTCCAAGGACAACACGGGCCTCAAATATTTGGGAGAAAAAGGGCACATTGTTTTCATTTTGTTTGGCTCACATAAAAGCCTGACTATGGCACCTCCACTGCTCCAAAACAATTTTTCAATATTAAGGGGGAAAGAGCATGGAGCTTTGGGACACCAGGGCACACAAGTGGACTCTGTTCAGTCCATCTTCATTTCTTCAGTCTCCTAAAGCTCTATAATAAATATAGTCTGAACATGCTTACTTTGGTGTGAAGACAACCTGGGATAACTCCTGCAAATTTTAAGCAGCTCTGTGAGGGAAGTCTACAGTCTGAGGTGGTGATTTGGGCAGTCATAGGGGCGTGGCTGGCACAACCTGTTTTCCTTCTTAACTCACTTTTCCAAACTGTAGTCATGCCTCAGGGAAATCGTATTTCGTAACAAGAAGCTGAACACTATAAAAGAGTGCGATTGTATCATAATACGTCTTGAAACCTAATTTTTTTCTTTTCATGAATGAAAGTGCTCTCCTTCCAGAGTGGAAAGGAACACATGAATGTAGGCAAGATGATGAGTCACAGCTATAAACTCTCTCACATGCATAACATTCATGAGCATGAAGGTTTGACTGCAGTCAGCATGTGGCTGCAGCTCTTGTAGATGTGCACAAGCCAGCTGGGGCACTGATAGTGCTTTTGCTGAGGTAGCCCAGTGATGAGCATAGGCTGCAAAACCTGCTCAAGCAGCGGTGCAAGTTTTTGGGTGGTCAGCCCTCACTGAATGATGGCTCCCATGTCTATGTTGCTTTCTATACTTGGATATAGCCATCTTATCTCCCCAGATTGTACCCATTTTTTTTGCACTGTAGTGCTAACTCTAGTTGGTACAACTATGTTTTCTAAGGTTTTGTAAAAAGATTTATTTGAGAAGTACTGTGGTCCAGACACTATACAAGTAAGAAGCAAATGGGAGTTCATGAATTTTCAGAGCTGTGAAGTGGGGCAGGTGGACAACAGAGAAAAGGGAAGGAGTGGGAGAAGAAGGATCCTACTTCATCCCTTTTAACAGCAAATGACAAAATTCTTCACCCATTTTCCAGATGAAGGAAGGAAATAGGTAGCTTTCACATTATAGGAAGCTTTTAAAATGACATCCTAAATCAACAAAGTAACCTTAAGAATCTATAAAGGAAGAGTGGCATTCTCTGTCTTTGCTGAGGTGGAAGAAGGAGCTGGAAGACCTGCCAGGGTTAATGAAGATCAAACAAGCCATTCCAGCCAGCTAGATTGTTGTGTAAAACCACATTAAAACACATGGACTTTTCTGTCACACCGTGAACTGGTCAAGGCGAAGATGGTTGCTTATTTATTTGTTTATTTATTCAATTTACAAGAAGCTCTGGTCAGCATACTCCCTTAGGGCACGTATAATAAAAACAGTACATCAATTAAATAACAATGCTTACAACATTGACAGAGTGCCTAACAAAGGACTTTGAATTCCTTCAGGCCTGTCCCTTTGGAGAATACTCAGCCTGTAGCTTTCACACATCTGGAAGGTTTGAAGGAAAAAAACAGGCTGCCTGAATACATGGATGTACCTTGAGGCACAGTTTGAAGGACAACAGGAGCTTCAGCTGTTGTCTTACAGCTGTAAGAGAAGAGATTTCTCCAGTTTGAAACCATACATGAGAGAAACCTGAGATTTTAAAAGCTATTTATGTATCTACAATTGCACGTAGGCACTAGTGGGGGTTCTTACTTGCCCTTTTTTTTAAGTTTAATTCAAAACTTGTTTATCCTACAAGTGAAAATCCCATGAGGTACCAGATTGCATCTATCTAACTTTAAAAATCTGGGCCTCGATAGAATGCTGCTACATCATCAGCGTGTTAGGAGAGAGTCAGCCTCTGAGGTCTCTTTTATAGCTATTCGGTCAAGCACACTTAGAGGTAAAAACATGCTGTTTATTAAGGGTCTGCCATAGAACAAAAATTTGGCCTGAAGATAATAAAGAGTAAACCAAACAACCACTCCGTACCACTTGGTTAACGTCTGCTACCAGCTACGTGGCATGCTCCACATGTCTCCCTGTTTGCTGCCTGTGTTCCCCATTTTCTCTGTTTTGTAAGGCCAGTGCAGAGTTAGGGTAGCCAGTGGCCATGGAAGGATAAATGCCACACTCAAGACAAACTGTCTTGTTTTCCTAATGGCAGTTTTTGTAAGATGGTGGTGGACCCAGACAGTGTGCCCCATCTTGTCATGCAGAAAAAGTGGTCCTGGGGAAGAAAGGTTTTATTTTCCCTCTCAAACCCTGACTCCCTGCCAACAGGTCCACAGGAATCAATGGGGAGGCCACAGGAAAGGGCCTGTCTAGATGCATAAAAAAGAAGCAGAGAGAGAAAATCTGATTAAATCTAATTCTAGACTTTTCTTCCTAGATATCTTTAGACATAAAAGCCACCATTACTCTAAGGTTTAGTGATTTGGGGTGCCTTCTTTTTGGCATTTCCAACTTCAAATAACCCTGATGTTGGCTTTTAAAAACAGATATTTGCTCTTATTTACAAGTGGATTACAGATGTTCTGCGCTGTCAGAGTCAGACAAACCTGCAGATGTTTTGCACCTACAAAATCAGTCCAAAAGCCTTTTGGTCCAGGCACCCTAAAATCATGGGCTACTTCTGCACCAGGTGACATTAACTCAGCTTATTTTCTGCACCTGTAAAACCGGAGGGATGATGTTTAATTGTGCAAAGGGCATTTGCAAAGATCAATTAGCTAATACCTATAAAGTGCTCTGCACACATCCAGCACAACTGCTGCTGGGGCATAGCGCTCCCCTTACTCGCCATGCTCAGTAGGAGCACTGTTGCTTTAAAAAGGGAGCTTGTCCAAGCTCTCCTCCTCCACTGGATCTAAGATGGATGCTCCTGCTGCAGCACAGCCTGTGAACAGACTTTGCCCAGCCTGCTTTTTTTGTTTTTCCTGGAAGCTTGCTCCAGACAAGTCAGCTGCACTGCAGACTGAGCAGAAGCAGGAGGGCAGCTCTCCCCAGGTAAGCTACCACTGCCCCAAAGCTGCTCTTTCCCATACCTGTACAGGGCAGCACCAAGGATGCTGCCATCCTGAAAATTATGGTCCCCCTCCGTCCGTCTCTCTAGCTGACTCACAACAGCTCTCAACCAGGCAAGAGTCAAACAGCCCTGGGCCTGGGCTCTCTTACACTCCTTTCCTGGCTGACTGGCATAAATTTAGTTATGAGGAGGACAGGGAGACTCCTGTTCCACAACCAAAGCTGAGCTTGTGCCTGTTCCTTTCCGTTAGCATCACCTCTATGGAGGGACGTCTGAATGACGTGGGACCTGCCTATGGCACTATGGTCCTAGGGCCATGCTGGGCCCAGCAGCAGACCCTTCACCCCATAGTGAGGAGGTGGTCTTCAGTCACTGCAGAGGGCCAAGGGCTTGGCTGACACGGGTTCTGCATGTTTTCGTAGGCCTGCAGTCACGGGGAGAAGTTTAAGCTGTGTTGGCTCCTTTCCCTCAGAAACACATTGATTTTCCACTAAGTTCCTCTTCTTTGAGGCATTAAAAATGTCATCTTTAAAAGACTGCAAACTGGGCACTCCAATAGCTCTCCAAAGTTTCTCTTTATTTCATCCTATTATTCCCATGGACCCTTTCAAGTACACATTCCCTCTGGATAATGTCATTTTAGGAAGGTTTTTCTTTTCCCGCACCCTGGGATGGTGGTGCATTGGAAGTAGGAGATGTTCCCAACCAACACAGAGCTGTAGGTGTGCTTTTTCTCAATGACTTCAGTTTATAGGACTGTTCCGGTCGGCCAACAGTAACAGACCCTGCTAGTACCCCTCAACCCCCAGGACAAATGGAGCTTGGGCAGTGACATCAAGGTGAAAAACCCTACCCTGGCTTTTAAAGGCATTCTAGAAAGAGAAAGGTACTGTAAAGGGACAGTGGTCACTGCTGACCAGGAAGAAGCAGGTTAGGATTGTTGCCACTAGCCCTGTACTTCTCCCTGGACATGGTCTAGGAAAGAGGGTCAAGCTAGAACTGTGAGCATCAAGGGAGTGCTGTGCCTGCAAGTGCCTGGTTCAGAAGCTCCTGTGAATGAGAGAATTCATAAGAGTCCCAGGATTAAACTGTCTTCTCCTCCACCTGTTTCTGTGAGCTGCAAAGCTTTACAGCCCATATTTAAAACCATGGTAATGGGCATCAGCCCATGGAGGCAGAGAGAAGCTGCTGTCTATGCCACAATATTAAACACGCAAACCCAATAACCCTAATAATAACCCTAACCCTAACCCTTTCAGCTTTCACTGGGTTTCACTTTTTCTTTCCCACTGTGAAAAACTGGTCAGGCTACAGAACAAGATACACAGGAACTGCTGAGAGAAGAAAAACTATTTCAGGAACATTTTTCTTCAGCCGATTGGCATCTCTGTGTGGGATGGAGTCAAAGGCAGCTCCCCCTCCAAAAAGAAAACCTTGGGCGTTGATGTTTTTTTCCTTGTTGAGAGTGTTTTTTTCCCAGATGTGGGATGGGTATATCTAATAGAGGGATCTGCTCTCTCTGTTCGCCAAATAAGGGGATCCTACGAGTCCAGTGTGTCCAGATACAAGGTCAATGGTCTGTCCTAAGAATGGTGGGGTTAGAAATGACAGCCAAAGCAGATATTGTCATACACATGTTTTTGCTACACTCTTGATGGAAAATGATGTAGAATTTAGCTTTGACCACAACTACATCTCTTATCTATGAGTTTTACTTGGTTTTTTTTTTTTTTTTTTTTTTTATAGGATTAAAATTTTCATAGCTGAAAAACCATTAAATACTAAAAGCTGTGAGAAAAATGGCATTTGCCAGAAATGAACACAGAATTTCCTGTTAAAAGAATCTGAGGAAATCATTAACAATGACTGCTGAGAAAATGCTCACTTTTAATGGGAACTGGGAAAATTGATACATTTATACATAGAAAAAATTAGAAAAAAATTTGAAAACTAGAAATCTAGTTAATCAGGACTTCCTTCTCTATGTGTCAGGGAGAATTTCTGAGCAAAAGAAAAGCCACACAGAGGAAACCAAAGGTGTTTTCCTGCTTCTAGCACAGGTGGTGATAGCCTGGGTTCTACTCTGACATGAAATGTATGTCTGGCTCTCCCAGCCAGGGTGCCTACACCCTCAGCCAGAGCAAATCTTGAACACAGTATTGTGGAGCAAGTAAGACTTTACAGCATAGGATGTGGTTTTAGGCCCAGACTATTTATTTACTTATTTGTTTGTTTATTTATGTCTACCTGCAATTGTAGTTCAGTTTAATGGTGTTTTGCATTCAGCATATCAGAATTTCTTGCAAGGTGCTAGTAATGTGAAAAAGTTATTTCTCCTAAGTGCCAAAAAAGCCCAACTTTCCCATGAATTATGATACATCATCAGTTTTATTTTTACTTCTGCTTTCTTCAAGCACTTTTTCTTTATTCTTATTATTCCTCTTTAAATAGTAGTACCATATGACACAAGAACTGAAGGCTGGTTTCTGGTGGTTCCTCTCTGGAGCTGCCAGCAGCAGTCTGAATGTCTCACTACTAGAGATGGTACTATAGGCACTGGTTTTCCACTAAAAGCCAATTATGGAAACTACATTTGAAAATTAATTCCAGTCCCCTCTGAAACATTTCCAGGAAATGGTTAAGGTAATAGTAATGATTTTTTTTTATTTGCTTTTTAATTTGTTTTTGATTTTGTGATTTCTTCTGTCTCGTAACTTTTATTTAGATCATAACAGGGTTTCACACATAACTCTTATAAGATAGACTCCTTACATTCCTTCATCTGGGTATAGTCCCTAATGACTTCCCATCTATATGGGCGATTAATGATAACCAGAATTTTAATTCTGTGTGATCTAAAGGCAATGAGCTCTAAGCAATATATGTATCTTCTTAGTAACTAGAGACAAATTCCCTGAAACTGGACTCCCTGTTTGAAACTCTTTTTGGGGATGTTACACTCTGTGCTCTAGCTAGTTTAAGTTCCAGGAAGAATTGCTTCCAAGTACTTTTTATTGAAGTCCATATCCAGAGCACACCAGAAATTGTCAGAGGGATGGCACACGTAAAGTTCCACATAAATAGATGGCCTGAAAGCAATAACATGATGCAAAAATATAAAGTGTTTCATGTCGTAAAGCATATCCAATTGCAGAAATATCAAATGTATATTGATTAGCCAGGAAGCAGAGAAGGACAGAATTGGGTAGAAATGAATCCCAAAGTGAGTTCCAATGAAAAATGGGAGGCTATTGCAAAGCTAATATAAAAAAAATTGACTATAATTAGAGAATTACTGTAAGTGAGAGATGGGAGGATTATTTTGCAGGGCAATGTTACGGTTTGGGATGAAGAGATTTTAGAGGAAAACACCAAGGACATTAAGGATTTTAGTGTATAAGCTATGGTGAATTTTGAAAGAGTTAAGTAGAACAAGGTGGGATAATCAGTGATCACCTTCAAGTATATAAAAGCTATTGTTATAACAATGACTGAGATCTAATAGGCTACAACTTTTCATTACGAAAAAGAGACTAGTTAGAGAGGGTGCAGAACTGGTTTATAAAATCTTAAGTGTCATGCAGAAGGTGAATAGTTAACTGTTCCTCGATCCTTCCATTGTAGAGATAGACGATAATGATATCAGGAGTCAGAATAAACGAAAAAAAAAAAGAGAGATTGCCATAGAATTGGAAGGCCAGAGGAATGCATCACCAAAGAATGTTATGGAAGTAGGATGGATTCTAGGGGAGACATGAAAACAAATGGAAAATTATTACCAATTCCTACTGCGTCTTACTGAGGGAGTCAGACTTCCACACAGCAGGAAGGACGTGCGTGCACAGCTGGTTACTATGTGGAGGACAGTGGCCAGGTTTATATCTGTATTCAATGCATGTCACAAAATATGTGCATAGTGCAATAACTTCAGCACACTGACATAGCTGAGCTAGCTAGTTTAGTGCTAGCAGCAGTGTATTAACACAAAATTCCATGTAGACTAACCCCTCTTTTGCCCCAGCAAATACTGAAGCTCTTAGTCCTTGCTGAGCTCTAGCATGTGGTGGCTAGATTGATCACTTCAAGCTCATTTAGGTGCATGTGTATTACACTATAATCACTTGAAAAAATCAGTACGTCTACATAATGACATTCAAGTGGGGCATATATTTTCTGAATGTGCTGTGTGCGTGTTTCCACTCTGAGTCAGCAGGATCAGGCCTTTATTTCAGTTCAATTTGTCATAGAAAACCTTAAAAATTCTAATACAAGATATAAATAGGAAACTTCATATAAGTAGAGCTGTTTTGTATCTATTGAGGACTGGCAGCAATATACTTGCTTTTCTTCTTCAAGCTGATATTTAATTCAAGTATTTTTTATCCTTTCTTTCATATTTCTCTTTTAACTTTTTACCTGGCTAGAGAAGTTACTTAAAAAAATTATATCGAGTTGGTGACTTTGTAAATGATTTAACAGATCAAAATCATTTTCATAAATAATTCAGAGAGTTTTTCACTAGTTACAAATGTGAACTATGCTGGTAATGTGGCACTTTAGAATCTGTAAACACTTATGAACATGAGTACTTTTTGTAAGAGTATTCCCATTAACTTAAAAATCACTGTTTATAGGACTGCATACTTAGAGATATGGGCATTTAATTGGAAGGCATTATCTCCATCTTCAGGTGGAGAGATTGAGTCATATAATGTTATCCAAGCTGCGTACCACATGTGAATTCTTGATGTGTACGATTTTTCAGAGCATTCTCTCTGTCCTCTGCCTAACTATCTGCCTCCATGCTGTGAATACAAGGTGCTCGAGGAGAACTTTCTATCTCCATGAGCTACCCATGTCTTTGTCAGCTCGAGGTGATGCAAACCAACTCTCCACCAGCAGGGTCTGCTGTTGGCAGGAGCCACTGGCAACTCATCCCTGTCTATATGCAGCGTTTTGTGAAAACCGAGTCAGCTGCCACAAACCACCATGTGAGATGAGGCAGCTGCTGCTTGTGACAGTGGAATGAGTGAGTCCCAGCAGTCACAATGGCATCTCACAGAAGTGACAAATCTGCCTCTACCCAGATGTCCCTGGGCTCTCTGTTCAGCTCCACCCCAGTGGCCCTATTCTTCTCCTTCTTATGGCAGGACTGGCCCAGACCTTATCTACTTCTTGAGCCTTTGGACACACAAAAACGTTGCCTTATGCCTATTTCTGAAAGTGGGGGTGAAAATTTAGTCTCATATTACCCCTTGATACCAGTTCAAACATATTTTTCAACAGATGTGGAAAGATGACAAAATAGCAGCTCTTGAGCTGGTATCTTGTGACTGTAGGGTCTTCCCTGGGTGGACTTCAGTGATGTGTGCTCACAGCCCAGAGGGTATGAGTGTATCCCAGGCTGCATCAAGACAAATGTCACCAGCAGGTTGAGGTGTATGATTCTCCCCATCTACTGCACTCATGAAATACCACCAGGAGTACTGCATCCAGCTGTGAGGTTCTGAGTACAGCAAGGGCATGGACCTGTTGCAGTGTATCCAGAGGAGAGCCACAAAAATGATCAGAGGACTGGAATGTCTCTCCTATGAGGAAAGGCTGAGAGAGTTCAGCCTGGAGAAGAGAAGGTTCCAAGGAGACTATTACAGCCTTTCAGTACTTAAAGGGGCCTATAAGACAGGTGGGGATGGACGTTTTACCAGGTCCTGTCATGACAGGACAAGGGGTAATGGTTTGAAACTAAAAGAGACTATATTTTGACTAGATAGAAGAAAGATTTTTTTTTTTTTTCCCCCAATGAGGGTGGTGAAACACTGGCACAGGTTGCACAGAGAGATGGTGAATGCCCCATCCTTGAAAGCATTCAAGGCCAGATTGGACAGGGCTTTGAGCAACCTGATCTGGTTGAAAACATCCCTGCTTATTGCAGGACTCTTGAACTAGTTGAACTTTAAAAGTCACTTCCAATCTAAACCATTCTATAATTCTATGACAGTTGTTCCAAATAGATAAGTATCAGCAAAATAAAGACTTGACATCTCCATTCTACTCGCCAAAATGACCAGCTCATAGAAAGTGTAGACATAACTGAAGTCCTTGAAATGCCCTAAGCATACTGCCTCCATATGACAGAACAGCTGTAAATACTTTGGTTTAGAGGTGTGAGACTGTTTTGTTCTTAAGGAACATGTGAGGCAGTTATGTACAATCATTTCTATTTTGATGGGGGATCTTTCAAGTTTGCTTTATATTTAAATTTTCTTGTTCCTTTTGTATGTTCTGCCTGTGGTGCAAAAAGCTTTTTCCCTTTTTCTTTCATCTAATACGACTCTTTGAGAAGACAATTTCTCTTTAATCACTGTCAGAGACAGGTTTAGTTTTTAGGAGGCTTGATTAGTATTAGGGGACTTCAGAGAACAGCAACAAGGAAGGTGATTTTGAATTCTAACATAAGATTAGAAGAAATTCAAAATCATGTATGTTGGCTGAGGGTCTATAGATAATCCTGATCTTCTGGTATCTAATGGATGTCATAAGGGTTAGTGGAATTTTTAATGGTATAACAATAGAACAAAAAGTTAAGTAGTGAAAACAGGGAAAGAGAAATGCATAAATCTATACTATAGTACCAAAACTTAAGCAGTTTTCTCAATAGAAACATCAGAGAATTAAAAAACATAAAATTAAAATCCTAATATAATCGAGAGTAGATAGCTAAAAAAAAAAATCTTTGTGACTCTCTAGGTCTTTGATTTTTACTTACATTGATCTTGATTCTCACAATGTTAGGTGCAAGACTAAGTATTGCTAGTTGAACTAGCTCCAATGCAGGAGGGTGTATATGCACGTTAGGTGAGGAAGTACCATGCAAACACGACCATAACACTTCCTGAAGTGTAACTCAGTTGTTCCAAGTTAATTCGTCCATTTCCACAAAATAATGCCTTTGAAAGGCAGACATTGTTGGAAAACCTGGAGCTGAAAGGTTGGCAGCTTCCAGAGAGGCCAGCAGAACAGGAGAAATCTTAGCAGCTGAACAGGCAGTGGCTGTGATCAAGTAGCTGGATCAATGCACTCAAGTCCAAAGAAGGCTAGCGGACTCAAAAACCTGAGCAGATCTGTGGGCTCTCTTCTCATATAGTGACACCCACGATGTATTTTCTTCTGTGTATCCCGTTAGCGCAAAAATGTGGACATAGATTTTGCAGGAATCATTGCTCTTCCAGTTTGACTGTGATTTAAATGCCTTTCCTGGCAAATGGCAATTTATTTCTGTGTCTGTGATGAGTCTGTTGTAAAAAAAAAAAAACAGAAGGATCTCTGACCAAATGTTTTCTTATGGCATTTTTCTATATGTGACTGTCACTTAATGAAAATAAATGTCTTGGCCAATTGCGAAATGAGTTATTATTCAAATCTGTCATTCAGATAAATCTTCCTTTTCTGAGGTTTTCCCACATGACTCTGGGTCAGGTAACTGTTTTTCACCTGAAAGCAACTATTACTTTAAATGTTAAGGGATGAGTTTTGTGCCTGTGTTTGGTGCATCTTAACACTGAAATGAAATCACAGGTGAAACCTGTTCTGGTTGAAAATCTGTAATAGTGGCAGGAACTGGGGAAGAAATGATAATTTTAACATCCTCCCTTTTGAGAGCACAAGCCAGCTGAATGCAGTTAGATTAAAGAGGCTAACTGGCTGATTGTCTTTCCCTTCTTTGAAATCTGAATTTGAAAATAATGCAGGTGATTATAATTAGGCCCTATGCATATTAATTAGAAATCACATTTGTGAACACAGTTTTCAATCAGGACATTGTGGGATAAATTCTTCTATCAGAAATGCTAATGATTAGTACAGATTGGGAATTACTGATCACTGAAATCTCTAAGATAGGTGGATATTAGAATAGCCACAATAGTTAAAAGCACAGTTTTCTGGCATTTTATAGTAGTGTCTCCTAAAAATATTGCCATGCCACCCTCATTCCAAATTAATGCTTCTAAGGCCAGTGATGTAGTGTGCTCACACCTTAAGGTAGCACTGTGATTCATGTTTTAATGATAGTGGCTGCCGGCTGTAACTATGGAATGTATTGTCATGGAAACTACACTTTTCTATATTTACACCAGTGCTGGTTATGCGAGAGACAGTACTTGAAAGAAAATCTGTATAATATATAGCTTAATAACAAGATAGGCAAGCTAGGAATAAACAGATCAAAGATTCAGCCATGTTACAGCTGGTGTTTGCCACCACAGTACGTTTCTAAACAGGTTCAGTCACTGTTTCAGGTGATAACCAGCACAGTGAGTCCGAAAGAAGTGCTGCTGCGGTGTCACTTTGGACTCACAGGTCAGACAAACTCATAGCTACTGAATAGCTACTTATGGGCGTCCCCATAGTGAACTCACAAGGCATGGAATGCTCATGTCCAGGCTGATAGCAAAAGAAGTGTGAGTTGAGTGAATTGAGGACACTGGATTGAAAGAGCTTGTTGTTTGCAAAAAATAAATCTTCAGAAATGGAACTGGGTTGTAATTCTAACTATGAAGCAGTTCTATTTGCCACTTCCATCTAGAAACTACTGCAATTTTACTGAGCTTGGGCTCCTGTGAGCTCTAAGTTTAAAAATAGAGAGTGAGAAACAATAATCAGAAAACATTATACCAGGTTGAAATTTAGCCACACACAAAATTTGGTTAAAAATAAAGTGTATGGTGCAATAGTAGGATCAAGGCTGTTCAAGAAACTGGTTCTTTTATGTTTTTGAACTTTGCAAAGCAAAGGTAAGTTATACTGAAGAAATTATACTTAAAGTTTAGGTATATGCATACATGCAACACACACGCACATATCTATATTTACATAAATATAAAATCTTAATAGAAGAGGCTGCCTAAGTAAAGGTCTGCAGTCTCAGGCAGCTCTTTTCAAAAATTCTGTACTATTCACCCTCTGTACTGCTTGATCTGGCTGCACAAAGAAACCTCCATTTGCCATTTTCTCTGTATTGTTGTATAACATATTTCTACTCTGGGTTTATTGCAGAAAATTGTTTCAGTTGTGACTTAAGAACTCACTTGCGATTGCCAGGGAGACAAGCTGCTCTCATTTCTTTAGAAAGAGTTTCTAATTTGATGGGCAGAGCTTAGTGAGTCACAGAAAAGCAGGGTCAGGGCACTGTGAAACAACTGCTCGGTTTACCTTGCTATCAGCTGTGAAATCATTGAGGATATCACTTTACTTTCTATATCATAGCCTTTTCATTTTATATTTGTGTGCCTGCCATGACCAAACCTAAAACTGGGGGATATATTAATCCAACTTTTGATATAAATAATCCTCTTAAAAATCACAGCTAGCGATTTGCTCATCCAAGTGCTTTATTATGCATTTTCAGCTGGTGTTGCTTTAACTGTAGGAGCAGTGACAGCTGTAACTGAATCCAGACCAGCGTTATGCTCCCAAACTTCTTTAATTATTGCATTTCTGGAATACGGCAAGGCATTTGCAGGTTGCAGGGTAGTAGTACTAGCTGGAGTCATTAGTTCTATTGCCTCAAAGGCAGAGTTTAAAGAGGGTTGAGTTTTTAGCTTCATGCTGGTGCATTTTCCGTGTAACTTCATATCTTTATTCAGTGTCTCCTGCAATCCTTCAACCTGTCTATTTGTAAATTTGTGCCTGGAGAAAGCTCCCATGTGGCAAGCCAGGATTGGATAAATGTTGCTTGTATTTCTCTTATTGCATACTCCCAGCATCTGGGATTTTCAGCTTTGAGTACAGTTTGTTTCATGCTGAGATTCATCTTTTTGGGGGAAGCAAAGGTCATCGCTTCTTCGGAGTTACGACTGATTTGATTCTTTTTCACGGGGAGGCGCTGGGAAGGGAATCCTTACTGGAATGCATATTGATAAAGGCTGAGGATTCTGGCTTCTTAGATAAGTAATTTTTTTTTTCTCTTCTCTCCACACTATGACTATGTATTGCAGCAACTCACTGGCTTTTTACCAAATCAGGAGCTGCAGTATTTTTCTTCCGATGGAATAATTTCAGCCCACTTCAGCTAGCATGACAATCTTATGTGATTGTTATGAGTAGGCGTTTACATCCTTTTACATGCTAATACTGCCACACCTGCTAGTCCCCCTCATTTCCATTTCTCTCTTTTTTTTCTTTTTTTTTCTTTTTTTTTTTTTTTTCCCCGATGTAAAAACTAATTTCCCAGAGGAAGGGAAATCCTGAGAATCGTGATCAATGCTGCATCGTTGATTCATCAACAAAGAAGGGAATGGCTGAATGGGACCCAGGTAGAGATTCAAGCAGGCTGCTTCTGACCAGCAAGAGAAAAGCTAGCTGTTGAGCAGCATATGTTGCCACTCCATGTGCTGTGTTAGCTACTTGTTTTTAGCCTTCAGTAGGCTGCCACTACTGCAGCACTAAAGGAATGTGCCCTATTGTTAAAAATCCTGACTGCTTTACACCAATGATTTGCCACTGCAAAGTTGCATGCACCAACAACACTTTATCGTTGATGTTTGGATGCAAGGTAGGATGTGGTTAATATATTTAAATGCATGCTGTAACTCCTTTGAATATCTGTGCTGTTTAATTTCGTGTCTGACTAGAGATTTCACTGCAAATTATGATCTGTTGGCTATATATGAGGGCTTACAGCTGGTATGTTTTAAATGTTAGGAAAAAAGAGATCAGAAGTAAAGCTTTCTTATTTCCCAGGGTTATACAAGTGTAGATTTACATGGGAGAATCTAACGGATTGTGAAGCATTTGTTTTAGAGTTGATTGTATACTTAGCTAACAGTGCTAAGATTGCTAAACCACTACTCTGCCATTTGCCTGGCTTTATTGATTTGGATGTGTATACTGTTATTACAAAACCAGAAACCAGCAAGACTGAATATATTTTTTTCCACTTATATTGTTGACATGGTTTGTAACCAGAAGAGCAATAGTGAAGTATACAATCCTGTACTTCTCTGTAAGAAAGAAACAAAGTAAGTTTCTGAACCCATTTTTAAGTGTACAGGAACATCTTTAAGTAAGTGTTTTCTTCTTGGGACTGGACAATCATTTAATTTTTCATTTAAATTTAAATCATAAGGTGGCGCAGTTAGCCAGAGAAGTTTCTTTTCTGGCTGTGTAATGCAATCCCATCCCACTTTTTTTTTAACAAAAGTACTGGATTGAACTATATTTTTCCCCATATGCATAATGACTTGATATTCGAGTATAACCAATGTTGTTTGTCATTTTACTGAAATAATTAAAAAGTATGAAACATTTTTAAAACTTACTGGTTTTGGGTAAACAAGTTTGGTTCTTGGATTACTGGGTCAATTTTAAAGATTTTACTAGGGGGTTACAGATTTTGTCCCAGTCCTTTTCTTTGCTATCCTTAAATACTGTACAATATTAAAGCTGTTCCTCTATGTCTAAATAGAGTAGGAAATGAGACTTATATATATATATATACATATATATATATATATAAAGAGTGATAGTAATTATTTTAATTGATCTGTGTAACTTTGCTAATCCTCAAAAACCTCTAAGCTACAAAAATCAAATTCTAGTTATACAGTCCACAAACTAGAGAAAAAAATATGATTTTCTGATTTTCTATGTGACAGAGTAGCCTAAATAAAATGAAGAAACTTTGTGAAATAGGTTATAGATGGCTTAATGCTCCCTAAATGTAGTTCAACTACAAGTTAATGACAGATCCTATATTGCTTCATATAATAAACTTGAACTCAAACTAGGTTATAGTCAAACATATACAAATTATTTGTTGTCTTCTCCTCTAACTATGGCCTGCCTACATCTCTGGTTACTTCAGACTTTGCTGAACTAAAGTTTCTTGTTCCTTCGCTTCTGTTTTAAATAGGCAAGAATATGTTCTATTAGTGAAAGGGTTATAATTTAATTGCTGTGTCACGATGCTACTAGTGATATAAATAGCATCAAGAGTTTAACAGTTTAAAAGCTTTTTTAATTTGAATTTTTTATAAGAACTATTTATATTTATTTTTTTACTTTACCTTTAAAAACTTAAATCCTCTTGTTTTCAAGTGTTAAATTCTAATTAATAAAGGTGAATTGTTAGTCAGAGGGGAAATTAAATGCAAGCCACCCTTCTACAAAGGTAGGCCAGTGGCCTAGGGACTAGTATCCAATTTGTATTCCTGCCTGTAAGCGTGATTTTCAAAGGATATTCTTTGATGAACTTGAGTTCTTTCATGATTTTCAGATCCTGTTAGGAGGAAGCAAGAGAATAAAAATCATAAATTCCAAAATTTTTCCCCTCCTCTTTCTTTAGTGCTTCAGGCTCATTGCGTTAGTCACAGTCAATGTTTTATCTTCTTGTGGTGGTGTATGAACTACTTCTCAAATGAAAAGTGGATGTGTGGGATAGTGATCATTTTCAGAGAGATGAGAACAAGCATGAGTGAACTGATTTATCTTGGGCTGGTTCAACACGTGTCAGATTAGTACCCTTTGATACCACCATCAAGCGTGCATGAGGTACACCGGTATGTGTACAGAATATCACCTCACTTCAAATACTTTGTCTTCATTTCAATTTTTTCTGCAGCCCATATCTAAATACATGACTTTTTGCTTTGGACAACATAGGGTTATATTTCTAGGTTTATGGGTGCAGATCGATTGTTAACAAGAAAAGAAGTTTGAATAAGAAGTAAGAATGTTTCTTTTTAGGAAATCTTTTAACTACATGGCGTGAAGTCAGGGATCTAAGCATGGTCATAATATTATGACTTCTACTAACATGTGGTTCTTGAACTCAGGAAAGGGAGTAATATCCTGGAAAGACAGTTTATGTTTTGGGTGGCAGAGGAGAAAGTAGACCCTCAGAATAGGAGAGTTTTAAAATATAGATAGTGGAATAGACAAAGAGGAATTCAAAGTACAGGCAAATATCTCCAAGTGCTAAAATAACCAGGTCAGGTTATTATCTGGCTCCTTCCAAAATGACAGTGCAAGATATAGGAATGCAGTATTGCTTACACTCTTGATTTACACTTTTTAATTTTAATTTTGTGTCAAATACAGACTTCTATTCCTATGGGCACAGAAGTGAGTGAGAGAAATGCACCACATGAGAACAATCACACCCATTTTTATCTGTTCTTCATGCAATAATTTTACAGTCTTCTCACTCTTAACAGGTGGTTCCAGGGAGTTACTGTTCATGTCTTACTACACCATATGTTGAAAAGAAGGCAGTGGAGGAGCCATCACTGTGCCTGCAGGAAGCTTTCCTTGTCAGCTTGATTTCCTGGACTTTGATAGTTGACCTTGTCCTGGACCTTTCCTTTCAATGATGTCCAGTTTTATGATCCTTGACCTTGAAATTGCAAATAATTCAGAGCAGTTTAATTTGAAAGACAGGGTAGTGTCTACCTGAAATGCCACAATTGCACTTTAACACACTTGAACAGTTTTCCCGTTTCTAGTAGAGAGGTACCAGTGTTCCCATCACAGCAGTACAGAGCCGAAGAAGAGAGGGGATGAGCAGGTTTTAAAATATGTCTGTCAGATGCCAGGAGGTGTTTTGCAGAACTGTCTTGTTCATGCTCTTGCAGGATTGGCACATGCATGTGTATTCCCTGAGTCCGAGAGATGCTCCACAGCTACCGGACAGATTCATTTCCACAGATTGAAGGATGACTTTTGTGTAAGATAGACCCACATTCACATATCTCTCTTAAGAGGAGTGCCCAGACATATATCAGATTCTCACTGAAGATGCTGAAACTTAAATGCATGCTAAAATGTCAGTATGTGCTTACTCATTTTGCTGAATTGTTCGTTCAGTATTGCAGAAGTTATCTCCAGGCTCTTAATATCCTGTTCATTTTGCTCTTATTAAGAGAACCAGGAAGGGATTTCAGATTGACTGACATGTTTCCTCAATTATATTTCAGCCACAATTCTGACTCTCACATGGAAGTGTTATTCTGTCTTACCTCTTTTACTTTTATGTACTGAAAATTGATATTGAGGAGATTCTACTGAAAGATGAATGACTTCTCTGTTTGTTGACCTTGACCAGCTATTTTGATAAATCCTACTTTCCTTTTGATTTAGGTTTATTTTTATATCTGTCCTAGCATAATTTAATTTCTTTTTTAAAGGGATAAGATATACTTACCTCTCTACCCTGTCTCCTTTTTTTTTCCTCCTAGCACTTCTATCCCAGCTGGTCCTCCAGCACAATAGCTGGTTTTGTTAGCTTTTTTTCCTACTTTTTCTCAGTTTTAGCTGAAACAGAAAAATAGTGACATATTCCTCTATCCAAGGTGAGCATGCATGTATACGCATTTGTTTCTTCAACTGCCAAAACTTCTATGCTTGACATTCATATTTATTATTTTTATCATTATCAAACTACTAGAAAACTACTAGTTTTCTGTAGTGGCATTATTAGTCTCTTGAACAAACTCTGGTATGTCAGTTCTTAATTGAGAATAGTCTCTATATAGTCTCTATATAGTCACAGTCTAGAGCTGGTTACTTTAAGAAGCAGAATTTGAGATGACTAGAAAGTACTTCTCCAACTAGGCATGATACACAGACCTGCTCAAGGCCCCCCTACATGCTTTACCTTCTTGATGTATCCACATGAATTCAAGCACAATGGATGTGACTAGTTGGAATATTCATTCGAATTTAAAATTATTTTTTTACATTAATCCCTCAGCCCTACCCATGTGTCCGGATTTATTTTGCATTACAGAGTAGGTTGGGGTGTGGAAACAGGATGCCTTTTTGGTGAAACTAAGCAGAAAGATTCACTCCAGAAATAAACCAAGTATTCTGCAAAAATCTTGTGTATATTCAGTTTATAAAACCAGATTGACACTATTTTAAAGTATAACACAAAACATATGTGTGATGATATAGTTGAGTCCTTGTATACCAGCTCCTCATTCTGTGGATCCGCCCCTACAGCTTGCAGATGTGGACATAACCTTTGACTCCACTGACGTATTTAATTTCTGATTTTTTGGGGGCCTGAACTGGAGAGATGTAAAAATACAATATATTCATGATCATGCTGACTTCTGTGATCCATCTATAGAGACCGATATATTCTATAGGGTTCCAGAACCTTTGAAAGAGTTTGCTGCCTATTCATGGGCAATCAGCAGAGTAAGTCAGCTGGAACATTGCTGCCACTTGCTATGCATAACATTGACAGTGGAACTGAGAAACCTACTTCAACATATTATTCTTGTTAGGCTACTGTGGTGTTAAAATAAAAGTGCTCAGCAATAGAAGGAGCTGCAGAGGAGATGCAGGATTGCCACTGGCAAGAGACTCTGGGTATGATCACTTGAGTCACAGAGGATTTGTGCATTAGAGTACAATGCTCAAGGCAGGGAGAGTTTTCTTCTCCGGCATTGCATCTATGCAAACTAGACATGGGGTGTAAGCCCGGACAAATTTACCTGACCGTATCTTTTTATTTCTGTTAGGCATTCCCTAACCTCCTACAGTTTAACACTCCTGGCTGAAGAACAACTGCAAGCTTCCTCCTGCAGTTCCCACCTGTCATCAATAAGTGTGGGAAAAGAGCTATACATTGTATGCAAAGGCCACCAGCCTGAGATCTTCTGAGGCCAAAGTAGCAGGTTATAAGGTGTAGGACCTTGCCAAGAACCCCTCCCAGTATTAAAAAGTTTATAAAGGTTCATCCTACTTTTTAGAACTTCTTGTTCCTCACCACTGAGAAGCATTGCGCTGGTGAGGTACTCTGGTACCAGAGAGGAGTTGACAGCAACTTTGTAGGTTACCCTGAGTTTGTTATCCTGAACTCAGTGTGGGTGCTGCTGAAATCATTATTACAGGAGACACAGGATGGCAGAAGCCTAAGGAGAGGTAGGAGGCAGCAGCAGGAAGGTTCTGGTGTGACAAAGGGAGGAAAAGGCATGAGGAAGGATGATATGAAGTCAGCAGCTTAGGGGTAGGATGAGAAGGCAGCGGCCTGGGCAAGGGTCCTGAGGAGGCAAGAAGAAAAGGAACCAAAACTAGCAAGGTCTGGCTAAATTGAAAATGGAAAAAAAAAATATTTATATCATGAACCTTCTGAAATTTTAGGCCCATCCCTTCAATCATGCGGGGGTTATTCAATCACTGGTTAGGGAATGCAAACAAGCATTACTGTTTTGTCTTATTTGGAGTGAACTCACTTGCCAGCTGTCACCCACTGGCAATGGCCAACGTCTGAGAGGGAAATGCCAAGGCATTTTTCGAAAAACATAAAATCATATGTTAAAATTATTTCTGTTTGTATGAGAGTACCATGTCTCATTTTCTGCCACTGCCCTACCCATGAGCTCCCTGCATGCTGTGAAGGAGCTGGGTGGCTGGTGGGAGATTCCCTGAGACAGTTTAAATTAAGAAAACAGTCCTAAAAGTGGCTTCTTTAATTAAGATGTTTGGGGTTTATTTAAAAAAATTTCTACACTAAAGGAAATTTCTGTTGAAGGTGAGTTCCTCAATCCCTACACCCTTTTGAATCACTGGCCCTTTTTCCAAATTTTGCCAGAGCATCTTCTAGCTGCTATCAGTGGCTGGACACTGGACTAAATGTCTCACAGTACTTACTATCATAGAATCATAGAATGGTTTCTGTTGGAAGGGATCTGAAAGACCACCTAGTTCCAGCCCCATCTTTTTGTGATGCTTCCGTCATCACAACAGGAATATTCACTGGTAGTGCAGCAATGGAGTCTGATTTTCACCACTCTGGATTACTTAAAATTCATCTGAAACTAAAGGACAATATGAATACCCTCTGTATTATACCTGTGAACATATAGCCATAGTGGGAAATGGTTTTCTTTTTTAAGCTAGTAATAAAGAGCTGATTGTTGTAGTTCATAAGCACGGCAATAAAGTTTACCTATGGAAAAAGTAGAACAGGAGGCACACAGCTAATTGTTACTGAACAGTTTGAAGAAGTTCAGAGTTTTCTCAGACACTTATTTTTTCAAATATATTTTTGCTTTAAATTATACAAAATAATTACATAAAATGAAGTACTTTCAAATAGAAATTACTTGATGCACAGCTACTTGAGCTGCTTGATTTTGCAAACTAATTATTGACTAAGAGAGGACTATATATAGACATTCATCTTAGCTGTAAAAGATGTCACAGAAGAGAATGATGATAAAGAAGTGTTATATAAATATATTTAAGTGATAATAGCAATAGAACTGAAAACTGTCACTGAACAGTTCTCCTGATCTTTGAAAAGGAGCTTTTATGTTTCCAGTGTAGCTGTCAGAAATATTCTCATTATTAAAAATATATATATTTATTACTTTCACTTTTCTGACTATATTTCATTCAGCTTTAAGCATTTGATACTAATAAGCATTAAGGACAGGATTTTTTAAGAGAGCCTAGCTGGGAGTTGTACTGAATGTAATGGAAACCTGAATGAGAAGAAAGATTACTGATGGGAATTCCTCTGAATCCCTGTAGAAGTTAATGATCTATAATCCCAGGAGAGATGGCACAGAATGATCTGATGAAGTATTAAGGCAGTTTGTGCTGTTCTTTTGAGTCACTTGGCTATTGAGTGTACTGAGATTATCATTGAGAGGTAAAAATCTTCACAGAGCTTTAGTGAAGAATTGTGTCCATTAGGTACTCAGATGATCCCCAGCAAGTTGTATGTGACCAGTAAGCAGGTTTACTGGGAAAATGTCTGTCACTCTGTTGAACAGAAAAGGTTTGGTTTTCATTTTTTCTCAAACTGACATTTCAGAAACCTTGATTCTGAGAATCCTGACACATTGCTTTGAGGAGATTTCCATTAGGAGATGCTGACAGCTATTCAGTGTAATTAAGATGGAATATGCCAAATGTGAATGTTCAGAAAGATGTTAACACTGAAGTCCACACAGTGAATCACCTGGAGGCACTGTAGATGTGGCATATGTGGTACAGAGCCTGTGTCAACATGTGCTTGCTGGACAAGGAATGTAGACACCTCATTTATTTACAAGATGTGAGCTCATCCCCTATGGAAATAGACCTGTAACTGCAGACCAGTGGGCCAGCTGCAAAAATTTTAGAATATACCTATATTTCTAAGTAAAAGAGGACTAATGAGTATAGTCGAGAACTCAACTCCCAACATTCAGTGTTGCAAAATTGTTAGTTTTTTTCATTAGCTGTGTTTTGGGCTGGTGCCAAGCTCTTTTAAGACAATTTGTGGACATGGCTTGAAGGATTGTTCATTCCAGGAACTCTTTCCAAGAGGCAGTATGGATGGGACTGCATCAAGGAAGATTACTTGCAACGTACCTTCAAACAACTCCAAACCCTACCCCTTGTCTTTTTGTGATATTTAGGAACCTGCAACACATCTCAGTTTCATTTAATAAAAATACTACTTTAGTAGCAACTTGGATATAAGTCTCTCTCAGGCACTTGGCCCAGGAACCAAGGATCATGCTAAGAAATATATGTATTTAGCACAGTAGATGTAGTATAAAGTCTCAGTCATAATTCCACAGCTCAGACCTTGAAAATCTAACAAATAGGACAGAGACTGTAACAGCTCCATCAGACTTGGTTCTTCTTGACCTGCAACCACTGAACACGTGACAGCCCACCTGGAATGTACCCAGGTGTATTATGTTAGAGATCCAACCCAAAAATTGCAAGAAACTTGTGTTGAACTTACTTATCCAAAGGCGAGAGACCCCATGTCCTGCACAGACAGGTCTGCCACCCTTGAATACTTCCCACCATCTTAGCTATATCCATTTACCCTTTACCAGCTATGGGTCCTTCAAGTAAGAGAGGCATTTAAATTCAGTAAATTAAAGTGTTTCAGTAAATTAAAGTGTTTCATAGCTATAAAGGCATTGAAATTAGTAATGCACACTTGTCTACTACCTTATAAGATTTATATGGCCTATAACAATCACTTGTTAACAGTATGTTGTTAAACTGTGTTAGTCCTGGACCTTACATTGTTTATGAGAAGTATTGTCAGCTGGCAGCGAGATGACTTGGAATTCTTATATATCCCAGGGAAATCCCTGTCTGTGTAAAATATAGTTCCATAACAGTATAATCACCTCCATAAAATATCACGGAAATAGCCTGTGCCAGAGAGAGTTCTGTGACCTTGATTTAGGGCAGGGAATGGGAACTCCTTATTTCTATTCCTGGCTCTCACATAGAATTCCTATTGTGGTCTGAGGAAAACTGTGCCTTGTATCCCTTCCTAGAAAATCAAGTTGATAATACCTGTCTCAGAGGAATATTGAGAATTAATAGTTATTGTATATAAACAGCACTGAAATGAAATGAACAGTGCAAATACAATGCACCATTGGTTTAAAGGATCAACATAAAGCCACGGTTAGGCAAAGATAGGGGAGGATATAAGTGAAAATAGAATGACATTAGTGAAAATCAGAGCATTTCCTCCTCCTCCTTTTTTTTTTCTGCCAATCCTTTTTCCCACAGTATTTATTTCAGGTATATCTTGAAATACTATTATTCATCCTTTTTTCAAAGTACTTCCTCTAGGCCTCAGCTTTCACATCCATTTTGTGTTGATGTTTTGTTTTGTTTTGTTTTGTTGTTGTTGGTTTTTTGTTTTTTTTTTTCACTAGCAAATAGTTGTAGATGAATTGCAAGTCCATGAAAAAGTGGGTTTGAGAAGAAAGTGCTGACAGGCTCTTATCTCCACCCATCCAAGTAGTGCTACTATCTCCTAATTTATTATACAAAATTGCTGAAGGGGAGAAGCAGTTTCCAGAACTCTGGTTATTTGAGTTTTTGTTTTGTAAAGATTATTTAAAAATAGTTATAGGATACATGAGGAAGGAAGCTGGTGAGCAGATGAAGATACACTTGTTGTAAGGAGGCAAATTAGTAACTGCATCATGCAAATCTTGTGAGTGTTCAGGAATTGGGGTTAAGCTGATGCTAAGAGGGACATTCAGCCCAGTTCAGAGGGCCATATGGCTCTCAAAATACACATTAAATACCAGACTCTGCAGCCTACAATAAATTAAGCAAAGCACGGTAGAGTGCCATCAAATCCAAAACACCACAATCTGCAGAGTTGTAAGGGCAGGTCTTTTCAGTGTTTTTGTACCAGCGTTTTACATTGTACCTTTTAAATAAATTTATACTTTTCCTACTCATTACTTTCCCTTCTCTGTGTTAGTGTTTCCTCTTGGATTCCAGGTCCTTAGCTAAGAAAGATAATAAATGAGCTTGTAGGAACTAATCACTTGACAGCATAAGAAAGCATAAGAAATTTTTGCACTGGCAAAGCTAACTGAGGACTTACATTCCGAACAGAGTAGTTTGGTATATAAAATAACCAGGACGATATGTTTTCATAAGATAAAGTTTGGTGATACATTTGGAAACATGTATTCCTTCCCAGAACAATTAAGAAAACTCAGGGGAGGAGGCAAGAGCAGAGGAGGGAGAAGAAGATGACCTAGAAAATGCACTTGCGGGTCTAATTTTGTGTGTATGTACGTATTACAGAGGAGATGTTGCACCTCCTCCCTTAAAGCCCTGGTGTTTTGCACTCTTTTCTATATGCATCAACCCCCACGTGAGTTCTAGACATGCAGGTCTTTAATTTTCCAGCATTAAGGGCATGTCTTTTCAGTGTCTTGAAGATCACAGCCCTGTAAAGATGTTGGAATAAAGCAGAGAGAGAGAAGAGAGACTTTGTGAATTAAACTTTCAGGGGATGGCAAGGTCTGGTTATGATTAAGTACTTTTTGTATTAAAAGTGTTATTGTTGCAGGGCTTTCGTGCTTGCTTCCTCGGATAAGGTACAGCTGTAGGGACAGAGGAGCACCGTCTTCCTCACAGAGCTGGAATTTGAACCTCAGGTTATTGCATCGTGTGCTGAAGCCAGCTTCCTAAACCAGAGGTTTAATTTGTTGTCTACATTTGACTAATCTGAATGGAACCGATGTATAAATCTCTTACTGATGCTGGATTGCAACACTTTTTACAGAGCATTAGCAACTACTACTTTCCGTGTAACTGGAATAAAAACACTCAGAGAGCCAGAGGAATGGAGATGCTCTCAAACTAATCCACATTCTGCGTGCAAACACCAGCTGTTTCTTGACTGTTTTTGTTCACCAGAAGAGACAGCGTAGAGCTCCATGAGTTAATAAAGTTTCAGTTATTAGGAGAGAGTTAGTTGTTCTGTAGTCTGATGATTTTTCTTTACTGTCTTCAGTTATTCATAAAAGAAAGAAGCCCTGATAGGAATGGGTCAGCTCACATTATAAGAACGTGTACAAAGTAATCACAGAATCACAGAAATTTTGATTGGAAAGAACCTCTATAAATGACCTCATCAAAATTTTGCTGAAAGCAGGAGAAATGAGAGATGATTTAGCATACAGCTGTACACCTCTCTTTGCAGAAGAAATGATTTGGGTTTTAAGTAATGCTAGGTGAAATATCTTTTCAAATAGACTAGAAGGAAATATGGGAAGCACAGTTCAATGTTTAAAACTAGGGAAAGGAGGTTAAAAGTTCTGAACATTAGTCCCTGTTCTTCAGCTGATCCAATAAAACAAGTCTAGAGAGTCGATTTGGCCTCTTTTGATTAAAATTGGAAGTGTTGTCGCGAGCCATGATAGTAGTGGGTACTGTCACAGGGGTAGGGTTTCACCTTCTGTGCCTCAGTTTCTAAATAAGTTTCTAAAAATGACCCAGTAGTGTTTGTGAGATTCTAAGGTCAAGATTCTTGAGATAATTAGATACCAACCCCCTTGGCTTTTGACAGGAACTAAGTACCTTCTAAGGATCTACCCATGCAGCACTTCTCTTTCTCCGTTGCTTCCTTCATTCAGCCTATGCCTTATCTCCTACTCTGCTTTGCTTTACTTCACTTCTCTGATACACATATATGCCTTCTCTACTGTTCCTGGATCTTACTTAAAATTCACTGTTAGACCCCAGGTCAGTGGATGTGGTTGAGAAGGTTAGAGAAGTTAAGAGCGCATTTGTAGAGCAAATGGCAGACAGGAATAGGGAAATGTGTCCATATCCTCTTACATATGTGGACATGCACACAAACAAGTCACTAAACTCTGCACTCACCTGTCAGATTAGCAGTACTCCCACTCTCAATTCTGAAAATTTGTTGACTGTAGGCCTTGGATGCAATGGTGAGTGGGTGGGAGAAGTGGAATGTCTGTTTAAGGCTGTAAACTGCATTTGAAAGTGTCAAAAATGTTTGTGATGAAGAGGTCTATTTGCCTTATATAGAAAGTGCACATTGTCAGATCCCTGAAATTTCTTATGCAAGAGTGAGAAGTCAAAGAGGTGTTTGAATGCTGCAGTAAATAATATTGTGAGTTGTTGCCAAAACTCTAATAAGTTAAATCCTGCTAACGTATTTAAAGCATTTCTTTCTTAAGGAGGTTATAACTCCTTGAATTAATTGAACTAAATTTAAAAAAAGACAAGACAAGGAAAGGGAGCAGATTCTGCTTTGACTTTCCTGCACAAATTATTCCCCTAGTTAGATGGTGAGAAGCTGATGCAGAGACCCAAATTAAGACTGATATCATATTTTAGTGACATACCTCCATGTGAGTAATTTCAGATTTGACTAAACCTTTGAAATTACTAATTTAAAGACCAAAGCACAGTACATCTTAATCAGATTCTATTGCTTTGTGGATTTTAGCTTCAGAAATTAGGGTTAGGGGTTTTTATTGAGATGCTTTTCTCAGACTTTAGTCAGAGTTAGTACCTAAAGAAATTTGGTTATTTGGTCTGAACATATTGCTACCTTTTTAAGCGATACAAGGCCCCAGAATATTGGCTTCTTTTGCTTTTCCTATAATTAAAAAACTTCACAAAGAATTAAATGAGTATTTAGTACAACACTACAGTGATTGTCCCCTGGTGTCTGTTGGATTTTAGTTGAATTTAGGGTCATCAAGTTTTGGCACAAAATTTCCCAGAGATGACTAATGTAGTCATGTATTAGGTGGCTTTTTAAAGTACAAGTTGCAAAACAGAGAACTTAAACACAGCACTTCACTGGTCTTCCTTATCTATTATATTGTTATCTTCTGCATGTGAATAAAAGTTCTGATAATCTTCGTTCACCAGCTGCAAAACAAAATTTATTTTCCGGGTGTGACTAATAAAGAATGTTTTGTCATTCAAAAAGACTACTGTGTACTACAAGGGATAAGAAAATAATGAAGCTGTAGCAGGACAAAAGAGAAGATGCTGAAAAGAGCTGTTTTTGAACTTGTTACTCTGCAAATTGCGTTTTCTGTGTGTGAAGTTTTGAAAATGAAATTAAATTTTTCCTCTTCATAATAATTTACTTGAGCCTGTGGTATGCAAGTAAAATAATTCTATGTCTGACACACACATGATTATATAATGATGTTTAAAGTTACAATACCATTCCCAAAAGAGAAAGACCTTCTAGACACCCCCCATGTTTATGGTTTAATAGATGAGATACCAAAAGAAGAGCAAAAGTTGTGGTGACCTACTAGCAGTGTTTATTATCCACTACATCTGTTTTCATCGCTTCTTTGGCTGTAGATAACCCATTGGCCTTGCCTGCAGAGTTGACATAAACAATCATTTAGCAGCTTGCTGCTTGACCCTTAAGAAGGGTGCAGACTGCTTAGAGACATTGACTTGCCGCTGTTCCCTGACCCAAAATACACCATTATACTCTGCTACTGACTACAAAGATCAGGTTCAGGCGCAATCGCACAACAGAAACACATTTTAGAACAAATGCACTTTGAAAAACTGGCAAGTGAAAAAGGCTCTGATTTTTTTAAGGAGCTCTGTAACTGTTGCTGTATATTTTTTGGTCTGAATGTCTTCATTTTTTAAAAAATCCTTCAATAAGTGTATTGAGAACTTCTATTCACTAACCTTAGGGCAAAATTATATTGAACAACTTGATATTTGTGCTGAGAATGCCTCTGGAAATGGGCTGTCCATCTTTTTGTGACGTGCATGGTGTGGGTTGGACTAAGGGAAGACAAGGGACCTTGTCCTATGTGCCTTGGAGACAATTCTTTCCTTCTTCTTGTCTCTTACACAGGGGCAGGTGAGCCTTGAAGAGAGATCTCTGTTTGGGCTACTTGGCTCTTTCAATCCACAAGTCCTGATCTTTTGAGACTTTTGAGAAAGGATTTAGGAACAAAGCCAAAAAGTAAGGTTTTCCCCTTCAGGTACAAAGAGAGGCTTTGACTTACCTAGAAGCAAGATATCTGTACTGTTCTCAAACTCTTTAGAAAGCCTCATGTCAGTAGTATAGAGATAGGGAGAGAGGTCTTCAGTGAACATGAAGGGAGAAATATGAAATTGGGGAAATATTTCTAGAGTGGATTAACTTTCTCTTGATTTCAGTTGATATTTTGGTCGGATTCCAAAGTTTGGTACAAACTTCTTAATGAGAAGCTTAAAGTCTGAGTTTTCCTGCCGTAATTTCTTTCACAGAATGTTTTTCTCAAATATGAAAGGCAAACATGGATAACAGTAACAACATTAGAAAACACCTGGTGTAGCCCTTGTATGTGGGTGTTTTGTTTGGTTGTGTTTTGTTTTCCTGGCTTGAGGAACTGTACACCTCTTCTTTTAGCTAACAAAAAAAAAAAATAATAAAAAAAAAAAATAAATTACAAGAGCTCCACTTCCTAAGATGCAGTGTATTGTTTTCAAAATAAACACCTCCTTTTCTCTAGAAAACTTAGCAATGTATTTGAAAATCCAAGAAACACATGACATTTTGCTATCTTCATCACATGATGGAATAGTAACCTATGTTCCTGTACATCCACTTGATTTTTCAAGGGCTTCAATTGGACACCCAAAAGCTGTAGAGCCATTGATTGTCATTTGACCTACTGTGAGTAAAATCATATTTGTTGTCATTTTATCTTTCAAACTGACTGAGCTAAGCAGTGTTATGTGACTGTTTACTCTTACTTCTATAAAATGTTAACCCTTGCCTCAAGGAGATGTTAGAGCTCTGATTTCTTCTATTCCTGGACCTGCCACAGACTTATTCTGTGGCTTCAGTGCATTACTTGTTACTATATATACACATGCCAGGTATTGTATTATTTAATGCTACTATCTAGTTCTATTTTCAACATCATGATTGATGCTTGCAGGTGATTCAGTTTTATGCTGATTTCACCAAAAGCAGTAGCAGTATTGTCATTGTGTGGGCACCCAGATGGGTTTGTATTAAGCAAATAATCTACTGCAAAAATATTCTTTCAGTCCAGTCAGTGACAAAGGTAGGAACAAAGCAAACACAAGGCTCAATGAGGATTTCCAACCAGCACCTTTTTCCCCCCAAGTTTCCAGGCTTAAACCTCCCCCTTACTAAAAGTATTGCTGATTATCCCTTTAAGGGAAAAATGTTAATATACAAGATCTAATTACCTCTGTCTAAGCTGATACGCCTACAGCACCTTTTACATAACCCAAACACTTGAGTTCCAATTATACAATTATATTTTAACATGTATTAAGTGCTATTCCTTTAGGGAGGAGACTTATACTGAATATTTTAACTAAACTCCTTCCTCAGTGTGGGCAGATACATGGTAGGGTCTAATTTCATTACAGTGCCAAAGACTTGGGGGTTTTTAGTTGCCTTCCCCTTGAATAAACCAGCTGACTGTTCAGAAAGCCCATTTTCCATGTTTGCAGCTCTGACAGCATTATCTGTACATGTATATCAACTGCAGGCTGTGGAGCTCATGTTCTTTGGGTCAGCAGTGGCACTGTTGCTACAATTAGATATATAATGATCTATCTACACTCAGTACAAGTATTCTCTCTTTTGCATACAGCCTGTGGCAAGGGCCAAGTCTCTAAAGGAAGCAAATGGGAAGGAAAGGCTAATGCTTTTTTTAATAGTATGTCTTGTTCTAGAGATTGATAACACAAGAGATTGATAACACAAAAGGTTGAGTGTCCCTTTACTGAAAAGACAGGTGACTCCAAGGACCAGTCTTCTTTTCTGATATCTTCACACAACACCTGTAAGATACCAAAGCCCTCATCTGGATAACTTGCTGAAGGAAGGCTATTTGCTTCACACTTTAAATTGTTAACATCAATGAGGTTTGTAGGTCACCTCTTCTGAAAACCCAGAGCCTAAGTTTAGAGTGAGAAGTCTGAGTGTGTTCCTATACTCTGAGCTAACTCAAGTTTTTTGAACATCCAGAAAAAGTTAGGACTTGACCTGAAAGAGCACAGGAGAATACAATAGATGAACCAAGAAAAAGTGAGTGGAGGGAAACACTAGTAAGAAAAGCTGAGGACTGCTGGAGCTCCCTGTGGTGGATTAAATACATGTGGGTTAATGGCTACTGTTGGAGGGGAGGAATCAGGTCCCAGAAGTGTTCTGCTTATTTCCATACCTCAACATCAGCCTATGCCAAAGCATAGAAACAACCTACAGTGCACCTGCAGAGCTTGTGCTAAGTTCATCACTACCATGGAGGTTATCTTATCAGCAGCCAAACCACCTGGTTTAACCCTGATGCAGCTATTTCTGTACTACAGTGTAGTAATTCCTGCACAGTGATTAAGTTTAAAATATTCCCTGCTTAGAAAACCAACCTTTGCAAATGTTGAATAAAGTTATCACATTGGGCTGTACCCATCAGATAAAGTGGGTTCCTGCCCAAAGAAAATGTGAACATAATTAATTACAAGGTAAAACTAAATTATTAAAACATCATACTTATTTTAATTATACAAATCAAAAAAATCTGGTGGTAAAGTTCCCATGGTAACCTTAGCTCTGTCTCCTCATTGTGCATTGGATATGTGTGGATGTTTGTGTAAAATAGGAACATTCATTATCATGAATGATTTAGGACTTGCTGATCAGGAAGATGTTAATCAGACCAGAAATCTCATTTTTAAAAGGGATTTATTTTTGCTATTTCTCTAGCCAAGCATTGCATCACGGAGAAGATTTTTAATTTCTGTCCAGACCGATAAGTATTCCTGCTAAAACATAATGCATGAACCATCCATATCTTGTCATAAATCTGATCTATCATTGTTCAAATTTAACTATGATTGTGGCAGTCACCCTGCAGTCATAAATCTCTAGAGCTAGTAAGATGAAATTGGCATCCATTTTTTCCAGTGAGCTCACTAGTATCGAACATTTGATTTACACACTGCACTGTGATTCTAACACTTAATACTGCAGAGCTAATTTCACTCATAAAATTTCCTTTAAAAGGGTTAGGCACTGTTTGCCTATCCATCAAGGATTATGGAGGATGCAGCAGTCTGGTGACATAGCAGAACTGTCTCCAGTCCTCCGATATCACCTGAAGGAATAGCGTTTCCAGCAGGCATTCCCATGAGACACTCCCTTAATCTCTTCATTTCCTTCCCCCACCTCACCCGTGTTCAGTTTTTCCAAAATGTCCACATCAGCCATCACTCTCTGACAGAGCAAGAGAAGTGATGACCATGGAGGGGAAGTCTTAAGTGCTGATGTGGGGTGAGATCAACAGCTGTAAGAAATTTGAGCTATTTTGTACAGGCAGAGTGAATAAGGAAACGTTTTGTGGAAAAATCCCACTGCATATTACATGCTTGTGAAACATGTCTAGATAGTGAAGACATTAAAGGGTACTATTAATTTTTATTACTGTCATGAGATTCTGTGAATGGCATGTTTCTGGTAGTGAGCTTTACAAGTATTATGTAAGGTACTTTTCCAAACTACAACTTATTATTTTTTTTTTTATGTGGTTGCCTGTAACTCTATTTTCAGTGACATAATTCTTCAGGGTGGTGACTCAGAAAGAGGATTAATACTTTAGAGGAAGAACTGAAGGTGTAACATTTCTTCTACACAAATAAATATACATCCTTGCATCTACTGAATATGAAAATATTCTTGCTGACCTGTTGTGTAAAGTCAAAAAAGACAACATTATATATACACAGCATTAGCATAATGCATCCATAAATATATTCTGAGCAGACACATGGAATAATAAGGAAGATCTGCAGGTTTCTAAATCCCCAAGAACATAAACCTAAAGACAAGTTACAATTCACTGTATTGAAAAGCTGTGAGGATATAAAACAGCTGTAAATATTAACTCACTAGGGATTCATCTAAAGAGAATTGAGAAACATTAAGAAAAACCTCAGAAAAATTCTATTCTGTTGTCATTGAGGGGTGGTATTAAATGTTAGAACAATTAAATTTCAGAATGTCTTCAGGCAGTGAATTGCCTTTAAATATAGGAAAGCTGGACATACTGAAGTAGAGCAATAATTTCAGTGGTTTAAGTACATATTCTTTTCCTGTGAGTCATGAGGTCAAAGTCTAATACTTAGCATCCTGCTAAAATTAAACAGCGTAGAGATTTTCTGCCAACACCTTTCAGAATTTGTATATTTTATTTATTTGGATATAGCACAAGAGCTAAAATATATATTTATGCCCCTGGAGACACTTGAAAATACGGAACAGTTATAATCCCCAAATGTCTTTCATCATAATTACTTTTCTTTTGTTTGTAGTAACATTTGCTCTATTTTGTTAGAAGTATGGATTTGAAATTAAACTTTAAAATCAGATGTGATGTATATTTGCAGTAAGCCCTAATGACAAACTTTTTTAGATTAGTTCTCTCTGATATAACCTGTGGGTACCTCTGTGCTCATGTTAGTAAGACACAGTCTCTGGGTTATGGGAGGTGACATCAGATTTCTATGGTTATTCCCAGCTAGATGAAACCAGGCATAAAAGAGCAAGCCCTGTCAGAACAAAGGGATTGCTGAACAGGATGCAGAGAAGGAGTTAAAAGGAACAGGATATACCCAGAGGAGAGTGAAACACTTCAAAGCCAGCCTCATCAGGGCTAGAATTCTCCAGGAAGATGGAGGATAACAAAAGCAACACTACTCCAGTTTTCCAACCCCTGAATGCCAGCAGATTCATTGCTAATATTGCTGGGTTGAAAATCTTGTTATCTTTCATAGCTTTTGTTGCCTCGGACAAAAAAGTATAAAACTGGAGCAAAGAAGGATAAGGAATGCTCTCTACCGCATAAGCATGAAATACAAGTAGCAGCGTTAATCAGAGATACAATAGGCTGCAGAAACCGTGAGTAGAATGCCTGGGGGGTTGAGTATCTGATGAGAGATCCTGTTGGTTACATGCACACGGAGATGTAAGCATAGTTTGCTGTGCCCCCAACACGACTGATCCTCAGTGTGCGCCACAAACATGTGTGCTGACTCTGTATTCTGTATTACATACACCCTGTGTTTGTTTTCTGCCAGTCATTCAGCTGGAGCTCGTCCAAGAGCACATCAAGCCTGCTTAGCTTTTCTGTGGCAGAAAATAGTGGAGGAGGGATTAGGCGTGCCCAAGTCACATCCCAAC
>JAWWES010000001.1:32360773-32375906 GCA_035583135.1 Lophotriccus pileatus
CACATCAAGCCTGCTTAGCTTTTCTGTGGCAGAAAATAGTGGAGGAGGGATTAGGCGTGCCCAAGTCACATCCCAACTGGGAGGGTAAAAAAAACCCTCAGGAACATCACTAAGAATTCTGAAAGGAAAGATATAAGAATCTGGCAAACAAAAGAAGGGACCAAGTCCAGACTCAGAGTAGTGGGTGGACAATTATGTGCTATTTGAGAACCTTAACACTGTAGGAGCAAAGTGTACAGCATCACAACTCTGATTGCAGCAAAAAATATGTGCAATTTGAGGAGCACAGTTAGTTAACAGAAGCCAACCCACTGGGTGTCATTAAAGGAAATATGTGAGAAGGAGGATGGATTATATCACTTTGCAAAAGTTGGCAAGAGCCAAAATGTGTGTTGCTCAGATTAATCCTCGCAATAACAATGAGCAGCAGTTCATTTGTAAATAAATACAGCATTGAACTGGAAGTAAATGGGATAGTTATGAAGTTGGACTTGGCACACATACTATTTGTTGCCAAAAATAGTTGTTTTCAGTGCTAGGCTAGTAAATTTACTACTCACAGTAGAAGAGTTAAGTGGTGAACCTTTTGCCATTCTAGAAGCCACACACACATCAGTGTGCAAAAGCTAAACAGGGAGAGAGGTCTCTGAAGAGCAGAGTTTGCTTTGGAATCTCTACATTAAAGAAGTATTGAACTACCTGGATGATCAGCACATTGGAAGACACTCATCTTTTATGGGTACTAAGGAAAACATATTTCTACTAGTGAAAAATATGGGAGATCCTTTTCCTGATCAAGAAGACTCCTGAAAATGAAGGAAGCAGAGTGGAGGTTGGAAAAATATTCTCCAGGAGTAATAAACCTGCCAAAACATAGACACTTATCAGTATTCTAAATGTCTGAGACATCCTCCAATATGTCTGTGGTAGATATGTCACCACACCTGTAGGAAACCCATGACTTTGTCCAGTGACAGTTGAAGGCCAGACAGGTCTCTCTGGTACTAAAATGTCATAAACACCATCATCTCAACCGATGAACATGGTTATAGTCTCCAGAGGCATCAGAAGAGATGACAAAGACCAAGCAATCTCCATTTGACACATTTTGGTAAAATATCCCTTCCCTAAGGAATGTGAGAGCAAGCAGTTATTAGCTTTGGTAAAAAAATAAAAAAAATAAAAAAAATGGAATAGTGTTTCAATCTTCTTTCCTTATATGTCCATTTGAGATGTGCAGGGCAACGAAAATGTTTCACTGGGAAGCACATCTCTGATATCTTCACAGGCAGTAGGACCCAGAAGGTTAGAGAGCCATGACTAGATGCTCTCTGGAACTAAGCGGGTTGCTGGGTCACAGCTCAACAAAGTTCTGTTGTTTTTTGGGGGTACTGATAGTTCATAACATTTATCCATGTTGATACCTCTGTCCTCAATGCACATGGTTTCTCTGAGGGGAGAGCAACAGAGGGACGCTAATGTTTTAGTTTTACTATAGAGTTTGGGAAGCTGAGAGAATTAGAGGATCTTATTTCACTTATGATCTCCATAACTGAAATGCTAAATTTCTTTCAATCCTCTTATTCCACTCTGTGAAGCCGGGAAATGGCTTTGGCAATACGGGTGATCAGGACTGAGCAGTTTGTAAAACAGAAGACGGCTTTCAACTGTAGGTGCAAATATCTCATGCTCCTATTCCTGGGAAATCAATCTAAGCTAATATTTATCACAAACTGGTGGTTTGGAAAATCCTCAATTTTTCATAAATAAAAAGCTTTTTGTTGTTGTTGGTAAAACGTATGATTCACAAACTCAATATAAACCTGTAAGAGAGCTGCTGTTTGTAGACAAAGTTTTTCATGCATTTAACAAAGGTTTAGTAGAAAAACTTGTCCTGAGTCTAAATTTGTTTTCTAATAACTGAAATTTAATAACCAGTCTGGTCTGCCAGAGCAGACCCAAATGAAGACACTGGAAAATGACTACATTTGGCAGTGGCATGTATTTAATACTTTTTGCTAATTTTGGGAAAAATACCTGGAGCAGATAGGAGTTAGGGACTAGAAAGATTATCTGCAAAATGTTATGGAAAAAATATATTAAATTGAAGGTCATTTAGAGTGAACAACCCATGAAAGATGGTCCAAAATATATTAAATTTGCTTCAGCTGAAGAACAGTATTGCTGATTGAACTCTTGCAGAATATACAAGCCTACAACATGCAAAAGAGGCTCATATTTGTGGTTAGAAAAATAAAAAAAAGGCTTCCCAGGGGGAAAAAAAAGTCCTATATTTCTTTGTCTTTTCAGAAAAATCCTACAAGCCCTTGTGTCTGTGCTTTATGGTTAGCCTTACTATATAAGAAAATGCTCCCATGAAAGAGAAGCTCATGTATATCATACATTTTTATAGCAGGTAGTACAACTGGCTGAGTAATAGCTGAGAACAGATCTTAGTTTACTGTTTAAGTGTTTAAGTACTTTTCAATAAAGGTTAATTTTTAATCATGTAATCTCTCCTCCCCATGTTTCCCTGTCTAAATGGCTGGGGAAAATAATGTAACCCTCAGAATGACTATTCAAAATCAATCAGATTTTGTTCCATATTCACTATTTTCAAATTCCAGTGTGGCTCTAGTGAAGTGGTCGCTTCTGATAGTTCTGATTATTAGAAACCAGAAACCACACCTAAAGTCATTGGACACTTTCAAATGAGAAAAGAAAAATACATAATTTATATAATTTGAAGTCTTGGGTACTCTTTCTTCAGGTAATGGTATTGTGCACCTCTGTAGTAGAAAGTGCTAGAAAGTCTGCACGGCCCTACGGACGGTCTGCTTGCCCATGTCCACACGACTTAAGTCTGACTCCTACTAGAGAAATTTTGTCCTGGAAGGGGCCAGTTGGAGTGACCCAAAACAGTCAGGGCTTCATGTAACATCTAATAATGAGGATAATGAGGGTCCAGGGTTGAGCATGTTCCTGAGCCTCCTTTTTTTTTGGCAATACGGCCATTTCCAGAAGTAGTAGTGTTACAGTATTCCGGCAGACCAAGCTAACCACATCTGGGAGCAACCTGAATAGGCAGCAACTAAAACAAATATGTTTGCATCCACTTGACAACAGTAGTAAGGATGTCTCAGCTGAGATGTGTTGGACAGAAGCAACAGCTCTGGAAATCTCCAAACTAGCTATAGTCATGATGGTTTTTAATCCTTCATTTTGTGATGGGAATGAAAGGTGTGCCTTGAGGACTATTGCTTTAATGGTTGAATTTCCTGGACAGTAGAGCAATCTCATTTCTAAGCCTTGTAGTAGGTACCAGACAAGGGATAAAAAAAGTGTGTAGAAGATCCCTGGGGAAAAAAGTAGTCCCTGAATGCCGTATCAGCATCATTAGACTGATTTAATTTTATCCATTTTATGAATGGAGTATAGTATTAGGATTAGAGAGAAGTGTTTTTCCAATAGTTATATCAATATTTGTTTCTATGGAGAGAATTAATTGGAAAAAGAGGTAGCTTATGGGATGATGGTATAGTAATCATGATTTGCTAGAGTAGCAGCAAAAAATAGTACGTTAGCAGCAGAGTAAGCCTATATTTGGTAACCCATGTGAAGCCTCATAATTGTGCTTTGGTCTGATACAGGTCTTTCATTTGGTTCCTCACCTTTCTTTTCTATCACTTGTTGCCCTACTACTCCCTTTCCCTCCAGCTCATCCAAGACAGTATTAAGCAGATACTGGAATTACAGAGTAGCTAACCAGAATCTTTCCTGATGCATCTAAGCAAGGAGACACATAGTGTAGGTGTGAACTCCAGAGACTTCCTTGGAACCAGTGATGCCTTTTTCCACAATGCTTTGTTGTGGAATGCTTTGTTGTTACAGAAGCAATCAGATTAACAGGAGACAACAGCAGTGATTTTTTTTCTATGTTTAATCCCAATGTAGATTTATTTTCTCTTCCAGTTGCACTCTTTCTTTTGAATCCTTCTCTGTCTGTGCCTCAGTGCATCATCGTGAGTTTAAAATTCCAGTTTCATGCCATGTCACAAATATGTGTCAGTCAAGCATAATAATACATGGTAACAAGTGTAGAAGCTTTAACTTAGTCATAGCTGCCACTTAATAAAGACACTTTCTGATGGATTAGGAGACAAAGCCAGAACTGTTTTAGGTACAAACAAAAAAAATTGTTGTCTCTTTTCCTGGGCCTTTGGGACTTCGCTTTTGCTTAAATTCAAGAGGGCATGAGACATGGAGGCTGTCAGGTCATGACTGCAGAAACCCTAGATGCAGTACATCATCCCAGTTCCCACATCCAGATCAAGAATTAGAAAGGGAGGCAATTCCTAAAATGTTTATTATGTAAAACATATGCACAAACTGAGGCACTGGGTACACTGGCATAATTATCCACTGTTGACAATGGATATGCTGGTGCTGAATGTGATTAACCTGCAAGCACAGCCAAGAACTATTCTTGTTTCAGAAAGCCCATGTTAAACGTTCCTGCTTGTGAAACTATGCTCAGTGCTGTTGTAATTGCATCCATTGCTGGCACACGTTGTTAATAACGAGCATTTTTGCTGCTGTAGACAAGGGTAAAATGTAAGGATGTTGCAGTGAGCCAAAGCTTGAAAGCCCTCACTTAGCTTGTATGCTCAGGATTTAAACTACTGGGGAAACTTTATGTCTCTGGCTACTTATTACATACAACATGTTCTTGGAAACCACTCCTCATTTAGCAACAGTTAAACCCATCTGCTGCTCCTGAATTTTCATTTCATTCACAAGCCTGTTTTAAAAGTATTTTTGGACTTGTCACCAATGTGCTATCAGCTGTTTATTATTCTGCTGTAAATTGATAAGAAGAATTACTCAAATTTTAAAAGGAAATTTTAGCCTGCTATATATTTTTGAGCTTTTCATTGAAACTTGCCTTTCCCTCAGTGTCTGACATAAATGAATTTTTTTGGTTTAAAAATTATCCACCACAAAAATTCATCCCCTCATGCTAATTGCTGATTTAAGTGACTATTAATTGCATAGGTGTAGAATCTGCAGAATTCATCTATAGTAATTACATCACTGGCTTAGGCAAGGAACACTGGCAAGGAACAGACTTGAACTAAGCACTGTGATCACAGATACTGTTCAATAGATTGAAATTCCTGTATGTGCAAAAATTTTCATATCTTTCTTTAGAAATACTATCATAATTTTCTTTACACATTTTCTCCCTATGTTCATGTTTTATTACTGTTACTTCGCATAACAGTACTTCAATGCCTCTTACATAAAATTATCAGGAACTTTGGTTTTCATGACATCTTTTTTTTTAAACAGGGAACTTCATTTTCCTTAGTTTTATTACTGTGGCTGACTCTTTTTATGATACTGCATGATATTCTTGTATGAAGGTAGTCATTGTTGGGCCACGTGACTTCCCAGTATTTAGTAGGTGCTATTTTTTTCCCATGGCAATAAACTGATCCTTCCTTCATCTACAGATTAACAAGGCTTTCCAGATGCTAGGTGTATTTAAACCCTTGTAAAAGGGGAGTACTCTGACACCGAAACTTGTTTGTCTCTAAGTCTTGTGTAAAACTTTTACTGGATTTTGGATATTTGGATTTATGGTAGTTCATAACATTTAACGTAGCTTGCCCTTTTTTTTTTTTTTCTTTTTTAGTTAAAAAGCAGGAGATTTAGATTTTCCACGCGATAAACACCCAATTTTTATATTTAAACTATATATTTGCATTTAATAATAATTACTATAAATGACAATGTCTGCTAGAAAATAGAAGACCTCCTTAAAATAAAAAGGACTTTTGGGGATGAGGTTCAGTTGTCTAAGATAGGCATATAGTGCTATTTTAGATGTCCTGTAAGATCTGAGATATGGCTGTCAGAAATGCCATAAGGAAACCTGTACTCTTCTGAAGAGTCATCTGGAGACAAAATGATACCTTAATGCATCTAATGACATGAGACAACTCTATTTGGGAAACTCCATCTCACCTTTAAGGTTGTCACGTTTCTATCATACAGTTTGATGTTTATGAAGAATGCTGTTTTAAATGCTACTTCACTCGCATTTGAGTAGAGTGCATTCAGAAGTCTATTTTTACAAATGGGATTACATTTCTACATCCACTAAACCCATTAGTGTCATTTCTAAAATCTTACTTTGGAAGCAAGTATGTATTTATTTTATTTTAAGTTATCAGAAAGGAATATGCCTTTTGCTGTTAGCTGGCTATTAATCATCTGGTTCCAAATTAAAATTGCTAAAATTACTGGGGAATAAACATCTCATGAATGAAAGCTATAGAGTCACAGAATGTAGGACATGGAAAGGACTGGAAACTTTCAATGTTTCAGCACCATAGTAGTTAAAGGGTTTTTTTCACAGCAGCAAATTTAGAGTGATTTCTCTGGTTTCTCTCTTGATGGAGATAACTGATCACTATCCCTATGTAATATCCTGTTTTCAGTCTTTCTTAGGTTATGAGTCTCCTCAGGATTTCTTTTGGCTTTTTCAATGCCTATATGAAAACAGTGCCTCAAAATGATACAGTTCTGCTGCTGTCTCTTTATCAGTGATTACAGCACAATAGTTATAACCCTTGTCCTTATACACAGCAATCATTCATATTTTGAGGAAAAGCCATTTTGCAAGAGAACCTCACTCCTGGCTCCTCCTTAGTTAATGAACTCCACAGAGGTGTTCCTCACTCTGTATTTTTGCATCTGGGGCTTCCTCTGTTAGGGAAGTGCTTACTGCTCTGTGTGCATTTCTGCTGTACTTATGAAACTACATATTTCTTTTCAAAAGTCTCCAAAAACAAGTATTCAAAATAAACTACGTATACACAGAAACTTGTGGTGGTCAAAGTGCGTCAGCTCCAGTGGACTTTTCCATAAAATGCTTCCCAGTTACTCCTGCTTGGCTTGGTGCTTATATTAGGGAATCCACAGCCACTCATTACACTGTGAAAGAAATTACTCTAGACTTTTTTCATGTAAAAACCCTGTCCGTATAAGCTCAATTGAATATTCAGACCTCAGTTCATCCCAATTCACTGAGGTGGGAATGCGTCCTCCGAAGAGTGACTCAGTGCATTTAAGTCCTGAACCATTCTCAGGAGTTTCCCGTGTCTCAAAGGACTCTACTCCTAACTGACACATCAAAATGCCTGAAGACTGACAGCATCAGTATAAGCCTCAGCTCTTAAGAATATTGTTTATATGACAGCATTAATCCTTTTAAGCAAAGCCAGAAGTCCCTTTTCCTTAGACTATACTTTACATTAAAAAGTCTTACACCCTGAGCTTTTTGACTATTAATAGCCATTCTCTATACCAGCAGTGTTTCAAGACTTCCGTGAATGACTTGTTAGCCCAGTGGTTTCACGCTTTCTGTTTTTTACATTAGCTACTAAAAAAGAGTTAATCTTGCAGGTTGGATTGAAAAATTGTTACTTTTTATACATAAAAAGAAGCGGTTTTATACGTAAAGGGTGTCTACAAAAAAGCTGGAGTAGGGATATTTTACAAGGGCATGTAGTAATAGAACAAGGGGGAATGGCTTCAAACCATCAGAGAGCATGTTTAGATTAGATATTCGGAAGAATTTCTTCACTGCAAGGGTGGTGAGGGTGGCGAGGCACCCAGGTTGCATAGGGAAGCTGTGGATGCCCCATCCCTGTAAGTGTTCAAGGCCAGGTTGGATGGAGCTTTTGAGGAGCCTGCTCTAATGGAAGATGTCCCTGCCTGTGGCAGAGAGGGTTGGAAGTAGATGATCTTTACGACCCTTTCCCACTCAAGCTGTTCTATGATTTCTCTCTTTTTTTTTAATTTATTTTATTTATTTAATTTATATCAAAATAGAAATCAAAGTCACTAAAGTAACTTAGTAAAAAGTGAGGATTAGCATTACATAAACATCATAATGAATACGCCCTTTGTAAAAGTGCTTTTCAGTCTCTTATGTATTAAACACTGTGTAAAAAAATGCTATTGGAAGCATAGCTACAGACATGGTAGTTTTGCTGCCAATAAAAACAGATCCTGACAACAGGTCTCCCCTCACTGACATGGCTTTCCTATATTGTTGTTGTTTATTAAGAACTCCTGTGTTTCCACAATGGCATTGACTCATGCCTATGTGGGAGACTGAATTCATTGCAGATTTTCTGTTTGAAAAAAAAAAAATGGAAGCCTGATGTTCATTAAAAGCAAATGTATAGCCTCCTACTGTTAGAACTTCATAAATTCATAGTGATAATTAGAGTGGGTTTTAAAATTTAGAAGCAACAGGGTTACTTCTAATTTTAGCTAGAAAGAGGTGGGCTGTCAAGAGAATGTTTATTTATTACTTATGGCCTTCTTTCTTGATTTGCTAATAATTACATGAGATTGGTAGATGTTGCATACTAAAAATAAACCTAAATACAGCAGTACAATGTTAATTCTTGTAAAGAATACATAACATGCTTTTTCTGCCTTCAAGGATAAATAGCTCTTCCATATATATTTATAATCAGTAATATGCACTCCTATTTTTAATACGGTATAGTGTAGTGCCAATTTATTTTTGTTATAAAGCCTCTGGGCAATTCAGCATGTATTAACACCAATTTACAGCTTCAAGGGAATGAGTGAGCCCCCTCCCCCAAAAAACAACCTGGGAAGCAAACCCACACAACTGAGCACCATATGCAAAGACGATGAAAAATCTGAGTTTGGAACGTGTCCTGAGTAGATGTCTCTATGTACTTCCAGAAAGGCCAAGAGGAAGAAAATCCCACAGGTAGAGGCCTTCAGCTGGGACCTTTTCCTGAAATGGAATGGACTAATACACAGGTGAGAGTAGTGAATTTGGCTCTGAGAAATAAGCGAGGAAAGCAGATAGTTTCTGAATTGCTGCTTCATAATTTTGCCAATTTTTCTCTACCAGTGCTTCCCTAGACCCAAAAGCACCCATTTCAAGTTAAAAAAGAATGCTTCAGTAATTGCCAAGATGCTGTGGCATATAAGAAGCCTCAGGTGGTAGCCAGCAGAGGGACTTGTCCTGAACGCAATTCTTTTAACCTGATTTGGATGTCTCCTTTGGATGGAGATGGATCATGCCCTAAAAATGATGGTCTTTCTCCATTGTCTAGAAATTTTTTATGGTCAAATAACTTAGATCTAAGTGTCTAGACCTTAGAAATCTCATGCGGTAAGGAAAATTTTACTTTATATTTTTGAATTTTCTTTTTGTTGCCTGTTGGTCCAGCAGAGATGCAATCAGTGTCTGAGGTGTAACAGGCAGGACCAAACTAGGATATAGGACAGGAAGATTAAGTATACTTATGGACCTGAAGAGTCTGGCAGACAAAAGCATTGTGGAAGTTGGTTTTGGTGTGGGTTTTTGTGTTTTTGTTTGTTTGTTTTTGTTTGTTCGTTTGTTTGTTTGTTTGTCTGTTTGCTTTTCCAAAGGGCTTTTCCAATAGAGGAGTAGCCATTGAAAGAGTAGTACCAAAAAACCCTCTAGGATAGTAACCTCCATAAATTTCTGTTATCAAAATATTCAGTTTAGTTTATGTTGCATTTGCGTTCTCAGTTTTCAGTGTATGACTTCCTACCATTATGATAATAGATATGTGAGAAACTTGATATTCTGGCTGTTTGCCAGCTGGATCCTTTGCCATCTCAAGAGGAAAAGAATGCAGTTTAAGATATGAGGATAATGCACACTAATGGGATATTTCTGGTAAAAGTAGTCCAAAGTGATATATTGCTGATTTACAAATTACTATCCTTTGTTATCCAGAGTTAACAAGACACTGGGATAAATAGGACAGATGAGGATTCTGAGTGATCTTGCACAGCTCTCTGCCAGCTGGACATCAATTTCTGATGGCTTATGATGTCTAGGTAATTTTCCTTAATGTAAGGGCCAAAAATATATAGTGATTAAGGTATCAGTCCAGGGTGAATTCAGTGGCAAGCATAATGGATAAGAACTCTTACAACGTATGTCTGGACACTCAATTTCTGCCTTCCAAGATTGTAAGAAGTTTAATGAAGCTTATTTCTTAGTTTATCTTGGATGCGAATAGCTAATTTGTGCTGCTTTTTTGTAAAGCTAAAATGAAGAAGAAATGATGCCAGTCAATCACTGTTTAATTAATTGTGTCATTTATTCATGCAAAGATGAACAAAAACTCTGATACCTCTTCAATACTGAGTGGCACACAGTAGGAGGGAAGTGCTGTTTGCTCCTTAACAAGCCCATATGGTGGTAGGAGATCCAGTGTCCCTACTGTACAAACAGCACTGAATCTTTCAAAGCATGTTAAACAACACCTGCCAGTGATAAAATAAGTAAAGCAGAAGGCTCATTACTTGGTAACTTTCACCTAGGAGCTTTAAAAAAGGATACTGAAAAGATCTATTGGAGAATTTTTTACATTCTGGAGATATGGAGTGTGAGTGTCATGTTATTATTTTCACTTTTTTTTTTTTCCCCAAATAATGCTGCAGAGCAGGTTAGTTATGTTGCAGCCCTGGAAAAAATATTGGAAAGACTAATGAGGATTTAGCTAAGAATGAAAGTGTGAGAATAAATTAAAGATAGTCAGCATAGTTTTAAATAAAAACAATTGTGTTAGATAAACTTAATTCCAGAATGTGAATTTGTTGTTGAATGGTCCTAGGTGTTGTTTACGCTTTTGTAAGGCATTTAATTTAATTTTACATTATATCTTTTATAAATAAATAACAGTATACTTTATCAAAATAATACTCCTTTCCTAAACATCTCAAAGTACTAGTTAATGAAAAATGATCCTTGCACAAAAATTGAGTAGATCATAGAACAGAGCCATAGAATGGCCTGTGTTGGAAGGGACCTTAAAGACCACCTGCTTCCAAACCCTCTGTCATGGGCAGGGACACCTTTCACTAGACCAGGTTGCTCAGAGCTCCATCCAACCTGGCCTTGAACACTTTCAGTGATGGGGCAGCCACAACTTCTCTGGACAGCCTGTGCCAGTGCCTCACCACCCCCACAGTGAAGAATTTTTTCCTAATATCTAATTTAAAACTACCCTTTTTCAGTTGAAGCCATTCCCTTGTTCTGTCACCGCAGTCTCTTGTAAATAGACTCTCTCCAAAATTTTCTAGGATTTAGAACTGGATGTGGAAAATGTATTTCAATATTTTACAAAATTTTAAGGAAGCAGCATGAATTCTTAGATGTTAAAATTTGAAAATGATGCAAAGATTGAAAAAGTAGGAAACAGGGAGGACAGAGTAATCAGATAGTGCCATCCAATTACAATTTAGCCTGGCAAACAGAGGCCATTCAAAGAAAATTGTCATTACCGAGAAGTGTTACACAGCCAGAGGAAGCAATGCCAGCTGTACATACACAGAGGCCCCCTACAGCTGAAATAAGTGATGGTAAGAATGTTCCAGAGGAAAGAATAGACAACTCAGCAGGTCTTGTACTAGGAACTCTGAGTGTAAAAAGCCCACTAAAAATTAAGAATAAGGAGGTGGTTTAATTGGCTGTGCAACAGTGAGACTATGGAGATATTGTGCCAGGTTTTGGGGTCTATAATTTATAAAGGTATTAAATATATATCAAAAGAGAGAAAAGAGACTAGAATGCAGGAAACTTCTTCCAGAGAGAGACATGACTTAATGACAGTGTATTTCTGTGGGATGACTGGGAATAAGAGGATTCTTCACAGTAGCAGAGAAAAGCAGAATGTGCATCAGAGTAAGAGCAAACCAAGGCTGGGCAGGTGTTTTTAGAAGTGAGAATATAGGACAAACGATTAAGGAAAGTGGTAGATCTCAATCTTATTATATTTTTAGGATTAGGTGTTTTTCTGAAATAGATGCACATGTTTTAGTTCAAAAGAAAGTGTTGTCAGTGTTATGCTGGACAGTATATTAATGATCCAGTGGTGCTTTCTGTCTTAAACCCTGGATCTTTGAGGTGACTGTTCTTTGCTCTAGCCCAGTAAGCAAAAACCACTTACCTGAAGAGAGTTCTCACAAAAAAAAGAGGGACACCTGTATTCTTAGTCATCCCCACTTTTGTTATTAATGTCTCGGGGAAAAAAAATTCATAATGTGTTATGAGGTTCTTATTTTTGCTTTGTTGTGCTTCTTTTTGGAGATATGTCCTTTTTTCCTGCCTTTTTTTTTATTTTTTACTTTTTAATTTTTTTGTTGTTGTTTGTATCTCCATAATACAGCAGATCGTTAAAAAAGCTCAGTATGGCCACCTCCTGGCCTACATGTGTGGAGGATGAAGTTTGAATCCTTCCAGGTCATGAATTTCTGAATAATTTTCCTTCATTGGTTTTCAATCTGGAGTATAAATTTGGATTGAAACAGGAAGGTTTGGTTGAGAGGGCTTGATGTTTTTCAGTTCTGTCGGTGTGACATCTACATCCTAGTGATATTTGGTGTAACTGGTTGAAGACTGGGTGGTCTTTAAAATGAGATTCTAGACATAAGACATGTTTTTTCGATTTCTAGTCTCTTGAGTCATGTTGGACAGCCTGCTTCATTCTCTTTCCCTTTGCTTTCCTAACTGTAAAAGAGAGACAACATTTTCCCTTCTTTTTAAAAGGGCTTTGAGAAGCATTATAGTGGCTGATGAGTCTTTAGACTTTTTCTATCTCTTTTACATAGTATTAATTCATTATTATACTACACATATTCTCAGAGCAGTGAATTACATATTCTCATCTGAAAACACTCTAGAATCTTAGATGTAAGAAGAAACTACAACCCTCTAGCCTACAAATCCGTAGGTGCACTTGTTGACCTAAAGAAAGTATAATTAAAACAAGCTTTGTTTTGTCCCCCCACTACATCCCATTATGACATTTCTTGTTGAGCTCACTGCTTTGACTTGCACCTAAAATAAATTACCTTCACTTATTGCTACCCTACTTACCCTATGTCATTCCCTGGGAGAAAGTGGCTCTCCTTTCTGATTAGGCAAGTATAGAAGGGTCCATTGTTCAATTGTGAAGTCTTCCAAAAAACATTTTCAATTCATCAGCAAGGTCTGTCTTTGTCTTAATGTCTAAAAAAATTTCAGTGTGTCAGTAATGAAGGGTCTAAAACTTTGGTGAAATCCTAATGAGAACTGTTGAGGAATGAGTTGCATCTGTTGGCTCTTGTTTTATACTCAGCTTTGAAACTCTCTAAAGCTTGGATACTCCATTTTTTTTTTCATTCTGGATTTGCTGAAAGCCTTCAACAGTGGAATTGAAGTCCCCAGCACTGGCACTGGGATGTTATAGCTATAGATAAACGGCTAATCAGAAGTAGGCATTCTTTGAATAATAATATTTTGAGTGGGAAAAGGGAACTGTGGTCCTGTTGGACCCATATTGGAATTCAAAAAATGCAAGCAAAAAGGTAGGAAGAGTTTGAATCTTAAAACCTGATTGTATTAGAATGGAATTTCTCTGATGTACAGATCCACTTTTTGTACTCTCCTGAGAGATGTATTTATTAACTAGCATAGCTATTTAGCTTTATCCACTGTTAAGTTTTAAGAAATAAGTGTTTGCTCTTGACTATATACCCCTATTGAATTATTTCTCTGTGAAGAACTGTTTGAGCAGCAAGTATTGCGTGGACATCAGGAAGTCTTAATTTTGCCTGCAGTACCTTTTCATCACTTGTAATTACTCATGAGTAGTACAGGAGTTGTTTTCTCTGTCTTTATTGTGTCAGTTGATCCCTTGTGGTCTCTCAGTGGATTTTGTCAGATACTCAGGCAGTCCAGCTTATCAACGCTATGTAGTTGCCCTTCCAATCTCACAAGCTGAGCAGAAGACTTTGCTTCCCCTCCCACTCAGGCTGACAGTAAAACTTCAAAACATTAAATTTCATTTAAGATACTGCTCAATATTTCTAGATGAACAAACAAAGGGTCAACAACATTTGAGAGGCTTTATCACCAAATATCTTTCTTACTGCTTGAATTCTGCTGAAAATTGTTGTTAAGAAATGAGAATTTATTGATCTCAAAAAGGGACAGTATTTGTGGACAATTATTTCAAAATTAAAGTCCTTAAATTTTTGGGTTGCCCCTGTTGACAGTCATCCTGGATATTTCTTATAATATTAGAAATGTAATTAAATAAAATGCCTGCAATGACCCCTGCAGATACATTTTATCTGAAGTGATAACCCTAACCCTAACCCTATGTTCCACTTTTCCACATAGAAAAGTGTTCAATAGAACTTTAAAACTGAAGCCTAGAGTCTTAAACAATCTGATTCTTCCTTTGCAGTCAGCAGCAAAAATGACTGCTGTTTTTAATCATCAATTAAGTAATTCTCTTCTGCTTTCCTGCAGAGGTTGAACATTAATATCCAGATTATGTAAAAGAAAACCAAATATACAGATGGTAATTCTGCTCCACAAAGATGAGGAAAATAGTAGTAACATCAATATTCCATATTTCTTGCCCATGTCATATGGGGTAAAGTGAGTGCTGGAGCTTGAAATAAATTTTAAAACTAGTTATTCTTGGCTTTTTTCATTTCTGTGAAGTAATGCAGCATGGGTTGTTTAATTTACAGCAACAAAATGATTTGGGATTAAATGTTATGGAGGCAATGAAGAGTTTGTTCTGCTTTTAATTGATGCTCTGACCTACATTGTTCCCTAAGGCAACACAGACGTTTTTCAGAAAAGTCTCCTGTTAACTATAATTGTACTCTGTGGTGCTGGGTCAGTTGTCATTTTCATTATATAAACTTTAAAAACTGGGGGGCAGGGGGGGGGCTATTTCAGTTATTTTAACTTACACTAGGTAAAGCTGTTCACTTGTATATAACTATAAATTGTATATAACTATAAGTCAACATCATGCTGACTTCAGTCTCACAGTCCCTTCGCTACAATTTTGTGGGCTCCAAGAGGTACCTGTGTAGCTGTGTCAGCTTAAATTCCCAGAGCCTCCTGAAGATCCAGTGTGTGGTCCTGACTATCCAGTTGGTTTCTGGAGTAAGCCCTAACCTTGCTGAACTGCTAAATATACTCCATATTTCCTCCAGGAGGTGACCACATCCACAGGGGCTCTCATGT
>JAWWES010000001.1:32375942-32505672 GCA_035583135.1 Lophotriccus pileatus
GTTTAAAAGTCAGGCCTTTTTAAAGGAAAGAAAATTTATTTCTTATCTTTAGACAGTAAAACTTAAGGGTTGCTAGATTTAATAATAGCATTTCCTGCTATGATTCCTGCATTCCCTTCCTTTTATAGATATGCTCATGTAGTCAACTTGCAATATCAGACTGTTCTTCACTTCCTTGAAAAGTTTTGTTGTTATTGTTGTTTTTTAGTTGTTGTGTTTTTCCCCCCTTCATGGCAGACATAGTATTTAATTTTTTTTAAATTATTTTTTTTTTAAATATCAATTTCCTCTGGATAGGGCTGAAGCCCACTTACCTCTGTTACAGCTTGCTTACTTGAAACATTTGGGATTTCTTGATTGTTTAGTTATACAGTGTCTGTCTACATCTACCAGAAAAAGAGGTTGTGCTGAGGTGGATGTTGGCCTCTTCTCCCAGGCAATTAGTGACAGTACAAGGGAAAATGGCCTCGAGTTGTGCCAGGGGAGATTTTGCTGAATATTAAGAAAAATTTCTTCACTGAAATAGTGGTTAAGTGAAGAGGCTGCCCAGAAAAGTGATGGTGTCACCATCCTTGGAGGCGTTTTTGAAAAAACTGAGATGACATGGCACTTTATGATATGGTTTAGTGGGCATGGTGGTATTCAACTGAAGTTTGGACTTGATGATCTCTTCCAGAATCTTTAATGATTCCAAGATTCTATGATTCTACAGTAAACTTAGGCTGAATAAGCAGCTGGCCATCATGAGAGCTGCAAGTGCTTCCCAGCCCTGAAAGACTGACCCAGCTCTTCTGAAGCCAAAAACTCAAAAATCAACAATCCTCTAAATCTTGCAAATTATTAGACAATCTTCAAATAATTTTGTGAAGTCATCATTACACAGCAGTAAGGAGCTGAGAAACTCAGCTTCTGAAAACTTCTGGAGCCTGAAGTCATAAAATGAATTCACAGCCTTTTCAGATATTCTCAAAATTTTGCAGCAAAGTGTAATTTTCCTTAAGAAACCTAAGAATTTTATTGCTTCTGCAGACATCATGCAGATTAAATACATTAAAATGCTATTATTTATTGAAGTTGGAGGGCTGGGATATCCCTGATCATTGGGAATGATTCATGTAATTCTTTTATTTCTGAGCATAAGTTCAGAAATTAATCATAATTCAACTTGTAACTTAAAATAGCTTTTGCAATGGCATAATCTTTCTGAATACAGAAGCATGTTGTACCTTAAAATGTACGTCTATGTGGCTTCCTACTGCAAATCACCAATTCAGAAAATCACAAGGAAATTGTGAAATATGAACTATATAAACAGTGTATTTAATGTTATTAGTAATATATTCTCTTTCTGTAGCTATCTAAAAGCCTCTTGATTGTTTATTAAGCAGTTTATAAGAGGTTTACAGCTACAACTGAGATTTTTTTTTGTATGATATTTGAAAAAATATGTCCCAAGTTAGAAGTGATCAGAGCTGTGTTTCAAGGAAACTTGTATAATATAATACGTTTTATTTTTTGTGCAATAGAAGTGTAGAACTTACTGTAACATCGAGTTTCTATGTCTCTAAGGAGAAAATGTTTGGTTAAAATTTTGTCTCACTGTTGCAATCTAGTGAAAAACATATTTTTATTCAGTTACTTTATTCAGTAAAATACTGAAAAGAGATATAGGCATTAGTAAGATAACTTGCAAAATTTTAGAGAACAAACAGTAAGATTAAAATTAAGAGCAAACTGATTAACTCACCTGGCTTCAGCTTTTTCCATGGGAGAGTTTTTTCTACGATGTCTTTTACACTCCACTCTCAATAACAAAAAAGCAGCACTTTTTCTCTTGCTTACAAAAAAACATTGTTACCAAATAAAATACAGCTCATTCTTAAAAAATCTGTTCTCTAATCAAAGGGTTTCTGCCCCTTCTGGTGACCTCTGAAAGACTCTGTCCCTTTAAAATATGCAGTTAACTCATAACACTAGATTTCCAGTAACCAGGTTCTTACATTTTGCTTAGAAATTCTGTCAAAAGAATTGTACTTTTCTTAGCTTAAAATGGCACTCAGCTTAAACATCACATAATTTGTGGATACAAAATTTTCAAAGTTCCTTTTGAAGGTTTCTAAAATAATAAGGACTTAAAATTATTTCTAAAATACTATAGGCCCTGGGACACCTGCTTTAACTTTGAAGTTAGTTCTACTTGGAGAATGATTTGGGCATTTGGACACACATCCAGGTCAGTTCCAACTCAAAGCCCCATCCAACCTGTCCTTGAACACTTCCAGGGATGGGCTGTCAACCACTTCTCTTTTTAAATTAATTATTGCTGTAAAGAATGATGATAAAGGAACAGCTTTGTCGGGTGTTTCATTGTCAGATTTCAAGTGCCACTCTTGGGAACCTAGTGGGAAACTGAACCTGCAGAAGATCCAATTTTATTCTTATACTGGGGAAATATCTGAGCCCTTCTAACACATGGAAAAAGATTCAGTATTGGTTTAAAGAATGGGCCCAAAAGCACATACTGGAAGTGGCCAAAGGACATTTTCATATTACCTTAGTGTACCAGATGCTTTGGGACAAAAGTGGTAACATTTCTTCCTTTTTGATTCTAAAGTATTTTTTTAACACTGTTTTTAGCTCTGCAACACAACCTTATGGAGAAAGAAAAGTTCTTCCATTCTAATGAATATAAGTCGTATTCCCTAGGTAGGCTAAAAGCTGATGCACCAGCTTGAAACTAAACCTGTTCTAAGTTCTCATACTTCTGGCAATAATTAATTTTAATATATTCTGTGATTCTGTGATATGACACAAAGAGTCCCCATAAACTGCAGAAATATGTATATTTTTCATCCTGGCTTAATGTTTAAGTTAGTAGGCAAACAGAAGTTCTCTATGCCCTAGAGTGGTGTATGTTGTGTAAATTGTCCTTCCTATGTCTTCATATGCTGTAACTCATTTTTTTTTTTAAATATTCTTTAATTATTTTCAAATAACAAATTGCTCAAGGTAAAAAGTAGGTTTTGGAAGTGGGGGCTCAACATGTTCATGCAAAGGTACTGTATCTGAAAAATAAACATACAGAACATTTTTATTGTTCCTGATGTTTTATGAATTTTCAGATCTCCTAAACCAGATTGCTTTCTATAACCATGGCCAACCATTTCTATAACCAGGCATCTCAGATTCTGGTTAAATAACCCAAAGACTTCATTATCCAAGCAGTTGTTTGTGGTCCTTCAGTAACAGTGAATTGAAGAACTGAAAACTGATCTAATTCCTATTTTTAAAAGTATATGAGAACTCAAGTCGTTGGTATCAACTTTTTTTTTCTTTTCAGTGGGTGTGGTTTTGGTGCACAGGCTATGCCAGTATAAGGAAACATTTTATGTTTTTTTAAATTTTTAATACAGGTTATTATCCAAGTGCACGTCAGGCCAAAGTTCTTAGGAGTTGAGAGAAATATGTATCCTCACAGGCTTGCAGAGCATTGTTCAGAGACACTCCTACGTTAGGCTGGCTCTTTCTTTTGATTGTGCAGAGATTGGTTGTTCTATAGATAAATCAATATATAACCTTGTACTGGTAAAGGAGCTGCTTAGTTCAGCATAATTACTACGATAGGAGAGGGCAAATTTGCGCTTCAGTCCTCTACAGTCTTTACTTGAAACAGTCATCTGATGAAAGGAGAAATAATGCAGAATGATCCAGAGCCTTTTACTGATTATCTTTCTGTTAAAGCAAACCAAATCAAACCAAACCAAAAAGAACCCGAGCAACCAACCCACCAACCAACCAAACTTACAAATGAAAAACCCCAAACCCCAAACAAACAAAAAAACCAAAAAAAACATGTTTTGAAAACTGTGACCTGAACTTCATTCATTAATCAATTTTGTGCATTTGAAACTGACAAACTGAGTGACTAAAGGCTTGATCTTTTTAAAACCTAGCTACTATAAATCCTCTAATCTGATGCCTGAAGCATACTGCACTTCATTTACAAATCTGAGAATCTGAAATCAATTGAAGAGTTAAATGGCAACAAAAATGATGGGAAAAGATGTGACTGTATGTATTAGCTTGTCTTAGACTAAATAAAGCTCAGATTCTGTTTCCAGGTAAAAGAGAAAATGACCATTTGCTTTCTTGAAAGATGCTGAACTAAATGTAGCTGTTGACCAGCAGTTCTATACCATAGTGAAACTTCTTCCTCTTTCCATATTTTTAGTGAATTGTGGAGCACAAAATGACATTGCATGTGCACAAACCCTCTGTCTGTTATGGCTGAGTATAATATGCCAAGGCTGTCTCTAGATCTAATGGCATAACATAGCATATTCAGAGGAAGGAGGTTCAGAAGTAAGTTGAGAAATAAAATGGATCAACTTCATAAAAAAGACGTGGATTTTCTATTTGTTCATGTTTGTGCTTTTGTATTTCTTAGATTATTTTTTTTCAGGAAGAGAACCTGGATGATTTTCTTAACATAGAGGGAAATGTGAAGAAACAAAGCTAAGAGGGGGTTACCTATTATGAAAACCTGTTTGTAGAAGACACATTCTGAAAACTGTGCCTCAATTCACTTGCAATTCATCATGATGAAAAGTAGAGTCTAAGACTTTGGACAAGTCATGTCAGTGTCTTAAAGAAGAATTCAGTTTTAATACAATTTAATTTTATGAACCTTTAGCTTTAAATCCAGATTTAGCAGGTAAACAAATGTATTTTTAGATGTAGGAGTGTCCCAACGATTAAAAGCAATATTTTTATGGGTCCTTGGATATTTAATGTGAAGGAAGTATAAATAGCTTTGTGAAGTAAGCACAAATTTTACACTATGCGCTAAACTAGGTTCAGTGGAGTGTTGCTGAATACTGCAGCTTTGCTAGTTTACAGCCATAACCTGTTCACTTAAAATTAGTCACTGTTGTCACAAAGCTTAAGATTTTCATACATACTATGTAGAGAGAGATTAGGACCTTCCAGTTGATGGCTAATTCTGGTCTTGTCATTTGTTTTCATCTTTTATTGATATGCTGACATTGGTTGTTCTAAAATGTCAGTAGAGAGTTGCATGCACTGACTTTAGTATTTACTTAGTGATTACTGCACCACTATTTCTGTACAAAATGACTTATTAGTTTTTAGAAATAATATTTAAAAAAAAAAGAATATTCAGAAAAAATGTTAAATATCTTATTCCAAACAGTCTCCTGGAGGAAACTGTGTACCAGAGCCAGAGATGAGAGCGATGCCATGTACAGCACAGCTTTGTTAGAGGTTTGCACTGGAACTGAGCTAAGAAAGCCAGCTCCCCTTCCACACCACTCGCCAGGACTCTCTACATCCTTTTCTAGCTCACTCAGTGCCTCATTCCACTAGTTAACATACAACACCATTTTTGAGTTATTTTAGCATTGCTGCTGTTCATCTAGGTAACAAAAAACCATATATTTCACTCTGGTGAAGTGATCAAAACAACCGGGGTGAAAGCATGTTGTGAAAGTGAAGAGGTTAAAAAAAAAAAAAAAAAAAAAAGAATGCTAATTCTGACATCAAATTATATACAGATGCAAAAAAGGAGTCAAAGTACATCTTTTCTAGCACTCCAAAGCATACTGATGTAGTGTCTGCTAATGAAAATTGATCTAATAACTTGAAATGCATGCATATCAAATGCACATACCCCATGCACTAAAATATTTTAACTAAATGGAATATTTATTAGAAATTCCATTTAATGCCTTGTTAAATGTGTTATGTTTTCAGACAGATGCACACTATTTATTCTGTTCCACTGCTCCACTGGAGCAGTGGAAAATATTTGAGGCTTTCATCTTCCTCGTAAATTACACTTTAGATTTTGATGAACGTATCTTCCCAGGTTAAATATGTCCGTTGTCCATCTCCTTATTTTTCTTGAGAGGACAGCAAACTGTTTCTCATTTAATTGCATTTGGGTATTGCTGCAATTTTTGGGGTTTCACATACCATAATTAAAATAACAACAAACATTGATTATGACAGATTTATGACCAAAACTTGTGACAAAATTCTTATTAATACCTTTTCTGCTTACTCAGACAATTGGTATCATTCTACCTAAACACTGATACATACAAGTTTGTTCAGCTAAATAAACGCTTAATTTTTACATTGATTATAGCTCACAGATGCCCAGCATTTAGTGTTCTTTTATCAATATATTTACATATTCATACATTCATTGACACCTCTGCATATATTATAAAAGAGGAGTGGGGTGATGGTGTCCAAATTTGTCACAGAAGACACGTGTTAATATTCATTAAAATGTTCAAAGAGCAATATTCATCTTAGCCTCTACATTGACAAGATATCAAAGCAGCTCAGCAGTGTGTTATGAGCATCTAATTTGAAATTTCTGCTCCCTCTTAGTGTCATTCTGTCTTTGAGTGAGATTTTGATCAACTACAAAATCTCACCCAGACTTAATATTTCTTTATAATCCTGGGAAGGTGCTCAGAATGCATCACTTGTGAATGCTATCTGTCCGTAGTGAGAAAGTTCATAAAACCCACACACCACCAATTCCCCAAAGGATAAGTCAATTAGAATATTTCTAATTTGCTACTGTTGTATCTATTGGTTGAACTAATGAAGAGATATGATTTAATATTCACCTTAGTGAGATTTCAAGATTAAATTAGTGATACAGCATCTCAGTCTAGTGGCTAGAGCAATTTATATAATATATCAAAAACTCCATGTGGTTCTCTAATCCAAGAAATGGGAATAAAGTGTTAACACTTTTCAAATAATTTTCATAAACATAGAATATTCTAACAGCAACCTCCATCCAGCCTTCAGTTGGTCACCTCAGGGTGCCACTGCACCCTCCTTTCAGTGCTGCTGCCAGAAAACCTGGGACTGCTATTTTAACATGGTTATGCCAGGCACATAATACTGAGAAAAAAAATGTAATTAAGAAACCTGAACTCTCTGATATCCTTAGTATAGTTTATATATAACTATTCTATGTGCCAGAAGAAATTAAAATATTAAGGATTATTATCTTGTAATAAATATATCTTTAGGTACACTAAAAATATTTGTGGAATTGGAGAAAATTCCTTCTCATTTGGTGCGACCTCTTTATTCCAGTGACTTCTCAAAGGATCTTCCACCCGTGTGAAACATTTTCAGGAGATCTTAGTCAAAGAAACTTTCTTAATGTATTAGTCAGAGAGAAAGGATGTGATGCTGCCAAAAGGAAATAGAATGTAACCTGTATCTGAAAAAGTGGGGAATAGCAAGGAATTGCAAACTCAACTACAAGAAGTGTTCGTTGTACTAGCTATCTATATGATGTAACATTATAACTGGGGACATGTATTCCTTCAGATTCTTGTTTGCTTTTGCAAAGTGTTTTTTTCTTAATTTCCTCCATTTTTTTTTCCTTAGGAAAGATATTATAATTATTATAATATTATTATAAAATAATAAATCATTATTGTAATAATTATTACAAATTGTTATGTAGATATTATTAAATAGATTTTGTTATCATTATAAAAGATATTATAAATATTAGCCCTATTGTAATATTTTTCTCTCCACTGACACAATTTCTTAGTTCATAAACTTAATTTGTCCTTTTTTCTTAAACAAGCATTCAAACCCTATTTGTTGCTTTCAGATATAATGTCCTGAGTGCTTTACAAGCAAATATTGCTTGTAAAGATAACTGTGAGCTATTGGTGCTATTTTCAGATCCTGCAACAGTAAGGACTGTATGCATAAACTAAATAAATATATATTTCACATGTGAATTCTGAGGTTTGATGCTATGAACCAACACATTTTTTATACCAGACTAAAAGGAACAAAATTATCTGCATGAAGCTTGAAGGACTGATTTTTTGAGAATCAGTGGAAAGAAAAACTCTTCTAAATGAGACCTGATAAGCTACAAAGGAAGAAACTGCATCACCTCCTCCTAGTGAGAGTGGCAGGCAGTCAGTGCAGAGATTAGAGAGGCATGAACTTGGTGTTTATTCTCAGCCACCTGTCTATGAAGGCATTCCCTTCCAGTATCCATAAAATAGAGGAACACTTTGTACCAAATTTTCTGGATTCTTGTTAGCCAGTCTCTGTAATTAATAGACAATAGAAAAGAATTAACATAGAAAGATGGGCAAGTACATGATTAATCTTACTGTGTTTTCTTCCCAGAGAATTTGTAGGTGCCCCATCCCTCGGAGTGTTCAAGGCCAGCTTGGATGAGGCTTTGAGTAACCTGTTCTAGTAGAAGGTGTCTCTACACATGGCAGAGGGTTAGAACTAGATGACCTCTAAGATCCTTTCTGACTCAAACCATTCTATGTTTAACTTTTGTTGTAGTTTTCATTAAAATGAGCAATTTTAATAGCCATGTGGAATTTAAATTCACATCCTTTTTTGCCTAACTACCTCCTAGCACACAATAATATGATTGAAATCTGCTTCTGTCTCTCTGACTTACTGCACTGAGTTGCAGGTGTTGTCAACAATACAAGAACTTAAAGAGACATAAGTATATATAGAAAACTTGTCCAGGCACTGAGAAGCATCTGACAGACATCTGAGGAAGAATCAATCAGCTATTTGAACTGTGCATATAGCTCATAACAAGAAGTAAAAATAAGTGAAACTGACAGGAAAATCAACTGATGAAATTTAAATTTTAAATTAGTGTTGCACAGGACACTGGGATCAAAATGCCTAACCTTTCAGAAAATGCTGTTCATTTATTTTAGCAATGCTAATGTACAAAATTATGATGCTGTCCTTAGCATCACATCAAATACCAGTCCAGTACTGATGGAGGAGGGAGAGACTTCTACCTACTCAGTTGCCATTTCCACCTTCTCTATCTCCTTGGCAGTTCTTGCAAATCTTCCTGATCTAATGATCTAGAAATTCTTCTCGGATGCAAACTCAAGGGTTTCTCCTCTTGTCACTGTTCCAAGTGCTCCTTTGTGTTTGTGTGGATGATCACATAACCTAACATTGCTCATATATTCATCTATATTCTTCATAGAATATAGAATATAGATTTTGCTGTGCTTTTGTTCACTTCACTCTTTGGCACATGCTGTGCTAAAGCACCAGTTTGTCAGAGAGTCTGTTTAATTGATTTTGGAAAGAAATGTGTTCACATGTAAATTAAGGGACTTGGTGTCACTAGATCTTGTGGCAGAAGTGAAACGCAGGCGGTACCTGTGTACTTGTCTCATTTTTATTCTCTACTCATCAATCCACAGGAAGAAAGATGCAGAGAGTTTAAGGTCAGGAGGAGCTATACTAGCAGGCTGCTTGAAGAATCACTAGATTTAGTCACATTTCCTTAAGCCTTAACTTGCACTGGAACAAGGAACCTTTGTATTTCAAAGATATAATCTCCTTGAGAAGACTTCAGAACTGAAAGGTATGAGGTAACAGAGAAGCCATCTCTTCTTTTGGCAGTTTATTCTGATGGCTCCTTTTCCTAATATTGGTGTGTGCCACCTTTCCAAGTGTAGCATTGTTTGGCAACAGTCAGTGATTCTTGGTATGGCTTCTTCTACTATATAGAATACTGCATTCAAATAATTTCTCAATCATCAGATAGAAAGTTAAACACCTTAAGCTTTTAAAACTTTTACTGAAAGAAAATGTTTCCCCATCCCTTAAATATTTTCTTTTTTTTTCTGGTCTCGATTTACAATGTCCTTATTAAAATGGAGCCACTTTAATTTTATGTGGTATCTCTGCATTGGAGTTATGGTTCACTATATTGAAGTAAAATTGCTTCTGCACTGCATTTTGCTACTAAATGGATCTATTGCTCTTCAAATTTATACCTGGGGATTAAGTTAATTTTTTCGAAAATAAGCAGTGAATCATAGAATCAAAAAATATGTTTGGTTGGAAGAGACCTTTAAAAATTGCTTAGCTCTAATGCCCCTGCTGTTGGCTGGGGGCATTCCACTAGACTAGCTTGCTCTGAATCCCATCCAACCTGACCTTGAACACTTCCAGGGACAGGGTATCCACAACATCTCTGGTCAACATCTTCCCATATATCACCACCATCATCATATTTTCTTTCCTGATTTTTAATCTAGACCTACTCTCCTTTAGTTACAACTGTTGCCTTTTGTCTTGTTACTACAGGCCCTGGTAAAAAGTTTGTTTCCATCTTTCTTGTAAGCCTCCTTTATATGCTGAAAGGCTGCAAGAAGGGGTCCCCATAGCCTTCTCTTTTCAAGAATTAACAACACCAGCTCTCTCAGCCTGTCCTCATAGCAGAAGTGTTCCATCCCTCTGATCGTTTTTATGGCCTCCTCTGGACTCAGTCCAGCAGCTCCATGTCCTTTCTATGTTGGGGGCCTCAGAGCTGGATGCAGCACTCCAGGCGGGGTCTCATGATGGTGGAGTAGAGAGGCAGAATCATCTCCATCATCCTGCTGGCCATGCTTTTGATGCAGCCTGGGATGCAACTGGCATTCTGGGCTGAGAGTGCCTATTGCTGGCTCATGTCCAGTTTGCCATGGTTTTCATGTTTCTTAAACATGGTAGGAGTTTATCACAAGCCTTCAGTTTTCCAGTATTCAACCCCTCTTTCTATAGACTTTGCCTATTTTCTTTAGTTCTAAGCATGCAACTTATTTGTGCTAAAAAAGAGACAAAAAAAAAATGAATAGGAGTACATTTAACTAATTTAATGAATAAGCCTGTGTTTTCTTTCAGAGGTGAGAAATAGGCACTTTTAGGGTGTTACCAATCTGAATTAGCATAGGCATCTAAAGGTGCCTATTTCTCTCCTTTAGCTAAAAGTATTAAGTGGCTCTTACAGTGAGCCATATATCCAAAGATATCCACAAACCAGGCACTTTTATTGGGTGAGGGAATCCTGTCCCTTTTTGAGGGAATAGACATCAACAACATAGCCTTCAGTATTCCTGACTACACCAATCCTTATGTCATCGAAAATTTTCATCAGAAGCGCCTTTGTGTATCTCAAATGATTTCATGAAATGGTTCAGTAGTGCAGGACGTGCTGCTATAGCTACAAATCTACATTAGAGACATTTTCATTCCAATTATGTTGCTCCACTGTTGACTACTTTTTATATTTATCGTCTAGACAGTTCTTTGTCTGTTAAGTCTATGTTTTAATGCTATTTAATGGTGCTAATTTTTTAACTGGTTCAACCTTTCAGATCCTGAATATTTCACATTTGACAGCTATCTTTGTCAGCCAAAGTCATACACTCAACTGAGGGTGCAAACAGGTTTAGCAAGATCTGTTTTCCATAAAATCTAGGGCAAGCAGTTAGCAACATTTTTCTTTAATTTCTGTTCAACTGAAAATCTCTACTTTCTATTAATGGGCTTTTTCTAAATTTCTGAAAAATAGCCAGGTATATCAATATACTTCTTAAGATCCTTCACATAGTGCTCTGCAGTTTTTATATTCCACTATGAAATTCCTAAATGTTCCTAATAGTTCCTAATCTGAATGGCAGCTGTTGTGACTTGTGTTCTTACTCTCAGTTCCCTGTAAAATGTTTTGAATGCTTGGTATATAAAAACGTATTTTACCCTCTTTCTCAAAGCTGTCAGGGGCAATGAGGCATCTTCATTTTTTCTAGTCTATTAGTCCAGGTCATGTTGGAGTCATAGCAGCAACTGGTAATAACTGAGTGAAGCCATACAGAACAGACATCTCTCCACTTGATTCATCCAGACTTCCTTACTTACTCCATTATGGTTTGTGTTCTGAAAACACTGAACTGTAGTGATTCATTGATTTCTATGGCTTGTGAACAATACCCTTTATTTTTCATGGCATCAGTTTTTATACTTCTGACATCCTCATATAATTTCATGCTTATGACAAAATTGGTGTTCCTTATTTGCCAGCACAGGTAGATCCTATTGCCCAAACAGCTGAGTCATGTGCCAGGGAGAAATTACCTAATCTGTGAAAGATGTTTAAATATTCTTCCAAAGTTGCAGAAACAAAATTTTACAAATAATTTATTTATAATCTCTGAATGGGCTTCAAGTTGGAAAGCTATTCAGATCTAAATTCAGCTTTATTGGTTTCTTTAAAAAACAAAATGCTTTTTTAATTGCTTACTATTCATGTTTTCTCTCACTCTGGAAGACTTTAGTGGCTATTAGGGATTTTTTAAAGTTAATGAAAATTATATGGTTATGTTATGAATGTATGAGAATTAATTTGCCTAAACCCCCACTCCTCAATCAGCAGACCTTTGATCTTTATTCCTTCTTGCAGGCACAGAGCTTATTTACCATTTCTGAGAAGTGCTTTATAAGTTGTGGCTATAAATACTACTAGTGCTTCCGTTTTCAAGGCCAACACATAATTTACATCTACTTTCTTTCAGTGCATAAATTTCAGTATGTTTTTTTATTTTTCATCATGGTCATATGTGTCCCGGAACTGCTGAAGTGGAAGGAACTTTGTGAGGTCTCTGTATCATTCTGTTTCTTCAAAGTAGGGTCAACACTGAAATCAGAGCAGGGTTATCCAATTACATCCCAAAAACCTCCAAGACCTGAGGTCTCACAACCATGCTGGACCCTCTTTCAGTTCTTAATGAACTTCATGGTGATTTTGTTTCACCTCCCCCAATTCAGTCGATGACTATTGTCTATTCTCCCATGAGCATCTGGGTAAAAAGCTTGGCTTTGTCTTCTTGGTTACCTCCTTGCAGGTACTGAAAAGCGGCACCTAAAAATCCCCCTACTCCTCCTTTGGCTGTTCCAAGATGTATATTAGTTTCTCTGCTTTGTTAGACATTTTCTTTATGCTTATTTGCAACCTAATTTGCATGAGGTTCACACACTTGCTTCTCTCCCCCAGTTAAGCTACAGAATTCCATCATTTCTGTTACTTTTGATTTTATTAAGTCAAATAATTTTTTCTTGGAATCCACAATTTTCTAAATGAGCCAAGATTTTCAGATCCTAAATTTTATTACTCATCCTTTAATATAGCATCTAGTTATCACGTTCTATTATTCAAATCTTCATTTTGTCTTAACAGCTTAACAAATTTTGGCAGTAAGATGTTAATTATGCTTGCAATAATTGACCTTCACACCCATAAAGTGCAAGTAGGTGCATATATGTAAATTAAGACTTATAAATGTGACAGAATGCCAGCAGCATTCTATACACCTTCTCTCTCTCTTCAGCATGTTTTGAGCTAATAAAACAGCTGTTTAACTTGGGCCCATTTTAGTTAAAACATTCCAAATACCAGTTCTTTTTTTTTGCTTAATTACAATTAATGTATTAAACCACAAAACTCAAAGAGCTCCTTTTCACTATGGTCCTTAATATTCCACTTTGAACCTGAACCCTTCTCCTTCTCCCATAGCAATAACAATTTAATTTTTTTTCCTTATTTCCTCAACTAATGTGATGATTTAAGAATTATTTTTTCCTTCTAAAGGAGAACTACTCACCATAACTGCATGAAAAGACAATGAAACCATAGAACAAAACATCAGTAAATGCTGTTTGGTTTTCATCACCGTTTTTTGACATTTCTGACTTGTTACATTATTTTTAGGTGTGGATTTTTTCCTAGTATTAACATATATTAAATAAAAATATCCATTTTATACATTATTTTTCCCAATATTTTCCCTGCAACAACCTAGAGAAAATGGCTTATATTGGGCAATTAAAAGGGCAGCAATTGTAAAAATGGGATTCTGAATATTAAGCTCCTTTCATTTCTATGTTATTTAAAATAATGAATGGAAGAGGTATGGCTAATGTTCTTCCCTGTGTCATGGGAAATGCTGGCTTCTGGAGATATGAAAATGATTTTTCCAGTGTAATTGGCTCCTCCTTCCCACATGGCAAACCTCCAGACTTTGCACTGACAGCAGACTGAGTGCATGGATACTCAGGCTAAGAGCTTTGTGTCAGATGGAGCTAAATGTCACCACCTCAGACATGGATTTGCCCAGTGTTGGGAAATCATGGAGGTAGCCCTGAGATGCCAGGAGTACCATCTCCCTCTTCTTCCCCATGCAGCTTGAGCTTTTGCGGAGGTCATTCCTGCATCAAACAGTGCACTTCTCTGCCCAGTTTTACTGGAGGTGCTCCATAAAACCGTCCAGTATTAATGTAATGCCCAGCTCAGTGTCCAGGGGTTCAGATGGCTTTTCATTTTCTTCCAACACCAGGCAGACTGGTATAATGAAAGGTAAACACATAAATTCATTGAACCATCTCTGACAAGAATTGAGACTGTATCTTGGGTAGGTCTGGTAGTGGTTGGCAATTAAATGTTGTCTGCACCAAGGAGGGCAGCCTTTGTGATCTTGAAAAGAGAGGATTTGGCTGTAGTACAGCAAAAGTTGATTATTTGTACCATTGGTCACTAATGGCATTTTGATAGCTCAACAAGGCTGTCTAGCATTGAGGCTGTTCCCTTCTTCCTTCCTGTCCATACTTTTATTTTCACTGGGGGCATTTTATGTTTGCAGTACAGTTTTTCCCAGAAGTTAGCAGTTGCTGACTGTCACGCTGGGCTCTGTATTGTCCATCAGAATTGGTGCAGTACGAGCCCCCATCTACGCGGGAAAGACCTTGATATCTGTAGGCTGCACTGAACAACCTTCAACAAAGAAAGGAAGGTACAATGTGCACTGGCCAATAGATGAAGTAAGCTTCTGTAACTCACAATAACACTCTTCCTTCTACACCATTACATGTATGGAAGTCTGGATTCAGGGCATCTGGGCATTAAGGGAAGTGCTGCATCTGCTTTGCAAATATCTGGCTTGCCATTTTTTCTCTGAGGAGATTTTGGCTTGTCTGAAAAGCAGTGGTGCAAAACCTGCATGCTCATTAATTTGCTCTTGTGTTCAGAAATGGAATTCACTGACTGTTAAAGCAATCGCTAAACTTTGTTCATAAAAGCAACTCTTTCTGCAAGAGACTGTTTCTTGGGTTTACATTTTATGTGAAGCCTAGCAGGATATAATTTATGCAAATAATATTTCATTGTTTCCTCAATTTGGCCAGACTGTTGAAAAATTTGAATACCAGTATTTCCAGTGACAGAAAAATTCCTAAAGTGAAGAGAATTTAAATTTTTTTCTCTGTAATTTTTTTATCATAAAATTTTTTGTTCTTAATGAATATTTTGCTGTGCTACGACAGTATCACTACCAGTGATACTATTGTAAAAATATATCTTCAGATGATAAAAGGGGCAATGAGTGAAAATTGGAAATATTTGCAGATTTTAAATTCCACTGACAAATATATTTTTCTAGGCTGATGAGGTGATTTTATAACATCTCCCTATTAAAAAAATAAAAAATTACCAACTCTATTCCTTAAGGCTAAAAGGACAAATTAAAATTCTTCTTTTCTGAAAAATCCTAGCATTGTATGATAATGTAGGTTGAAAGGGATCTCTGGAGGTTGTCTGGGGCAATGCCCAGCCAAAGTAGAAACAACTTTGTGTTCTAAAGTTATATCCAGCTTCAAAGTTATAGCAGGTTGTCCAAAGCCTTGCCTGGTCAAGTGTTGAATATCTCCAAGGATGGGGACTTTACAGCCTCTTCAGGTGACCTGTTCCAGTGATTGACTACCCCTGTTTTACTTTTTATGTGATGAATTATGCATTTTTACTCTGAATTTAGGAGATGAGTCTTCCTTTTTCTTCTCCATCACCTTCCATCAGGTAGCTGAAGGCTGTTTCCTTCTTTGTCTTTCATTTCTCAAGGCAGCTAAAGCTCTTCTGTCAACTCCTCTATATCATCTCTATATCATGCTCTGAGCCACTAATCATATTTTTGGACCTCCACTGAACTTCTTCCAAGATCTTTCTTGTGGGACACACAATAATGAAACAGTAGCCAGATAAGTTTCATAGTTACCAGGTGATGGAAACAGTCAAAAGATTGCTATAAAATCTTAAGAAATGAACAAGAATACCTCTGGATACTGCTTCTGTTGAGAGGTGCTTATTTAGATTAATAGTTTAGATTAATAATAATAATAAAAATACAAAGACCTTTGTATATTGTAATCCTCCATTAGTTAAATACATATAGAAAATCCTACTCCTGTGAGAAACTTTTGGTCATTTATCTGATAATAATAGAAAATGCTGATGTCAATTGTTATACCTGAATGAAAAGTTTCTTTTCTTTAATTGTCATATAGGACTATATATGTTGCTTACAGACACACAAAAATTTTTTATTATTCTAGTATGATGTTTGGTCTAGTTTGTCTTGTGAAGTCCCAGGAAATGATCACAAATGTCCTTGAACAACTATTTATGTAACATTTCTACTGCTATTTGATACCATATTATCAGCAGTTAATAAGTGCAGTTAACTGAAAACATCTACAAATTCTACACTGAATTTACCTTAAACCCATGACAATATCACACCAAGTACAGATTTGAGGAAGTGATATAATATGCTCACATGTTTCTAATATATTGACAGCTAGGTGCTATTTTACAGAAGCTAGAGTTGAGTGTTAATTTATTCCTTAAGGGGTCTTGCAGAAAAAACCCCTAAATTATTCCTAGTAGGAATCTTATAGTTTTTGCTTTCTGCCTGTTGTAGCTGTTTTAATGGAAGTTATACCAAATGAGCTCTGACTGCATATACTCAGCCTATCGAATTAGAGGAGCTGAATCAGCATTGCAACAAACAAGCAAAGGAAGATCTTTGTTGCACTTAATACATTAGTCTGAAACTACACTGAGTGTTGCCGTCATCTCTATATAAAAGCAATAAGCATTACTTCTAACTACTGAGTTAATCAGGATTTTTTTGGCAAATGGTGTTTATAATGAGAGTTTTCATTCTTTCACACTTTGCAAAAAGCTGCCTCAGACAAAGTTATGTTCATACCATCCTAGTTAAATGTTATTTTCCTCTAGAAACATTTTAGGGAATTTATCATCCTGTTAATACTGGATGTAGGGTTCCTCTTAATGGCAAAGGAGACTTGGAAAACTTCAACCTGAGAAGTGAGACTTTTGGGCAAAGCTCAGAAATAATCATATCATGAAGCATTCCTCTAATCTCTGCACAGCTGAGAAGAATTTAAAAAAAAAATAACACCTCTTGCACTGAATAAAAGTTGAAGTGTCAGAAGTTGCACCCTGGCATTTGCACTTCAGATACAGTCTCCTGAAATGTAGCTGATGATTCATTGTACCTCTGTTAAAAGTTGCTAAATATAAGTAAAAACTAATTCTTTTATTTCTTCACCACTTGTGCAAACTGTAGGTGGAAGATCAAAGGACTGGGTATTTTACTTTTATCTGCATTATTATCGGAACTTTCTGTAAGAGACTAAGAGATTTTTTATGGATAAGGTGAAGAAGGGCCAAGGAAACTTCATCCCAATTTGCTACCTAGCTGTCAGCTCCTTAAATAAAGAGTCATACTCCGGAGTATTCAAAGATGTTTTTCAGTATGTTTTCTCGCTGCTGAAGACTACCATACTCTTCCCAGGTATACCCTGAGTTGGCCTATGCAGATGGCTTTGCCTCCTTAACAAGTGTGTGAATACCAGATATATTTCTGTGCAGTCTCCCTTAAGTCTCTATCTTAAACAAACATGGGGTTTTTAAGCCTTTGGGTGAATTCTCTGGGTAAATTAAGTGTAGCTGACTTTCCCTTAAATATTCCAGGAACATAGCTTCATCTCAAGCATAGGACTAAACACTGTGAAAGGCAAAACATCCATCAGAAACTAGGTGGATTGTGTCTTTTGACTTGGCTGCTGAGTCATCTCTCTCAATGCTGAGGCTGAGACTGCAGGAGGACCTGAAACAATATATCTGTAAGGTTGTAATGGTCATAGACCCATTAAATCATGAGTTGGAGTGATCAGTAGTGCAAGTAACTCAATCACTAGAAGACTTCATAAATCAGCTAATTTGTTGAAGCAGCAATTTTCTTGACTGTGTCTGTTGGAAAGCACTTGAGAAAAATTTGAGTATTACATTATCCGTTATACATTAAGAACAAGATAAGCTCAGAAGTAAAGCCTCAGCTGCATCACCTTTCTCACTTACCATCTCACTCTGACCATCTTGCATCTTCTGTAACATAAGAATGCTTTAATTTCTCAATATTTTCTTGTTAGAAATCTTCTATTTTTCTTTATTGTATCTGAAATGTAATATTTAATATTTGCAAAAAGAAAGCATCAACTTTCCCACACTAAGGAATCAAAGCAGTGGAAAAACATCTGATATGATTCCAACTTGCTGATGCGTGTGCATGTAGAGAATTGTAGAATCATAGAGTTGGAAGGGACCCACAAGGATCATCAAGTCCAACTCCTGGTCCTGCAAAGAACAGCCTCAAGAATCACATTATATGCCTGAGACCATTGCCGAAACACCTATGAACTCTGCCAGGCTTGGTGCTGTGACCACTTCCCTGGGGAGCCTGTTCCAGTGCACAGCCACCCTCTGGGTGAAGAACCTTTTCCTAATGTCCAGCCTAAACCTCCCCTGACACAACTTTAGGCCATTTCCTTGGGTTCTGTCACTGGTCACCACAATGAAGAGATGAGTGCCTGCCCCTCCTCTTCCCCTCATGAGGAAGTTGTAGACTGCAATGAAGTCTCCCCTGAGTCTCCTCCAGGATGAACAAACCAAGTGAGCCCAGCAGCTCCTCATATGGCTTCCCCTCTAGACCCTACTAGAAGTTGGACTTGAACTATTTCTTAACTTGAACCTCATTCTTCTGCTGTCTATTCTACTTACCAGCAATGAGTAGTGATCTTACTAGATTTCAAAAAAAAAAACCAAAAAACCCTAACTGATCATAACATGCAATCCTGCCCCATCAATTGCTATTAAAATGAATAATAAAAATAATGTTATCTATTTCTTAAGCTAGTGTAAATGTAATTAGCAAAGTGACCAGTAACCATCCCCATAGCATTTTGTATGTAAGCTGACAATGAGGTTTGAGCATCTCATTTCATAGTACATATTAGATTGAAACTCAGTAAGAATGGGTAATGAAAACACAATATTTGACTTTTTTTCTCTGCTTTTCTTATTTAGACAATGAAAATTGTTGGTAAGTTTGGGTTTATTTCTAGATTTATATTGTTTTAAATACTTTGGTTCCAATTATTTCCATGAGAAGTATTGTAAGGAAAATACTTTTCTACAAATTCTCATTAAAAAACCAGACACAAAAGTCTAGGGCTTTTTTGTTTGGTTGGTCGGTTGAGGTATTTTTCCTGAAAATTATAAATATTTTATTTAATCTCTTTCTGTCTAAATTGAAAATTAAAATTTAGAGGATATTTATGAAACATAGAATTCTGACTCATATAGACCTGTATAGTTCAACATTTTAACTACCTCAGAAGTAGCTGAACCCAGTTTGTGGGGCTCTGTACCTTGACAGACAAACTATTGTATACAGGTGTCTTTTCCATTTGACATAGTTTGCCCTTCTCCAATGCTACTGAGAAAAGAGGACAGTGAGGGGGTTGTGAGCTGTATGAGCCTTTCTAATGGCCTTGATTTGGTTCATGTGTAATAGATTGGTCATCCTTGAATTGGTTGGTCATTCTTGTCTGACTGAACTCTGTGTAATTGTCAAGTTCTGCTTGACTTGTGCTTAGCAGGCATGTACGGTGTGTGAAGGTTTTTATGTATGAATAAGACAATATAGGTGACCTCGTGGGAAAAGAGATACATAAGCACATTTTCTGGTGAAGGTGTTGGCCTAGAGAATGCAAGGCATAGCTCAGGGGTATAGGATAAAGATCCTTTGAATTTTAGTATTATTAAAGAGTAGGCATGGTGAAGGTGAGTCTCACAGGTACCATTTCACCTAAAATAGCAGTATACTCACTGCTAAGATGTTTTTGAAGGACAGTGCCACTAGCCTAAGTCTGCTGCTGTTCCAGGTCTCTGTTACAAGAGTTTGATTCCTAAGCAGGTAATTTAAGTAAAATATAGTAGAAAAAAAAGAGAACTCCTGGTCATCTGCAAGCTGGAAAGGAATTTGGCTCCATGTCTAGTTTTTTAAAAGAATTTTAAAGGTATTTAAATTCAGCTTTGTAGGAGAAATAATTCTGCTTTGTTGTTCTATGGAAAGTAGCTCAAAGATGAGAAAGAAAAGCTTGTGGCTGTTCACCCATGATTGTGGAAGACAGTGGCTTTGGGTTTTGTTAATGTTTCAGAATTAAAAATCATTCAGACTAGCTTGGTTTGGACCATGTTTATTTCAAAATTACTTTAGAATGCTCAACAGCAATGAAACCTGATAATGACCCAACAGAAAAAGTAGAAGAAAAGAAGAAACCTAGAGGACAAGTGACAAGTTATTTCAACAAAATCATGCAGGAAGTAAAAACGAATATGTAGAGATAAAGGGGACCTGACTCTAGGACAGTGTCTACTGTCCTAGTTTACATTTAATTTTAAAGCTCTTATCTAAAAAATATTAAAATTACTAAAGAATATGGATCATCAATAAACTTTAAAAACTGAAAAGCAACCCAATATTCTCAAATCTTACCACACTTTTTGACTAATTAAATCTAAGCTCAATGACAGTATCTCAAGCCAATGTAGTGTTGACTTATGTAAAGAATAACAATCTACTAATTCTATCTTCTATTATTTCAAGAAGCAAAAGTCTAAAAGCTTCCACTGTTCTGAAAAAAAAGAGACTTTAACATGAGTGATAGGCCACTTTTCTATGTGTTTATAATGTGCTATTTATTCATACAAATGCTTTCTAAGCAAAATCCTCACTTTTATAATTCTGGAAATATTTTTGTACACCTTATACCACAATTGTCAATTGAAAAATGATGATTTTTTTTGTATACTCCATCTTCCCGTTACACTTATTTTTGTGGAAAAAACCCCCTGTATTTCTTACATAAGGCTAAAAAGATATATTCTAAGACATTTCATAGAGTGCTCCTGTGAATTTGGAGAAACCGAATGAGCATCATGGAATGAGAGATATTGCTGACTATTCCTATGGAATTAGAGAAACAATATATACAAGAGAGATACTGTCTTGCTGGCTTTTACAATTGTTTTACTTTCTCTCTCCCTTTTCTTCAGATTGTGATCAAAAGTGGTAATAAACTCCATTGATTAGTCTTTTCATATACTTGCTCTTCATTGTACATTTGGGGTTTGAAACTACCAAAGGTTCAAAGCCTTAAAGACATAGAAGGAGGAAAAGTCCCTTGGTGTAAAGTTAACAGCTCCAAGCAGTTACACACGGTGTTTCTGTAAGAGGAAAGAAAATTTAATCGAATTTACAGACATTTAGGTACATTAAGTCAGATGTGGAGAGACATTTCCTAGGATTTTAGCAAAGATAAGCACATTGCAGAATTTTTGTTCAAGCTATAATGTGTCCTTACCAATAGAACCAGCACCTCCTTGGGCACCCAGCTATGATGTCAATTAATTTTCCAGGAATGTGATATTTCTCAGACAAAACAAGACAAGAGAAGCAACTGCCATAGGGAGGGTCCAGAAAAAGTGGCTGTAAGCAGTGGGAGGCAGATAGGGAAGTGAATTTCAGCCTGCAGAGAGGGGAGAGAAACAGAGATCATTGTAATGTAGCTATCATGGCACAGTATTGGTTAGCATTAATGAAAATTAACATGCATTAGTGAGGATAGGGTATTACTGGCTAATTCTGTGCTCATGTGGGGACACAGCCTTAGGTAATTGCCAATGTCCATGGGCAGCCAACAGGCAGAAGAACTGTGGGAGAGGTTGCAAGTCAAAAGGAGGCAACTGTAGGGCAAGTCTGGGTTGGGTAGATGGAAGATGACACAAAAAATACGTGGTATCACCCGCTACTGCAAAAGGTTAAGGGTTAAGGTTACGGATCAGTCCTGTATCAGCACAGTTTTTTGGCTGATTGTGACACAGCCTCACCACATTTGTGAAGCAGGTAACCCAAAACACATTGTACCTTAGACAACAGCCAGTGCTCAGACTTAAACTGTGTCCACAGTAATCCATAACGATGAAATTAGAAGAGTCCTAATGTCCATACTCTCATGCCCATAACAATTCATTTTCACAAAAAATTTCTTTTCATCACCCTGATGACCAGGGCCTGGACCTGGAGCAGTAGTCTTTCAGTATGCATCTTTGTGCTTTTGTGTATGTAGATATAGATACACATATATATGACAGAACTTTCACATTCCTCGGAAAATTAATAATCTCCAATTTTTCTTGCCTACTACTTCTAGTAATGCTACAGCTTCTTCAAACCTTTCTTCATCCCACGTAATGCTATTTTCATAAGATGCTGCGATGACTAGACAGATAAAAAAGAATTCTAGACAAGCCATCTTTATCTTTTCAGACTTCATATATAATTATTAAAACAATTCATGGCAGTCCATTCTTTCTAGGAAGTCTGATCAGAACATAACTAATTCTAGTGTTAGTAATCATATTAGTTAGCAGTCTTATAGTGTCTTAAACCGTGTTTTAGACAGGAAATTAGTTGGGGTTTTTTTATGTATGGCTTAGGATAAACAGTTCATCTCTTCACTGAAATTTTCTTATTTTCTTCTTGATTTACTGTTACTTTCTCTTCCCTCTGTGACCATTGTTTTAGTTCTTTAAAACTGTGCAAATAAATAGCAGTTTCCATTCTGCTCAATAAAGCCTAAATAATGTACCATAGTTTTCCCTGTTCAAAAAGAAAAATGTTAAAATCTGTGTAAAAATTGAAAGAAAAATTGCATCAACTCCTTGCCATATGTTGTACAATAATTTCAGTAAAATACCACATATGTCTCTATAGATTGATTGTCGATGTGATTGAAGGTGCATTTATTCTTTCTTATCGTAGAACGTTTACAGCAGAGATCTTTTTATAGTTAAATCATTATGTTCTATAAAAATTCTTTTTTTCGTGGCCAAGTAAATAATGGCTGTGCCTCATGGCTTTAGATAAATGCCTCTGAGTGTATTTTCTCTTTTCCCCCCCAATCTCTTTCATCTTTTGAACACTCAAGAGTTTCATTTTTTAAAATCTAAAATTATGCCACTCATGTTCAACTTTCATAAAAGCACTTTAGCTTATGACTTTTCAATACTCAGTGGATAAGATTTAGAGGCAAAATCATGCATTTCATGACATTCAGAGCTGCCTGTTCACTCTTTTACACTGACAGGAGTGAAAGAACTGAGCAAACTAATGGTCCTCTCACTTCATGCCCCATTCAGAGCACAGACTGCAATAAGCCTTTGCAGTACGTAACTGCAATCACTGGAAACCTGGGATGTTGCAACAGCAAATCAACAACCATGCTTGCCCTCGTTAAATTAATACTCATGACTCTAAGGAGTGACTACTCTCAACAAAACTAACCCATACAGGATAAAGTTAGGACAACTGAAATCAGAGTTTGATTTAGAGACTCCAGGAATCCCATGGTGCCAGTACCATTTGGAACTGATAGCCTGTCACCACCTCTGTTAGCAGTTTTGCACTGTTACGATAAGCCACTACCATGCTCCTATAAAATTCATAACTGATACCAATAGATCACCATGGAATACCCTGGATTTCAAAGAGTAACTTCCAGCAAAGGATTTTTGAAGATCCATTCATATAAGGATTGTATATTGCATACCTCAAAGAGCACAGATAAAGGGAAATCCGGTGCACTTGATTTAAATATCTGAGTCAACAAAATTCCATATTTTTTCCCTAAATGTGTATATTTCCATTAACAATGAAAAAAAACTTCAGCTAATTTTATCTGTTAAATAACTGCATTTTATAATACCTTTATTTTCTGGCAATGCTTCATCTTAATTTGTTTTTTGATATTCTTTGGGAGGTAAAATAGAAGTGTTTTTACCAGGGGATGGTTTGATTTGGCTTATAATGCCATTTACCTGAGATTTTTCTAACCCACCTCTGTTGTGTTTTTAGAAGTAACCTGATGGTTACATGTCATATTTTGGACTCTTCTCTGGGATCTAAAAGCTTTGCTCTTGCCCTTAACTCTTTCTGTGTATATGTTTCATTTAGGATTAATTTAAGCATGCTTCTGGGAGGTAGCATCTCTTTCCAAAAGCAAGACTTAAATGCGCTTCATTGTAAATACATTGAAAACACGTTTTCACTGTCCTCCAATTTTGAATAATTTTTCATTTTATTCTTTTCCTTAGCTTGTTGCTATAATTGAGGAAAGGATAACAAATACACAATTTCCATACCCGCCCAAAATGAAAGTACAAAACCCCTGTTAAATGATTAAATCCTGACTGTACTTAAGTAATATCTAAGTATTATATAAGTTACTGTGGGTTTTCTCCATTGAAAGAAAATTATCCTTAAGCTAGGAAACTGGTAGCCTAAATTTTTCTTTGTAGGGATTAAATTGCTTACAATGCTACAAGTGAATCTTTTACTGTGTTATGAAACTACAGTCAGCTTTAAAGTTCAAATAAATATTCAAACCCAGAGATAAACAACAAGAGAAACCAGAAAACCACCGATGTAATAATTTATTGTAACAATTTTGGGCCAATATTTGAATCTAGTAGCTAGTTTGGACTTCAAATCTTTTTGTTTTGTTTTGTTTAATTGTGCTGAGTCTATGAAACTGTGTATCAGAATGCAGTTTAGAGTCTGGTCCCAGTGATACATATTCTCATTATATTTTATGCATTAGTTTTTCAGTGGCTGTGTATGCACTTGATTTAAAATTTAATCTACTACAACATAACGTTTCAGGCTTTTCAGTGAGCTTTATAGATCTGCAAGTAAAGAGCGATTACAAACAGATTTTATGTTTTGCATTCTAGCTTTTAAAATTCCTATTCTATAAAAACCTCCTGGTTTCAGCTGGAATAGAGCTTATTTTCTTCCTGGTAGCTGGTCCAGTGCTGTGTTTTGACTTTAGGATGAGGATAATGTTGGTAACATACTGATGCTTTTGGTTGTTGCTAAGTAGTGTTTATTACTAGGTCAGGGGCTTTTTAGCTTCTCATGTCCAGCCGGCAAGAAGGCTGGGAAGGCACAAAGAGTTGGGAGGGGGCACAGTCAGAACAGTTGACCCCAACTGGCCAAAGGGATATTTCATAAGATGTAATGACATGCTTATTATATAAACTGGGAGAAAGCTGTCTGAGGAACTGCTGTTTGGGAACTGGCTGGGCATCAGTATGTGAGTGGTGAGCAATAGCATTGTGCATCACTTGTTTCGTATATCTAAATTCTATTATTATTATTATTATTATAATTATTATAATTACCATTATTATTATTCCCATTATTATTTTTTCCTTTTCTGTCCTATGTTTGCTGTCTATCTCAACCCGTGGATTTTCTCACTTTTACTCTTCCCATTCTCTCACCCATTCCACTGGAGTGGGATGAGGCTGAATGAGCAGCTGTCTGGGGCTTAGTTGCTGACTGGGGTTAAACCACATTATGTTTTCATCAAATTTCCATTGTAGCTGACTCGCCTCATATAACCTTGAAAGAAACAGAATACTGGTTCTCTATTATAGTATTTTAAAATACGGTCTTCCCTGGATCAGGGTTTATAAAGAAATAATACTTTAAAATTTTTTATTTGCTTAGATATCTAAAAGTTTTGGCCTGTGACAATCTTGTATCCTGCATGAATGAAATATTTTAGAATCTTTTATTCACTATGTAGACTATGCATCCTGCCTTCTTAACAGAAAGGAGTGTAGATACCTTCCATTTAATTTGTGTATTTTAATGTCTGCAATTTATGATGTGCTTGATTTGTTTTGTTGAGTTTTAAGATCATCATCATCAGTTATCTATTTTAGGCCTTTAACTGGAATGGTTTTAAAAATAGCACTCGGTGTATGTGTTGTTGCCTATTTTAAAGGCAGAATTTCTTAGCAGTTTGCTGCCATGGTGGAGACAAAGGATTCCAAGATCCCGGGGCAGATTGCCGTCTGTGGGAAATGCATACGCTATTTCAGACCCGTTTTTGTAAAGGAGTGTGATACAGCAGCTTGGACAGACCTGAGTTGCTGAAGCGGAAAGGCATTTTGGAAGGTGCCGATAGGCATGGCCTCTTTCATAGTTTCAGATTCCAACCTAGCATCATCATGTGATAAGAAGAGGCTTTTCATGCTGCTTTTTCCTCGCATTTGCACTCTTTGCCTCTCACTTCTCATGTACAAGTGTTAGTTGTGCTCATGATGTTGGGTGAAGGTGTTGTAATCATCACTATAATCTCAGGAAAACTCTTTTTTTTTGTTACAAGATTTATCATTGGAAATCATTGCATTCTGCTTGAATTGTAACACATTTATTTTTCTCTCTTAAAAGTCTGTACATACACTTGCAGCTTCATTTACCACTGGTTTGATTTGGGAAGAATTTGACAGTGATAGGCAGAGCAACTGTAGGCAAATGAAAAATTTTTATCAGCTCTCTACTGAGAAGAGTTTTATTAGCAAGAAATAAGAGCACAAGCTAAGGCAGATGGACACTTACTTTCATTTTATTGCCAAGCCATTGTGGCTTGTAGGTACATAATTTCACACAGAACTGAACAGAACTCAAACGTAACAGTCTGAATCAAGCTTAAAGGAAGGGTTTAACCTTGGATAACTTTGGATACTGGAACTTTTTAGTTACATCTTTAGCTTTCATGGAAAGAAGCTCGTTTATTTTTATACAGTGTTGCTGAGGTCTTTTTTCCACTCTCTGCTTATGCTTTATGAGAATTTGTCCTTACTGGTTTCAGTTTACAAGAGGAGTGAACCAATTAGTCTTCAAGAGACAGAGGTGAGTGAGTCAGTAACTATTCATCCAGCGAGTATAGTTTTGTCACATCAGGAAAAGTGAGACAGATGAGAGCAGCCATCCTCGAATAACCCTGAAAATCTTCACATTTAATAGATTAACAGCCGAGTTAAGCTAATAAATTTACCAATCATTTGAGCAATCAACAATTGCTTTCTATAAACCTGTGCATTTTCAAATTCTAGTTGGCAATTTATTCTCCTAAATTGCCATTTATTTTTTGTACTGGCCATAGTACCTCTATGCCCCAAATTATGCTAGACTCCAAGCTACACGGAAAGATAGAGTTCTGCATGTGCTAAGTGACACTACTGTTGTCTGGGGAGCAGCCCTGACGCCTCCACAGTATCTCTGTCTCATAACTTTTCCACCTGAATAGCTCTTACACTCTATCCACTCTAATATTAATTGTGCTCCATGGCTAACACATGGTAGTACATGGTCCACAGCATCCCACACTGTACAGCAGCTGAATTGTCCTCAAAAGTTTCTCAGAAGGCTTCATAACACTCTATGAACTCTCATGTAACACATCCCCTCCAAGAGGGACAACATTTCTCAGTCTGCAGGGCTAGGGGAACATGATATAGAGCTCCTTCTCTCTGCCTCTGGGAAATGAGATGGAGGACAGGAGAGCACTGCTGGCAGGAGGGCACCGGCAAGGTGCCAACAGGTCATCCAGAGGGCCAGAAGTTTTCCCCCATCACTTCAAACAGGCCATAAATCCGACATATCATTGCACTGCAAAGTCAAGAGGAACAGTTAGAGTTTGTCCTCCAGATTGAATCCGCAGTGCTCTTCAATGAGGCTGGATAAATTTGATAGATTTAGGTGTATAAGTCTTATACATTGTGCTGTTCTGCTTCCTCTACTAAAGAAATACCATTTTTGCAATCCTCTGACAAAATTTCATGCTGACAATTCTTTTCTTGCTCATGTTATGGCCCTGCAATGCTGTTACCCCAATGTTTTAATAAGACTGAAATATGGCAATTATTGATCAAATGTGTAAAAGAAAATTTTTGTAGTAACACATTGAGTTGTGCCCCTGAAGTTGCTGCGAAGATAGGAATAGCCATGTTTTACAGTACCATTATGACCCTTTAGCATGAAATGTGCAAGAATTTGTTATAATAATTATGTTCTAAAACTCACATGACTGATTCCCTCAAGTCCCTTTATCAGTCTAGCCTTGGTTCTGCTTAAATTGAAGACCTCATCACATGGAGTCATAGAGCAGCATGTGAGAGAGTTGAGATACTTCAGCTATATCAGGTTGCTCAGACTCCATCCAATCCGACCTTGAATATTTTCAGGGATGGAGACCTCACCACCGTTCTGGACAACTTGTGCCAATGTTTCACAACCTTCATCATAAAACTTTTTTCCTTGTATCCAGTTTGGATCTATGCTCTTTTAACTTAAAAACATTATCCCTTGTCCTACTGCTACAAGCCCTACTAAAAAGTTTGTCCCCATCTTTCTTATAAGCTCCCTTTAAAGGCTGCAGTATGGTCTTCCCAGAGCCTTCCCTTTCCCATACTGAACAATCCCCATGCTCTCAGTCTGTCTTCATAGCAGAGATGTTCTAGCCCTCTGATCATCTTCATGATTCACTCCAACAGGTCCATGTCCTTGTTATGTTTTGGACCCCAGAGCTGGATGCAGCACTCCAGGTGGAGTGTCATGAGAATGGAGTAGAGGGGGAGAATCACCTCCCTTGACCTTCTAGCCATGCTGCTTTTGGTGCAGCCCAGGGTCCAGCTGGCACTCACCATGAATATCAAGATTGTCATGATAAAACTGTGTAAATGAAATCACTATTTTGAGTCATTTTTCAGAAATATCCTTTTATAAAGTATCATTCGGCATTGAAAACATATTTAAATATAGTATTCTAGTCTTAAAAATATATATATATATGTATATGCATAAAAATAATTGACAGAGCTACAGAATCAATTGGTGTTTTGAAAATTGTTAATTCTACATTTCAAATAATGGCTTTTTATATGTGTTCTCAAAACACAGAGGTATATCATTGATAGAGAGGCGTAAAACCAACAAATTTAATTTTAAAAAAATCAGCCTTTCCATTTGGGTACACAGAAATGATCCATGTAGTTGTAGTTAACAGTTGTGGTTAAGTCTAAAACACCAAATAGAACTGATTCTGGAATACACTGCTAAGAAAAAAAAATGGTTCATTTTATTTACCGTGGTAAGATTTCAGTGCAAATGAGTAATATTAAATCATTATATATTTCACTAACTTGAGGACATCAGAACATTGGAACAATGTCACATTCACCATCATACTTGGCCATTTTCAAATTTACATTAAAATGGATATTATCAGTACTTAAGAAAAACTATCTCATATTTGATCTGATGGTCTTTTCTTAGGAAAGAAATACATGAAAAACAATTAAAGTAAAAATGCACTCACTTGATCACCATGGCATATGATATGAAGGGAGGTGAAATCATTCAGTAAAACACAGGGTTTTTTATTTTATTTATTTTTCCAAAGTATTTTTTGTTGAAATGAAAACAAATACTGTCAAATTATTGTCTGTCTTTTTTTATCACTACACAGTCTGTTTAATATATTCTTCTAGTCTTGATACAATGATAATGGTTGGGGAGATTTCCAGTCCTAGTTCAGTTATGTCATCCATAAATTATTCTCCTTTAAAACCTTTGTAGTCTTCCTAATTCTGTAGCAAATGATCTTTATGTACTAATCACACCTGAATTTCATGAGTCAGTGCTTCAACAGATTAAGTGTGTGTGGTGAACCAGAACAAATGTTGTGGCTTCAAGTTATGACTTTCAAGGTTACAAATATATAACATGAAAAACATTCTTGAATTTTCAGCCACTGAATCAGTAAGAAATCTATCCTCATCATTGCTATTAGCCTTCTACTTCCTTCTGAAGTCATAAATGATAATTTTTGATTCCCAAACCTTTGAAAATAAATTAAATAAAACCTAGACACTATTAGAATAGGGTCAGTTTCTCCGCAGAAAATGTTTATATAGTGTTGGATTGTGAACAAACAAACAAACATAAAAAAGCAACTTACCTTGAAAGTATTTAATACATAAAATATGAGGATTCTTTTTCTATTTTTGTGGATGCATCTTTGTGATCTTATAATGTGAATTAAGCTGTGACCCAGTCTTGGTTGAAGTCCTTATGCATTATAGTATACCTGTTTTAGAGACGATGAATAAATGTCTGCAAATAGCAGTTTGGTTTTGCTACAATGAAAATTGTAGGAAAATGAGGGCTAAAAAGCTGATGCTGAAAGTCTTCCATTATTTGAAAATGCTTATGGTCTTGGTCACAAATTAGGCCAATAATCATGAAAAAATATTTTAACTTAAAAAAATGTGTAAAAATTATATACATATTATGTTTTACAAAAATCCTACTCTTTAATAATAATATGAAAGTGGAGTTTTAACAAACAAGATGTATTTGAAAGTAAGATTCTTCATTTCAATTGCATGACAAATTTAACAGATCTTTTATAATCTCTATAAATACTCATGGCTAGCTTTAGCCTTGAACAAGAACAATAACTCATTTTTCAGGAGATTGAAATCCATGTACAGTTTTCCACTGTTACAATCTACATGACAGGTACAACTGTTGCACTGTATGAATGACAGAAGAAAAAATATTACCTGTCATTGCTAGAAAATTTTATTTCATGAGCAATACTTTTAGAGATAATTTTAGAAGGAAACCCAAAAATTATTATTATTTATAGTGTGTTAAATTGTCTTAATATGACATTGCATTCAAAGCCCTGAATACATACAGTTAGTGTGTAACACAGGTTATAAAAGGGGAACAAAGAGGAAAAAATCAACATAGATGTTAAAGAATAGTATATATACTATGTATTCATATTTACTTTTTGAAGCATGTCAGCATTATTTCATACTAGGAGAACCTTACCTAAGGCAGCTGGAGCCTGGAGGCCTGGCCATGCAGGCATCTGGAGAAGGACGAGCATGGAAGATGCTTTTTTCCCTCCTAACGTAATGAGCACGACAGAATTGTGACTAAAACAAAAGTATTATCCTGTTCCTGCACACACTGAGGCCAACACTGCCTTCCTCAATGCTTCCAAGCTTACTAGAGCCAACCAGATATTTGCTAATCTGTGACAACAGATGGGTATAAGGGTGGTAAACAACAGAGAACCCAATTTCAGCACCAAGAAATAAATGAAAACCTTGGGAAGGACAATGTAAACAGTTGTCCATCATACTGCTAGTACTGTCTGCCACATACAGGCAAACCAAAGACTAATCAGTATGTGACAGCAGCTTTAGAAGGTTAGGATATCCATGGGAGTTATTAAAATAGGTTATAATCGGTTTTGAGGTAATTGCTTGTTCTGGGGACTCCACTGTGCTACATCTACAGTGAAAAGTGATCAGATTCTCAAAGCTACAGACACAGTGTATGAAGCTCATAGCTGTACAGAAGGTCAAAAAATCTAAAGCAAGGGTTCCCACTGCAAGTTCCCACTGCAGTTGTCATCCCTTGTACTAGCCTGACTTAACTGCAATATACAAGATATTTTCAGTTTTCATCATGTCATTTTTAATCTTAAAATGAGTGCAGTCGTGTTTTGCAATGGAAGTGCCTAAAACTCAGGCAGATATGAGATCCCTACATACTATGTAAACCGCTGCTTGGGAACTTGGATTTCTCAGCTCTAGAAACTTTCTGATAGACTTCCAAGGCAAACTCGACCAATCCCCAAAGATACTGTAATTCTAAAGAGATCCTGCTCACCATAAATGGAAACAGATAATTAGAAAAGTAATAGAAAAAAAATGCATTAAATATAATTATGTATTTTAAGCACTTTACACTGTATTATTTACCCATTTAATAGATTCTAAGCCATTGCCTGCTAAACCGAAAGTATTTAAGGTATGCATATTAATACATGGATGTCAGGAAAATAATAAACTTGGATACATTTAAGTACTGGACGTATTAAATACACCTTTCATTGGTAAGAAGATAGAATATAAGACCTGTGAGATCTTCTTCTTTGGCATTTGCCAGCAATTATTTTACATAACTTTAAAACAATGGAATATATCAAAATAGACTAGGAGTGAAATTCAGCCCTTAGTTGCTGGCTGTTGTTACCTGGTGTCAAATTCATATACCAGGTTTAATTTCCTGTTAATTGCTTAATGATGATAACAGTCACTGCCTTACAGAATCAAGTTGCACTGCAGAAAAAATGAGTGAAGAAACACTGTATAAATTAGGGTAATGTGGTACCTGTTAGTGTGATGTCAGCATGTAATGGAACATTTCTGATAGATTTTTGCCATCTGAGCTTTTCAAATTAAAGGAAAACTGGAGCTAGTAGAACTCTTCCCATTCTTGAGCAGATAAGTACTTGTTATAAAATTTTGCCTCTAGGAAGGGAAAAAAAACCCCCAAATCATCTATATACATACAAGTATGCAAACATGAAAATCTGTGTTACTGAGGATAAAATCTGTGAGTTAAAATTTGCCCTGTACTCCTACTGGCTTATGGCACCACTGTATATGTATATACACTGATAAAGGGACTTCTGTGTGAATTACTCATTAAAGTAATAACACAGGGGCCGCAAAATATGTTTGCAGTGTCGCTTAAACCCACAAAACAAGGAAACATTTTCCTAAATACAGTAAATTTCGGTAACGTGACTTGGCCACTAGAAAAGAAAGATCTGGCACTAATCCCTTTGCTGGAGTAATATATTTGTCGAAAACTACAGAGCCTTGGGAAATTCTTGACAATTTCCTCCCCATCCAAATGAAACGCAGCACGTTACAAAAACACACCGCTGAGGCTCCCAGCATCACATGACAACAGAAAACACTGCCATAATTATCTCTGCAACATAATGCATTCTGATTACCTATGTACAGCAATTATATAAAATAACAGAGCTGTTAATGTGCTATCACTGAATCACAGAACTCATGTGAATAATTTATGTAGAATGAAGCAGAAAAGTGCCCTCTTAATTAAAGGTAAACTCTAGAACATTCTCAGAGAGTAACTGCAAAGATTAAAGATTGCATCATAGAACAGAATCATCGAATACTTTGGGTTGAAAGGAACTTTTAAAGGTCGTGTGGTCCTGCTCCCTGCAATGAGCAGGGATATCTTCAATTACTTCATGTTGCTGGGAGTCCCATTCAACCTGACCTTGAACGTTTCCTGGGTTGAGGTATCCACCACTTCTCTGAGCAAACTGTTCCAGCATTTGATTCCTCCTTTTACCTGACTCGGGAATATATACGTAACTATGGCTTTTCCCTTTCTCTTAGGGGCTACTGAACATTTGGTTCTTGCCTTTCTTTCTTTAAAGAGAATTACGTATGTGGCTTTTTATACAAGGTAAAAGTGTTTTGTTTTGTTTCCTGCATTATGTGTATTTACCAGAAAAGTACTACATGTAGGCTCATTTGAAATAGATCCTACATTTTACAGGAATTAGTTGAATGTCTTATCAGCCTCCTTTGTTCAAGAAAGCCATAGGGATTGAGTGCACTCCCAGCAAATTTGCTGATGACACCAACCTGAGGGTGCAGTTGACATACCTGAAGGATGGGTTGCCATCAAGAGAGAGCTGGACAGGCTTGAGAAGGGGGTCCATGGGAATCTCATGGGGTTTAACAAGACCAAGTGCAAGATGCAGCACCTGGGTCAGAGCAACCCCCCAACTGTATCAATACAGGCTGGGGGACGACCTGATCGAGAGCAGCCCTGACAAGAAGGACCCGGGGATGCTGGTCGACATGTCAATGTGCACTTGTGGCCCAGAAAGTCAACTGTGTTCTGGGCCACATCAAAAGCAGCGTGGCCAGCAGATTGAGGGAGATGATTCTGCCCCTCTACTTCACTGTGGTGAGACCCCACCTGGAGTACTGCATCCAGCTCTGGGGCCCCCAGCACAAAAAAGACATGGACCTTTTGAAGTGAGTCCAGAGAAGGGCCACCAAGATGACTAAAAGGAGGGAACACCTCTTGTATGAGGAAACACTGAGAGAATTGAGTTGGTTCGTCCTGGAAAAGAGAAGGCTTCAGAGTGACCTAACTGCAGCCTTCCAGTACCTGAAGGGAGTCTATGAGAAAGACAGAGTGGGACATTTTACAAGAGCATGTAGTAATAGGGCAAGGAGGAATGGATTAAAATTAAAAGAGTGTAGGTTTGGGTTAGATATTAGGAGGAAGTTTTTTGCTATGAGGGTGGTGAGTCACTGAAACACGATGCACAGAGAAGTTGTGGATGCCTGTACCCAAAACTGTTCAAGACCAGGCTGGATGGAGCTCTGAGCAACCTGGGCTAGGGAGAGGTGTCCCTGCCCATGGCAGAGGGATTGGAGCTGAATGATCTTTGAGGTCCATCCCAACCTAAACCATTTTATGATTCTGTGGTTTTATGATTAGACAAATCAATTTTCCTCTTGTGCGCTACAAATCCATTGTGCTAAAAGTGCATTGGTTTTCCTTGTACCAGATCCAAACCAATAAAAGCTTTGGAGATAAAGACTGAGTAGTTGAGGCACTTGCCTGCAGGGACAGTGTTGAATAACTGGGACATGTGCCCAAAGCTTTCATTAACTGAATCCAGGTGTATCCAGGTACAGATTTTGCAAGACATTTAGGAAGATTAGTGTTTTTAAGCCTCTGTCAGCTGCATTTCTCAACTATCATTACTGAAAAGGCAAAAGAAGGTACTACAAGTACCTCTGCCCCACATTTTAGCACATTTTTGCACTTCTGTACAGCCAATTCAGTATTTCTATTTGTTCTTTGCTTACAGTTCTTTCAAATTAGACATGAAGTCTAGTGCAAGTCCAAAGAAATGAGTCCTTCCACTGACTTGAATAGATTTTAGGTCATTTCAGAAGTGCTTGGTTTTCTTTTGATTTGAAAGAGCATCAGTTCATCCATCAGTACATCATTAAAAAAATGAGGTCCCAGGTTTACTAATGATCATAGGCTGAGTTAAAATGATCAGATTTGCCAGAGTTAGAAAGCTAGAACAAGAACAAGTAGCTTAGAAGCAGATAGCTTTTTCTTGCAACTGACAATGCAAATATGTGTTTCTAGATATTGTATCAATGCTGAGCAGTAAAAGCTTTGTTATTCAAATATAATCTCTCTTAGATCTGGCTGACTATTCCCTTTTTATAAATACGATTTCTTTGAGACTAGAGCATTTCATAAGAACATACCCATTTTAATTCCCTTTTACTTTGGGACATGATTATTTTAATTTTTTTTACTGTAGTTTCTTATTACATTTACTTAGTTCTTCTAACATTTTTAATGTGTTAATATATTTTCTATTTAGCAGGTAGTATTCTAATATTTCAAGATTGTAAAACATGCTTCTGGATAATTTTTTTCAAACTTTATTCAGTGAAAAAATTTTAATTTCCTTCTTTCATCATTCTGAAGTGCAGAGTGATGTCTAGAGAATTTCTAACTTTAAGCAGTGAGAATTGTTTCTTAAATCCAAAGAAGTAGTTTTAAAATTTTAAAAAAATTAGATCCAGGAGAAAAAAGTAGCTTCATCCTCTGAGAATTTTGAATTCACATTTTGAAGATACCCTCACAATAACAAATGGGACTTTTTTTTTTTTTTTAAATTGGAAAGGACTTAAACTTATGAAGTGGCGCAATAGACATGTGAGTGAAGCCTTTGTTGCCACTTTCAGAAAACAGTCCCTTCTTTTGCTTGCTTTTGCCTTGCAGATGGACATAGGCCACATAGTTTGCCGTGGTTTTATTTTACCTCATGAAGGAAGCTTATACAACCAACCTCTAAAAAGAAGTCCTTTTAGTTTGTTTAGTGAAAAGACTACAGAAAACATTTTAAAATATTTGAATCTCTATTTTATTATTTTATTCAATAATTTTGAATTTAGTAATAATATCAACCTGAATCCCTTAGCCATGCTTTCGGTAACAGCAAATTTCATAGGAGCTGACAGAACTAAGATCACTCTTCAGTGGGTGCTAGTCTGACGTCAAATCATTGGAGCTACAATAGCTCATAGGAATTTCATCAAAATCACAACCAAAGGCTGTCATCTTCTATTGTTTCAGCATTCCATTTCTAAACATTACTGGTGCTCCAGTGATTCAAAACCCATATTATTACTGACAATTTGGGAAAGAAAATACCAGGTCTTATTGAGGTTCTTCAAGTAATATTGAGAAGAGGCTGCTACTGTACAGATTATAAAATTAGGTTATTTGCAGATGGTTTCCAGAATGGTTTTTACATCCAGTAAAATATAAAAAAGGCTCATTAGCAATGTAATGCTTCTTGTGCCCTGGAGAATTGTCTGTGAGAAACAAACAATAAAAAAAAGTGCTCTTTACTTTGCAGGAAATGTGTTAGGAATCTTTCACGGATAACAAAGCTTCCTTCCTTATTTAATTTTATATGACCTCATAGTTATTTGCATTAATCAATTCAATCCCCCTTTGTCACCATAAAGGGTTGCTAAGTTGTGTGAAAACTATGCATTTGCCCCTAAGTTAAAAATCTCCTTTTGCAACTAGCATGGCACATACCAGCATGTGTGTATAAGACAATCAGGTTCAAGTTAATGAAAGTTGTGTTATCACTGTCTTTCTTTTTTCCTCCTTTCTTTTAACATGTATTTAATATGTTAAGACCATTAGGTTTTACCTGTTGAGAATTTATTTCAAACCAATAACACCTAGAAAATAAATTAGCTTTTTGAAAATGCATGACTAAAACCTAGTTCAAACAATCCTTCCTTCACACATTTTTATACAGTCAAAATAAATTGTTTTCACAGTGTTGATAATAACTTTTGAAGTCAGACACTGATTGCAGTCTTACAGGAGGCAGAAAATAATTGGTTATTTGTATACTGTTTTTAAAGAGCAATCTTGGGAATGTCCAGCAACACAATTTTCCGTCATTAGCCCTGTGGTTGCCTTGTGGAAAACCTCTGCTTTCCACCTACACACATCTAAGAGTTCTGCTATTATCCCAGTGGTATGCTCAAGTGCCAGATTCATACTGTTAAGTTTCCAGATCTTGAAACATCTGGTAAATGTTTTCTAGTCACTTACAGAGTACTGCAGCATGATGGCAAAGCTTGTGGCCTGTAGGAGCAAGAATATCACACCAAGGACAAAAGTAGCTTCTTGAAATGTGAGATGACTGCCTGCATGTGCCACTTCCAAGGAAGACATCCTCCTCCCCATATTCAGCATTTTTAACAATCCATCTGAATGTGTAAAATGTTCCTTTTCCCTCTCCATTTCTCTGGTTTTGGTGTTTTTTTTCTTTTATTATTATTTTCAGTGTCACAGGTCCTTGTGGTTCTAAAATGTTGCAGCTCATGCCTACAAGTGAATTTCTGTGGTTTCTCTCTGCACACAGATTTCCTTTGAAATAAGGAAAATTATATGCAAAAAGTTGTGCTGCATATTTCTCTAAGTCTTCTTTTGCCTTTCATTATTTTTAATGAGGAAGCTGTATTTTCTGTTGCCCATAGCAGAATATTAGGTGTTACTATGAAAAATATTTCATTGTGGACTTGAATTATTTCCTTAGGCTTTAAATACACTTTCTTAGAGTTCTTTTCTACAATTTCTTTTTAAGTAAACTGCAACCCACCCACGTTCCCTTTACTAATAATGTTCTTAATCTCATTCCAAATTACAATGTAGTGCCTGTGATTACTTCCCTAGTAGGACTCCAGTGAAATGCAAGTGTAAATAGAACTTAAAAAAAAGGAAATGCATTGATCGGAACATAAAATGTCACTTCTGCTTTTTGTGCAGATGCTCATGGATTTTTCTTTTTAATATCACCTTGCCAGTTCCCTGTTGGATAAACTACAAAGTTGTGTAGTGGATGGACTTGGGTTTGCAGGCTAAGATACTGTTCTGTTGTATTTACTGGTGTAGACAGGCCTGCCATTAAAAACCTAAAATTTCAAGGACTTTTTAATGTAGTACCTTCTTTTTACTTTTTTTTCTTTCTTTTACCTCCTAAAAAGGAGATGTCTGTATTTATATTTTCAACAGACCCAGGCTCTGGATCATGTGCATGGCATTAGGAATTTGACCACCAGAGACCTTATTTCTTTCCTTCCATGAGCCTGAGTGAAGAAATATCTCTGAATAAGCGTTAGTGTATGATTTGGAGACTTGGTTTTGAATCCTTGCATTGTCATAGACTTTTTTGATGGTAACAATTGCAGCAACTTGAGATGTAAACCTAACCTGATAATGCGTGGGATATGGCTGTAGGCACTTAATGGCACTTTCTAGGGGCTGCAGCTTTGAACTTTTTCTTTTAATTTGCTGAGCACTAGCAAGATTTTTCAGCCTCCAGAAGATGCTGAAAAATAGCTTTTTATCCAGAGATAATGAGGAGAACTGAAGAATACTGGAGAACAGTGGAGTCTCTTAGTAGTCTTGTTTTGTTTCTTCCGATAAAGCTTTACTTCTGTATTGAAGGACTTGGTTTGTCTTTCATCTTTTGGAATTTGTTTAACTTCAGAGATAAATAAATTTAAAATACAGAAAACAAAATGCTAAGAGAGAGTTATGCAAAACAAATGCTCCATGCTTGTTCGTAGGTTTGCAAACATCACTGGTCTCATGAGTATAAGGATGTGAGACAGAAAAGTATAAATACTGTTGATTTATCCAGACTGACCCCCTAAATACTACCTTTTCTTCCCATAATGGAAAACATAAACAGATGAGCTGTGATTACAGGCAGAAGAAAGATTCCTGTTTATAGAAATAATTTCTGTTAAAAAAAGCATTTAGTTTGGTGAGGCTGATTTCAGTTCACTTGCTTATCCTGTTGTTGCTGTTGATACCTGCAAACCTATCAAGCCTTTAATATATTGGGTGTATTGAATAAATATCCCTGGCAATAGAAATATGCGTAGGTGTGGATTTAGGCCTGTCACAGATATAAAGTAAAATGGAAGTAAATCCTGTTTACAGTGTCTTATTTAATTTTGAGAAATATAGTTACAAAATCATCAGTGCTGTTGTTAATTCTCAATATCACTACCAAACTGATAAGAAAACTTGTCATTTTAAAGTGAAATATTTTTCTATATGAATAATGTTAGTGCATTTGGTCATTATGATCCCACTCAGCTAGTAGGAATCTTTTGAATAAACCAGCTATTCCAAGCCTTAAATTTTGCAATAACAGCATTTTTCTTCATTGTTTAGAGAATATTTTAAATGTCTTAGTGAAACCAATTTTGCTCTCACAGTGTAGTCTTCCCTTTGCCTAAGAAATTATAAAGTATCAGAAATGTCAGAAAAATTAGAGTTGACATTCCCAATGACTTTTCATTTCAAATTCAGTAAGATAAATTTACAAATATCCCTTTAAAGCCTTTTTTATGCTGTGTAATACTGATGTCCTTACAGGTGTTCCAGTGCAAGCTGAGCCTGACAATTTTATTTAAATTTTAAAATACTGTTCATGTGTATTTGTCCTCATTTACACACTAACAGCTGTTCTGTTGTAAACCTTTTCTGTATGTCAGAGCCATAGCATTTCCTTAAAGAGAGGTTTTGGCATTATTATGTACACTAGTCATGGACCTCTCTGGCCATCAATGGTAATTTTTTATATTCTCTCATTTTCAGTATTGCTACTTTCATTTCCTTTTGTTCCTATGTCAACATACAGCAATGATATATTTCAATTCTACAGGCCCTGTCTTTCATCTTGTAGCTCTCCAGCTTCCTCTGACTTTGTTACTGCTATTTATAGATGTTAGTATTCCCAAGAGTTTCAAATCCCTCCATCATGATCCACCAAATCATGAGTTGTTTATGAAAGATTGTATTGAATAAGAAGTACTTGAATGTGATCCATTTTTTTTTAAATTTCTGAACTCATTTTGACCATTCATGTGTTTGTGAAATTTCTGGGTTATATTGCTGTCTGTCTGATGATCTTCTGCTCTAACTCTTTGGGTAGGCTGTACCGCTGATGCAGAGCTTAGAAGTGTTCAAATCCCACTACCCCCTTTATTTGCGGTGTGGGAGGAGAGTCTCTAATCTCCCCTCCCTGTCTAGCTCTGCTTCTCCCTAGTGATATTTACACCTCTTGGAGGCATGGTGGGCAATGCTGCAGGGCTGGAGCCCAGCAGAAAGCAGCATAACTCATCTGTGAGGGTCATTAAGAGGGTTGGGAGCACAGGAAACCTCTCTCCATTAGCAGTGATCGTTCATTCAAATGATGTTGATCACAAATGAGTATATTTGCTGGGCACAGCACTGTCTGGGGAACTTACTAATGAACCTTGGGAAATTAAGAACATAATTTCTGCAAGAGGAGAAAGTTCAGCATTCAGTGGTTTCTGCATATCCGGAGGAAAAGATGTGCTCTCAATATTCAGTTTGCCACTTGTGTTATTAGTCCTCAGCTAAAATGGCCATTTACAAGAGAGAGGGAATTGGGTTCACTGAATATTTCACGTTACTGAAATTAATTGTCACTATGGTGGCTTTTGCAAAGCATCTTGCACAAAAGGATGAATGTAAACCACTGACTATTAAGCCTGTGCATCTCACCTTAAAGTTGTCAAATTTTGTGAAGCACCATTCACTGGAAGTGGTAAGGCCAAAGAGAAAGAGTCATTCTTAATCCGATGTGTGTGCTGAATTTCTTCACTTAATGAATTGTAGGTAGCTTAACTAACTTAGAAATAATTTAGCCCCTCTTAAAAGTTTTTTTGAAACTTGGAAATACAAGGGATTGCATAAGATATCAGAGAAGTTCAAGAAACCCTGCAGTATGCAATTTGCACTTTTAGGATAACTACGAATTCCTTCATCCCTGGGGGAAATGTGAGTTTTAACATCATCTCTGAACCCCCTATTTTGTTTTTTTTGGTTTTCCTTTATTTATAATTCTCTCTTTGAGACTTAAACGCCAAACAGATTATGAAGGTCTAAAGATAAAACCAAATTTAATTTCACAGAATGTGTGCTCAAATATTTGCCCACGGTTCTTCAGCTATACTAAAGCTCTAATAAATTACATTGTTATCCCTTCTTGAACTCCAAGTCTAATGAATAGTATTGATCTCTCTTCTAAGCCTTCTTTTCTATCATTTTAATATACAGAAATCTAAAATAAGTACTTTAAAGGGATTTTAGGTGAAAATATGTGTAGAATGAGCTCTTTTTTGAGGACAGGAAATAAACAAAAACTTAAATTTGTGCGAATATATATATATGTAGGCTGCTTACATGATTTGATGTAACGCTAAGGTAGTTGAAACTACCTTAGTTTGTGATAAAGCTTTTTTCCTTTTGGAAATGCTTCATAGGAATCTATCCATCTTCATTAATGGTCTTAAAAATAATTAAAATCAGATTAGCAAAAAAGTTAATGTAATTAAAAACTTCCTTTTAATTTTGTTTTGAATTATGTGTTAATATAATTTTAAAAACTGGTACTCCAGTTAAAGTAAAGCAAATGAGATGTTGATTTTCCTTAGTTTGTTTTTTCAAGGGAATTCTTTGTTTAATTCCCTCTGAAATCAGCTTAAGCAGATTTTGAAATAGTAGTATTTAATGTGAGGCCCTGTGGGTAGTGGTATAAATAAATACAGATACTAACATTAATTTCACTTGAGATATCTTTTGGTTTTTATCCTTTTCAATGTCTTTTGGGACTTTTCTGCATACATTTTCTTACTGATAACAAGTGATATATATTTGACATATGTATGATCCTACTAATGAAGACCAAATACTGATTTTTGATATATCCAAGAAAAAAAAACAAAACAACAAAAATATAAAAATAAACAAGTACATGACAGGATGGAAATGTCAGATACAGACTTCAAGAATTTATGTTTTGAAGGAAATGACTACCCTTTTTTCTTTGGTATATTTTAAAATAAATTCGAGGAAGAAACCTGTCAATGGCACCTTTTGCAATTTCACATTTATAGGATATAAAAAAGAGGCTCCAGTTTTTTGGGTTGTTTTGTAGAACTGCAAATATGTGCCATTTATAGTCTGTTCCAAGTCAGTGTGTTTTATATAAAAGTACTACTAGAAATCTGAAGCACTCTGAAGCTGGAAAAAAAGAACAGAATGGGTGCAGAATACCTGATTAGCCACTTATGCATATGAGGTTGGCTAGTACAGCTTGGCAACGTGCAGCAAAAGTGCAGGTGTTCAAATTATTTTACAGGCAGGTCAACTCTGAGAGCACGCAGGGAGTTGTCAGAAGGGATGCAGAGGGGTTGGAAAACTCAGGCATCTGACCTATTTCCAGGTGAGAGCTGAACACTTGCAAATGAGCCACACTGATGTGAGAAAGTTAGTCTATATTATTATTCTAATAATATTTAAAAAAAAATAGAATAGTGAGTACAAAAGTGAAATTATCATCCTACATTCATTCAGACAACAAGCATATATCTTATAACACAAGTTAATCATTTATAAAAGAAACTCCTCAAGACATTTCCTGCTGAAACATTTAATCATTACTTTGGTGGTTTAAAAAACTATTAGGGATGCAATTTTAATAAGCCAATAAAGCTGAAAAGTATCTCTGAGAACATGGATGGATAGGGCCAAAATATTACTAGCAACTGGGATTTGCCTAATGCTATGTTCAGTGTTGAGTCTAATGGTTTGCATGATAGCAAGGGAAATGAGATGATGCAGTCCTTCCCAAGTGAGCTGCAGAAGAATCAACTTAATTTAACACAACCTGGAGATTATCAGCTTTCAGAAATACAGATAGAATCATAGAATGGTTTGAATTGGAAGGGATCATTGTGACTATTCAGCACATAAAGCTGAACAAAGTTGCTACAGAAAATTATTTTTATATTTTGGTTTCCACAAAAACTTCCAAAAGTAATCAATAATCATAAAATGATGGTATCATAGAATCATAGAATGGTTGGGTTGGAAGGGACCTGAAAGGTCATCTTGTTCTAACCCCCCTGCCACGGGCAGGGTCACCTTCCACAAGGCCAGGTTGTTCAGAGCCCCATCCTGAACACTTTGAACACCTTCAGGGATGGAGCATCCACAACTGCTCTGGGCTATCTGTGTGAGTGTCTCACCACCCTTACAGCAAAGCATTTCTTCCTAATATTCAATCTAAACATCTAATCTAGTTGTATGTTCATAAGTTCTGATAATTCCCATGTTTTACTTTGGTTTAATCACCTAACTTTTAGGACAAAGTCAGCACATCAAAAATTAAACACACCTACCAAAAGAAAGCACACATCCACTGTTTATCTCAAAGTCTGAGAGCCAGAGGAACTTCTGAGCGAGGCTCACCAGTGCCAATATCTCAGCTTTTGTGCAGTTAGTGTCAAGCACCATTAAAGGGCAGCCCTTCTTGAGCAGCAGAGATGAGATGAATCACTCAGAAAGATATGTTTTCCTTAGTGTGGATAATCATTCACACAATTGTGATTAATGTTGCCAGAACTGTGCTCATGCAGACATGTTTTATAAATAGTAAAATGTGATTTTCCCACTGTAGACATGATAGTTTGATGTGAATAATGTTATATATATAGCCACTGACTTTTAGATCTGTGATACAACTGCAAGAAAGGTCAACAACCAGTGAAAGTTATGCTTGCTTTCTCATTGTCAAGATAAAAATGAGCTGTGGCTCTCAGTTTGGTTCCCAGGAAGCATTTCTCTTCCTCAGCAGAAAATCACAGCTCCAAACTCAACAAATTGTATTCCTTCTTGTTATTATCATCTGAGTAGCAGAGGGCTGACAGAAAATGCAGAGCGCCTTGTCTGGTCTTGTAAAGGTGGTTTATGCAGAGAAAATGATGTGATTTTTACAAGAAAACTTTTGTTTTGGGGAGTTTAGATTGCTACTTCATCAGAAAACAGATAGTGATATGTGTCTTCAGCTATCCATCTAGTATACTTAGTCAAGCACTAAAAAAGATGGAAAATGAATAATCAAATAGCTTTAAATAGGCTATATTTCCAGATGGATGTTGCAGATTTGGCCCACTGCATATATAAAGTTCTGGAAAATATTTGTTTATATAATCAATCAATCCATTTGTTGGGTCAGGACTTAAAAAACCCTCACTGCCTAATAATAAAACTGCTGTGTCTAGACCAAGCTATTTGCTTGGGATTGTCTGAGTTTTGTTTTGGGTACAATTTTATCATAATGTCTTTCATTTCAAAGTTAAGAGTGCCTCATGATTGCCTTATGATCTGGGCTGAATCTAATTTTAACCAGGATGAGTTTTGCTTTGTCCTAATTTTCTAATAATTAAGAACACAGAAAATGTACCACGACATTGTTATTCAGCTGACAGTCATTTACCCAGCCTTCTTGAAAGCTAGCCGTTGGACCGAAGGAATTTAGATTTGTTTTCTTCATGATATTTTATAAAAGAAATTTACTTTCTTCAGCTGAAAACATAAAGAAATTGAAAAGAAAGTTGTTACGGCATCTAGACTTTTTCAAATAGGAATTCTTGTTAAACACAGCAGTGATTTAACCTTTTAATTAAGCTTCATCCTTCATGAAGAAGGATGGCTTTGAAAATTGACAAGGTCAGTTTGCCAGAAAGAAATTTCTATTGCCTCAGAGATAACATTACTAACTTCTAAAGTATTCAACCTTCCCACTTGTATTCCCCTGCTCTTTGCAATTGTAATAACTACCAAAAAAAAAATCAAGAAAGGCACAAAATTCTGTAGAATTCAGCACAAATATAGGCAGGCACAATGGTAAGACACAGCAGTTGCATCCAACAGAAGAGTCAGGTAAAACTTTCCAAAGCAATAAAGTTTGAGGTGTTCCAGGTTAAGGCATGTAGAGTTTTGATTTTCAATGGACTGGGAGCAAATTTCCATCTAAATCATTGTCTGGTGCCCATGGACTCTTCTATGCCATATATTATACATTTGTATTTTTATAGTATTTTTTAGCTCTCAGTAACTTTTCAGACATTACTAACTCTGCCAAATATACACTATAACATGGTACAAATCAAGAGTCTGATCACTCTCTGCAACTACCATAAAGGAGGTTATAGCTAGTGGGGGTCAGTCTCTTCTGCCCATGTAACAAGTGACAGGACAAAAGAAAATTGCTTCAGGTTGCTCCAGGGGAGGTTTAGATTAGATATTAGGAAAGAATTTCTTCGATGAAAGGGGTGCTTGGCATTGGAATAGGTTCCCAAGTGAAGTGGTAGAATCACTATCTCTGGAAGTGTTCAAAAGGCATAGGAATGTGACACTTGGGGATATGGTTTAGTGGCAGACATGGCAGTGCTGGGTTAATGTTGGACTCAGTGAACACAGAGGTTTTTTCCAAACTTTAGGCATGGACTCCAGTTTATGTTTTGGAAGACCAAGAGTCCAGTTTGTTTTTTTAAAATTTTAATTCTCAAATAAATTGTAAAAAAAAAAAAAAAAAAAAAAAAGTGCTATTCTTTCAACTTGACTATGGAAGGAGAATTCCAGATAACAACAGCCCCAACAGAGAATCACTGCCTTCATCCAGCAGAGAAAGCGCTGTTTGATTCCCACATTGAAGCTCAAATGTGAAAATGTGAAAAATGCTTCTCTATCAAAATAAGACAAAGGCAAATTGCAGGTGTCTAGATCTACAAGTTCTACAGATAATAGACATCTGTGCATATATCCTGTGGTTTTCTGAAATTTTGCTTGCTTCCTGCAGTTCTATTCACCATGGCCCACTCACAGCCTTGGTTCTAGCCCTATGGAACTCAAAAAAACTAAAGAAGACTGTGTTGGCAGGCTTGCTTTGCCCTTCAGAAAATGCAGATGTAATGCATTTGTTAGCTTATTTTTAAATAGAATAAATATGATGATAAGATGTTCTGTCTTCAGGTAAAGTATGGCCCAAGGAGTGATAAATTTATTCCCTCTGTGGGCTCAAAGGATGTAAACCCAAGCAATTTTCCCATTACATTAAACTAAGTGTACCTGCAGATAGTCCAGTTTAATGGGACTGCCCATCCCATGACCCGGGACTACTTTTAACCTGATGTGTTGCATCTGATCACTGAGCAGAAGGAGCTTCCCCTGGAACTGTAGACTCCTTAGATCAGGAATCAGGTTGCTGTGGAGAGATGAAATGTGAAAATACTGGATTTTATAATAGCCTCAGTAAAGCAAATATTCCCTTGTTCATGCAATAGCTTCATGTTTCTCTGTGTTCTGTTTACAGTGACAGCTACTCTGCCTGTTTGTGCACTAACCAGGGCTTATTAAAGTATCTGAAAGTGGAGATTATTTTAACACAATTATGCTGTACTGAAAGGCTGTGGAAGGATTAAGACCCAAAGGTCCAAAGCTGTTTTTTCAGCAAGCACCCTGCTGTTGAAATGTTTATCGCAACTCTTGTGAGTGTCAAGCACATGCAAATTGACCTGACATAAATGTGTTTTGCTGGCCTATTGAACACCTAGTTAAAATGGATTAAATCCATCTTTCTGTTAGTAAAAATTCATGGCTTTTCAAAGAGGATGCTGATAAGAAGACTAGATATTTGAGATTTGTAATAACTTTTCCAGCACCAGCATAAATTGGTTTGGTACACAAAGAATGTTATCTTCAGAGCTAATGGTCTGGGTTCATCAGGGTGACAACAGTGAGATTGTCAAGTTTATGTATACAAAGAATTTGTATTTTTATTTAAGAAGAGCCAGTTTTCCACAAATCCTGAAAAATACCTTCTTGATGGCAGAAGAAGCAGGAATACTATTAAATGTTGGGGGGGGGGGGTTATGTGTGTATACATTGTGCTCAAAGTACAGTTAAGGGATGGCAGGGTGATAAGGTTAACCACTCAGATTTAGGAAATGCAAGAATTAAGATGGTCTGAGCAATTTCATTGCAGGTCCTCTGTGGCCATATATTGCAATGTAGTATTATAATATACCTCAACCCCAATACATTTTTAATTACTGAGTTACTCTTGCTTTCATGGGCTTTCTTCTTCTTTCACATGGAGTGGTACTTCATATGGCATTTTACATTCAGCATATATCTCCATGCATAATTTGATGCAAGCAGTTCAAACTGTGCTCCATTATTAATTTTTTCATTGATTTTCCTGTTACACTGAGAGGACCTTATCAGTGTATCTGAAGGGAGGGTCTCAGGAGGATGGATCCAGGCTCTTCTCAGTGGTGCCAAGCAATAGGACAAGAGGCAACAGGCAGAAACTGATGCACAGGGAGTTCCACCTGAATATGAGAAAAAATTTTTGTACTGTGTGTGGGCAGCCAAGGGCACAGTATTCCAAACTCAAGGAGCATTTGGACAACACTCTCAGGCACACAGTGTGACTCTAGGGGTGTCCTGCACAGGGCCAGGAGTTGGACTTGATGATCGTGATGGGTCCCTTCCATCTGAGTATATTCTATGATTCTATGATTCTGTGATTTCTCCTGTACAAAGCCCAGCTCCTCCTGCTTTCAGCTGAAGTGGCTGTTGCTCAACATTTCTGAAAAAACTAGTCATCTGTGGCTACCAAGACCGTTCAAAATAAGTAATATTCTACACCTGTGGAAAGTTAGGTTTTGTGAAAAGCCTATCATTGCATGAGAGTTCTGCGGCAAAAGCAAGAATAGAAATTGTCATCTACAATAGCATTCACCTGTCTTAGCCTGAGAACGTCCTTTTGCCTCATAGAGCCTTTGGCCAGAATTTTGCAATTTCTGTAAAAAATTATATTGGAATCCCACAGCCACACAATTCCCATGTGAAGACAGAGGAGAGGGTTTCAGTTGCAACAGAGAAGTGGCTGTCTGTGTCACATGCTGCTGGACTAAATTAATTTTTTTTTTTTTTTTGGTACAGAAAACACAAGAGGGGCAAGCCATTTGTTCTGTGATTTCTGTTTTTTTTTCTTCTATAATTTGTTTTAGGCAACAACAACAACAATAATAATAAATATATATATATTATTTATTTATTACATCACATGATTTCTTTGTAATCTTCTGATGTAAGCCTAGGGTGTCTGTTTTACCGTGCTGCATTCCCACTGCAGGCTTATTGGCAGTGAAACTGAGACATGGGAACTGACAGCATTTGCCAGCTCTGCCTCTCCAAATGCTCAGTTGTAAGCTCAGCACAGCCACCCCATGCCAGAAGCTGCTCTTCAGGGCAGGCAAGGGGTGGAAAGGGAGAATTTGTGAAGCTCAGTGCCTCCACGTGGGGGAACTGTAACGGCAGGATTAAAGGGATCAATGCACACGTATGCATCTAGGTCTGCATGGGCAGCTGCAGGGGAAAAAGGAGGAGCTACCGAGGCATGAAGACTTCTATAGTGGTTGTGGGATCATGGACATATAAAAAAAGTATTTTGAGTGGAAGAGTTGAAGACTATAAAAAGGAGTATGTAAGTGAAGTTATTACAGGACAAAGGGATAGAAATGTGGCTACTGCCTGATGCTGATAATTGGTACGGTTTCACCCACGTCTTTCCTTTGCTCCCCTTAGATAAACAATCAGTATTAGCTGGATTTTCTTTTTTTCCTGTTACTGATTTTTATAGTCTGCAGCCACATTCACCATTTAATCTGAGCAAAGCCGCCCTCTTAGAATGTCTTTTTTTATATTGGCACTTCAAGTTAAAAATCTATTTTAAATTATTGGATAGCAAGTAGCAGCCTCCAGAGGGCTAAACTGATGCTGTTAACAGGTCCAAAATGTGATGCAGCATATGGAGCTGAATACCTCATGGTACAGATTTGCATGCAGGCGGTTTTAATTAGGATTTAGAATTCCTGGAGGAATGCAACATTCTGGGCTAGTCTCAATCTTGTCAATACAGAGTGATTTTGCTCATGCTAAAGCTCACAGTAACTGATAGCTTCCTGCTTGCTTGTAATTTTTGAGACTTAAATAAACTGTTAAAACTTTTCTCCAGCTGCCAGATTTGTGTATGATCATTAACTCTATGTGTATACTTACTGTAAAAATCGCTTTTTTTTTTTTTTCTTTTAAATACTTTTATGCCAGGTCAGTTCAAAATAAAAATTGTTTGAAGTTTTATGACATTGCATAGATACTTATTTTTTCCTTGCATCACTTCATAGTTCAAAGTGAGAATATGCTTTAACTTGATGGTTACTGTGCCATCTTGTGAGGAAAACGTGCAACTGCCTCCAGCTAATACAAGGAAAAGGTACTTTGGCTAATGTCCATCTCATTTTTATTTTGTCATGAAAAATAAAATTATGTAGCATTTCAAAAAACAGATGAGGAAATACTGTAAAACATATTTGTTCCACTGCCTTTTACTTTTTTTTTTTAAATGAACACATATTCCCTCCAATGGGCAAAAACCTGCTGCTTTAAATAAACCGAGATAAGAAATCATACTCTTTTTTCTCTCTCTCCTAAAAAAAAATAACTTCTAGTTAATTGTACTAAATGAAAAATCTATGCAAATTCTCAACACTGATAATGGCTTTTCTGTGAACCAATTTGGCTCTCGCAGGAAACTTCTTGTCTTCTAAAATTCACTATGTGTTTCTCTGAGATAGCACACTGTAACTTACCCAAAGCACTGTGAGAAAATTAAAAGTAAATTACAGTGTCAGCAGCAAACATGCAACCTTATTTTTAAATAGTAATAATTATTACCCCTCTTAAAATCAGTGCGCTAGCACTAGATCCTGGACCCAGAAGAGTAGACTGGGAAAATCTCCTAAGTTCTACTACTGCTTAATTAACTGATTTTCTCTGTGACCTTGTGCAAGTTCATGTATTTCTGTGCCTAATTTTACCCACCTTTAGATGATGCACATCAACAGGATGTTATCAGACTTGACTACCACTTGTCTTTGGGCTTCTTGGATGAAACGTATTGCTGTGATACAGTGACAAGCTTGTTAGAAATCTACTTGATAAGCAAAAGAGCAAGTAATTCACAATGAGTATAATTATTCAATGATTTAAGCTTCCTAATCTACTTCCACAGTCTTGGCAAGCAGATTGTGTTTTCTTCCATTTTATATAATGAGAAGAGTATTTTTTTTTCTTTGTACTCTATAGATTGATTGCAAATATTCAGAATTCAAGCTGTGTTGCTCATTTGCAATCAGTTGGATGAGTAATGTTATTTCTACTCATGATTGGATGAATGCCCAATGACTTGTGTGTGCAAATTGTAAAGTTTGTTTTCTGAAGATGCTCATTGGTATGACATTGAAATTTGCTGCCTTTGAAGAGCAGTAACAGTAAAATTCAACACATTGAAGACCAAAGAAAATACTGACCACCAAAACAAGGCAAGGTGACATTATAGATTTTTTAATGGGACTTTGCAGATTAAACATTTGTCTAAATGGCCCCAGTCCTTTATGATTTTAATTTTTGCTGCTTGCTGATACTGTGAACAAATCATAGAATCATTGAGTGGTTTGGGTTGGAAGGGATCTTAATCTAATTCCAACCCCCCTGCTATGAGCAGGGACACTTTCCTCAAGGCCCCATCTAACCCGATCTTGGAGACCTCCAGGGATGGGGGCATCCGTAACTTCTCTGGGCAAATCCAGTCTATTGAATTCTGAACCTAATATCACGCAGAAGTTGGGTGATGCTTGAGCCCTGTTCAAGGGAGCTCCCGTGACAAGGTTGCAACAGATGACTAGCAGTGGGGCTAGCATACATGGGAGCTGCAAAACAGCTCAAATCCCAGTTTGAGATAAAAGGCAAGTGCATGAGAAATAATAAGAAAGTAGTGTTGGGACCCAGTTGCATACACTGTCTATTTCCAGATTGCAATGGGACAACTGGATCTGTAAGAGGTCGTTGTTTCATCTGGGAAATTTTCTGCAGAATTCCTTTCCGTCTGGTCTTAAAGTTATATGGGTTATAGGAAGCCTCACAGCTTCTAAGGTGCAGAAGTCTGGCCCCTCACAAAGAGGACTGTAAAAGAGAAATAGTATTTGAGACTTGAAATGCTGATATGTAAGATCTAAAACTAGTGGAATTGCTATTGTTTCCTGAGACAAAATATAATGTGGTAGCCAGAGTATTTTTATCACAGTGGCTTTGAAGGGAGATTGAGAACAGAATCCACTCATGAATGTGTTATCCTCTCATAGGGTGTTGCAATACCTTTTTTTCAACCATTAATATCTATCAGCTCTTATCTACCATAAAATTTCAGCTGAGTGAAAGCACTGTCTCTTTTTTACCTCTGTGTCTGTTGCATATTGTCAGGGTTTTTTTCTAGTAGGTCAAGATTCTTTAGACCAGGATTCACTGGTTGCCCTTATTTCACAGGATGTTTTAGAGTCCTGTGACTCCTAAAACACACTTTGCGCCCTCCTTTTGCAGCCCTTCTATTGCAAGCAGCAGTAATGAGTGTGGTCCAGCCAAAAAGTCATGTAGAGAACAGGGACATGTGCTTCTAGGTGGCAAGTCCAGTCGGACCACATTCATCATCTTAGGATACAGGTCAATTTGAACTGATATAAAATGAAATGTTCTATTTGCATTTTCTCCAAAGCAAACAGATGGTAACTGAAAAAAAAAAAAATACTGAGGGCTTTCTTTTCAAAAAAAAAAAAAAAAAAACAGCTCCCTTCAGTCCAAAATTGAATGTCAAATTCCCAGCTATCTTAATTCACTGTCAATCTGTCAAAGGTAGGTTGTAAGAACATCTGTATTTCAATGCCAGTGCAGTAGTCTGGCTATTGTAACCTGAGAACTACCTTTGTTGAAATTTAAGGCTTTTGACCGTTATGTCCTGCTGGATTCATGTCTTCAGTCCTGTCTAGCTGACATCTCTTTGTCAATCACAGCCTTAGAAGTGCTCCTTTAGAGAGTACGATGTGAAGTATGGTGATGCTGTAATAATCTCACACTGTAGAGAGAATGATCTCTTATAAAAAGGCATACTTATATTAAAAATTCACAGTAGCACACTCCACTCCCCCATTATAGGTAATTACAGAGGATTTTAAATATCTGATGCTAGTTGGCAGCGTACAATAGCCTGTCAGCAGCAGGCTCTTATTTGTAATTTAATTATCATAAGACATCCACCTGTTCTTTTGTCAAATGAAGAGTAACATTTCAGTGTGATCATGCTTTTCCCTCCAAAAATTTGAATTAACCCTTAGAGAAAGATTTCTAGGGAATGGGGTAATTTCAAGGACATTTGCAGGACCTCATCAGGGCAGGGTGATTGAGCCTAATGAGGCATTTCTGCAGGACAGTCTTAATTCTGGTTTGGTATTTTCATCCTTACAGGTGGCTTTCTGCTGTGTCAAGCCATTTTGGTTCACAGCTGAAAGCATTTCAGTGAAGAGACGCTGTGGGAGGAATGATGTATGAAAATCAATGAGTTTGGTACTAAGAACATGAGACAAACCCATAACAGGATTGACCCAGAAATGCACTAGGCTCATATTTTGTGAAGAAAGAGAAAGCTGTGCTTGGGGTGGGAGTGAGACAAAGGCAAATGGGAAAGTGGAAATCTGTTCTGTGAACTTTCCAGTTTATGGCACATGAACATGAATATTACTGAATTTGTCCTAGCAATATGCAGTTATTGGATAAATAGATAAATTCAAATTATAAAGGAACTCTACCAGCAGAGATCCATGCAAGTGTTCTGCCTTTTGGGACCACAGGGCTCATTAATTGCCTCTGGGGTTTGACTCCCATTTATGTAACAACTACGCTGCAGTGTGGTGAAGGGGAAAAGACTAACTGCTGGTCGAAGAGATGTTCTCTCTTTAAGGCCACATCACACTGCTTCTCGTGATGTAAAGCTGCATGGATCATCTGGACAGAATAGCATATATGTATTATAAATATTATATATATATATAAACATATAATATAATAGAATGAATCATAGAATCATAGAATGGTTTGGGTTGAAAGGGACCTTAAAGATCATCTAGTTCCAACCCCCTGCCATGGGCAGAGATGACATCCATTAGATCAGCCAGTGTGATCACCCTAACCTGTCACCTTGCACTTTGACTTGTTGAACATCACGAGGTTCTTGTGGGCCCACTTCTCAAATTTTTCCAGGTCCTTCTGGATGGCATCTCTTCCTTTTGTTGTGTCAACTGCACTGCTCAGCTTTGTGTCACCTTCAAATTTGCTGAGGGTGTACTTGATCCCACTGTCTTTGTCATTGATAAAGATATTGAAGAGCAGCAGTCCCAAGACAGAGCCCTGAGAGACACCACTTGTCAGTGCTCTCCACCTCAACACAGAGCCATTAACCACAACTCTAATTCTGCCAATTCCTTATCCACTGAATGGTCCCTCCATCAAATCCATATCTCTCCAATTTGGAGATAAGGGATATATAGGATAACCTCTTGATCCTAGCCTGGCTACTGCAAAAATGAACCCTGGTCTTTGCTGGAACCAGGATACTGTCATTCCATCATAGAAGGCCATCAGATTGGTCGGGGGTGATTTGCCCTTAATAAAGCTGCACTGGCTGCTTCAGGTCACCTAATTGCATTTTACCTGCCTTAGCATATCTTCTAGGAGGCTCTTCTCTATGATCTTCCATAGTTGTCTGTAGTTTCCCAGATCTTCCTCTCTCCCCTTCTTAAAAATGTTTTCTCCTTTTCCAGTCACTGGGGACTTCACCTGACTGCCATGAATTCTAAAACATGATGGAGAGTCACATCAGCCAATTCCCTCAGGACCCTGGGATGCATGTCATCAGATCCTGTAGACTCATGGCTAATCAGCTCCATAAAGTGGTCCCACTCCCACCCAGAGGGTCAGGAACTTGAGAGAAGTAGGAAGCCTATATAGATACAGACATAAACAGATATACATAGGTATATATATATATATATATATAGAGAGAGAGAGAGAGAGAGAGAGAGATACATATGTATAAAAAATTTTATCCATCAAAATGTTGTCAGCAGGACCAGGACACTGGTCATCCCCTCATTCTTGGCACTTGTGAGGCCACATCTCAAATCCTGTGTTCACTTTTGGGCCCCTCACTACAAGAAAAACATTTAGTGGCTGGAGCATCTCCAGATGAGGGAAACGGAACAGGGTAAGTGTCTAGAGCAGGGAGCTGGGGTTGTTCAGCCTGAGAAAAAGGACTCTCAGGGGACACCTTATTGCTCTCCACAACTGCCTGAAAGGAAGTTGTAGCCAGGTGGGGGTTAGTCTGGGTAGTCTCTTCTCCCCTAGTAACAAGCAATAGGATGAGAGGAAACAACCTCAAGTTGTATCAGGGGAGATTTAGATTAAATATTAGGAAAAATTCCTTCACCAAAAGGGCTGTCAAGCATTGGAACGTGCTGCCCAGGGAAGTGGTTGAGTCACCACCCTTGGAGGTATTTTAAAGTTGTGTATATGTGGCACTTGGGTACATGGTTTAGGGGTGGACTTGGCAGTGCTGGGTTAATGTTTGGACTCACTGATCTTAAAGGTCCTTTTCAACCTGAATGATTCAATGATTCCATGATATAGAACTTCTTATGGCTTCTGTCACTGCTGTCGTGTCTTTTAGAAAGCAGTCACTGAACGTTTTCATTTTGCCTGTTCCTGGGTTAATGAGATAACTCTGGTATTCTGCTCTTATTTCTCCTAATTATGTTTTAGCAAATGACTCACTTGAAAGAGGGTGTCTCTGAGTAGTTGTCTTTTTTTGAAAGAGTACTCACTAGATTAAAAAAATAATTGATTGCTTGTGGCTTAAATGATCTATGTGCCAGGCCTTAAATGTGACACTGGTTGGAGTACCATCTATTAGACTGATGGCTTCTTGCCCAAATAATATTTGCCTGGTGCCAGTCCTTTTATACATTCATTAATTACATTATATGAAGAGTGAGTATGTGAAGGGCTGCAGGCATATCCCAGAAGAGAATAAATCATGCCACATGTGTAATCTGAAAATAATTGGCAACTGCTGAAACATTTCCATACATGAGTGAAAGCAGGAATACACTGGGATGGTTTCCTTAGGAGGGATGTGTAAATGAAGTAACACTCTAGAGCTGAGTGATCACAGTTAAATGGACAAGCAGCAGAGAGGTCTGCTTTGTGATGTCCTTGTGATTGTACCTGAACTTCAGACTTCTTTTTCTTATATAGCCATCCAAATATGTCTTACACTTTAATCCAATGGCCCCTCCTCAGGGCACAGCTGGACCTGCCACCCAAGTGGGTGGTGCCTTTTTACAAAGGAGTTTAGCTGAAAGACAGAATTGATCATTTAATTTATTTTTTAGGGTTGTTACAAGCTTTGTTCAGGATCTTGGACAAGATCTCATGTTGTGTCTCCATAGAGAAGAGGGGTGTAACACCTCATATCCCATTGTGCTCAGACGAAAAAGAGAACTTTACTGGAGGGGAATATTCTACTGGACTGTGGCTCTGTGGAAGATTATCTGTGTTCTCCAGCAACAGCATACACATTGCTAAGAGGAAAATAACTCAGTGCAGTTATTAATATGGGGATGTGAAACTGGTCTGACACCACAGCTCAACTGATCAACGTGGTTTTTTTTTCATTATCAGTGTGTCGTCTCAGAAGTTGAAAGTATCGTTGTACTGCTGACATGTACCACATTTCTCTCCTTGATAAAATGTTTTAAAAAAATGAGGCATTCTCTCCTGAACAGAATAGGAAATCCAATAATTATTGACTACTGCCTGATACTTTGTTATTCTGTAATTATATTAGCACATATGAATTGTCTCCTCAAAGCTTATGTGTCCTTCCTTGCTATTTTTATTTGTCTAGAAATATCGTTATCAAGATGAGGATGCTCCACATGATCATACTTTGCCTCGTTTAACCCATGAAGTGAGAGGCCCAGAGCTTGTTCACGTGTCAGAGAAGAACTTGTCTCAAATAGAGAATGTCCATGGATATGTGTTACAGTCGCACATTTCTCCTTTGAAGGTAGGATCGATACTGCCCACGGCTTTGGTCTTCAAATATGAGAAAATGTGTAGCATGAAATGCTTGGGAAATTTATTTTGTTGTACAAACAGACAAGCTGCTTTTTGAAACGTATCACTGCAGATTGATTGTCCTGTGATGGGTTTTTAAGGCTTGCTGTAGTGTAACAGGTATAGTTGACAAAGCTTTGTGCTGAGATGTGAGCTTTTTTTTTGGAGTGGGGTTTTTGCTTGAGTAAAAATAATTCCTGGCAAATGAGCCTGTTTTTCTCTACATTGAGAAAGGAATAATGCACGTTCTCGGCCCCAATATCATGGTGATTTTGAAATGGCAGACTTGTCTTCCTGATTATCCTTGTTTTCTTGTTCAGAAACTGAAAAAAAATATTGTAAATGTATCCGTCTGATGGAATTCTAGTTTTTTCATCTCTCAAAAAGCTGTATCAAAGTCACGAGTAATGCCTGAAAAAGGAGCTCATTTGCCACTATTCATATCCTTACTGCTCAAGCACTTGCTATTTTCTGTGGAGTTTGATGCAATTCAGAGTGCTGTAGAGATATCTTTCTGTTAACTAAGCCAACTATTTATAAAATATAGAAGCTTTTTCTGTATGTGTGTCTGGTGTCCTCTGATATATCTTCTTGTGCAAAAGTGTTCATGTTCTTGTTGAACCCATATAACAACCAAAAAGAAATCTATTTCCAAAAATTTACATTTGCTCTTTCATAAGACTGCAGTAATTTGAAAATATTCCTAGAACTTCTTTAATGCAAGGAGCATAAATGCAGTGATGAGCATGATGAGTTTCCTATTTTATTTTCTACTAGGCCTGGGAAGGGAAAAAAAAAAAAAAGAAGAATATTTTTTACTAGAGGCAATGATGTTCTGGGTAATGGTTTTATTCCAGCAATTAACTAAGCAGCAAACAAGGCAGATGGGCTTTGCTCCTTCTGGTGCTCAAAGCCTGTGAAATGGGCATTGCCTGCCTAGTGGAGTGTTTACAGCGTGGTTACAAGTGAAAGGAAATGTTTATTATTAAAGATTGATGTGAATACAGCTGTTGTTTATTGAGCCTTCATGGAATAGCCACGTGAATTAATCTTTGTCCTCTGCTCTTGTTGGTCCTGTGTTTAGTTTGTATGTTGTTTGTCTTTTCTTGTTTCAGCAGCTTTCTGGGTTACTTACCTAGCTTCTACTGCAGAAGCCAGCAGTACCAAGCAATGATATATCTTATGCTGAGATTATCACTTTAGTTACTTGTAAGCAACTACCTCCATGGGACCTCTGTGTAACATCAGAGGACAATCACTGACAAAGCAATTTCTTGCTTGGAAGAGAAACATCCCTGCTCCTCCAGGACTTCTTTAGTATTATGATTACAGTGGTGTTTCTTATTCATGAAAGTCAAAAATAGGTATTTTTTTTTACATTTTGAGACTTTCAAGTAAGGTTATATGATCCAAGCTGAGGGTATAGCAGTGATGATAAAAAGCCTGTTGAGAAGTGAGGTGAAGGGTATCCCCAGACATTTAAAGTTGCCTTAAAACAGCTCCCAGTCTAATTTGCTATTGTAACAGGAGAAAGTTGTCTGATGCTGTTTTCTGAAATGGTGGGAAAAGTGGAGCCATATAGTATTTCTTCTTGGAAATCAGTGTCTTCTGCAAGTTCTCCCCTCAGTCTGAGGATTTTTATGTTTGACCCTGTCCCTTTCCTTCAGATTCACAGCGTCTCATATCTGCCACTTAGTATCTCATGCCTGCCATTTAATCTAAATTTAACAATTTGTCTCTTCAAACGGCTTTGAAGTTCCTGCTTTCTCTCCTCTGCAGTCTATGTCCCATCATTTAACCTTCAGTAGTGAATTACGTCAGGAAGCTGGAGAAAATCTGCTAGAGCTCATGGCACTGTGGTGCCCTTGCTACCTGAATTACTTGCTTTGGATTCACTTCTGCTTCTGGGAGTTGACTGAAATCCCTGTTCAGAAGGTTTTAATCGTAATGATTTCCACATAGTTGAGAAATAGCATTTCAGTGCTCCAAAATCTAGTCAAAATTGGTTAACACCTTCAATTACAGACTTTCCATCCTATAGTTTGATACCATTAAGTAAAAACACAGGGATTCCTTTGTTCAGGATTTCTCCTCAGAGACACCAGCTCAGGCTGTTTCTGTGTTACTGTAACGTGAATAAATTGCCTTATGGAACAAGACATCTGAGACTCTGCTATGGGAAACCTGGGGTTGAACCAGTAAGGAAACCTGCTCTGCCTGTGTGTGAGTGTGGGGTGTGCAGGGGGTCAGGCAGGAGCACTCGTCGGAGCTGGAGCTGCCCACTGTGAGGGGGCTCCGGTCCCAGCAGTCTCTGGCGTTAGGAGTGTGACTGCCAGAGAGTCTCGTGAATGTTCCGATCAGAGTGGCAAGTTTCTTTGACACCAAAACAGGGATCACATTATCTCCTGTGTGTCCTGTGTTTAATGGCTGCACGATGACCTGATGACAGGGTGATTAGCCCAATATTTTTGTGTGACATAGTATCATAAAAGAAAAATGTTTGCGCATAAAAATATTGTAGTTAAGATGCTTTGGAACCAAAGTGTTGTCCCAAGACCGAGTCACATATCCATCTTAATCACATCGCTTTTCCTAAGTGACTTGACTTTAGCAGAAGAAAGAGTTGCTTGTTTCCACACATTTGTGATCATTGGGAAAGAAATCTGCAAAGATCCTACAATTATAAAGCTGCCCTTTGGGATGGCTGATTCCAGCCCCCTGCAACTGACCAGTGCCCACTGCCACCTCTGGAAGCATAGATGTTATACCTTTTCTGTACATGTAGACGGCTTGTTACCATCACCCTACTCCCACGTTTTCAGTGAACATGTCAGATGCCGTCCATAAACCAGCTTGTCAGCTTGAGGAAATGCTTGCATCATTACTTACAAGTTTTGTGGATGGTAGAAGTTCACACAGAAAAACCATGAGCCTGTCCAAGTAAAACATTCCAAGGATTCTTGAAACATTTTCTAACACTCAGGATGGAAGGATTCAGGCCATCTTTTTTCATCAGACATGATTCAAAATGCCTGATATGGTCCAAGTTGCATAAAAATGAAGCATCTTAAATTTTATATCAAGTTGAAGTACACCAACTTTTAAAGAATTTGACTGTAATTTCATATTCCAGATTATGTGGTTTGATGTAGTCCAGAAATATTCTAGTGGAAGTCATAATTATTAGATTGGATATTAGGAAGAAATTCTATACTGCAAGGTGGTTAGACACTAGCACAGGTTGCCCAGTTGTGGCTGCCTCATCCCTGGCAGTGTTCAAGGCCGTGCTGGGTGGGGCTTTGAGCAACCTGCTCTAGTACAAGTTGTCACTGCCCACGTCAAGGGGGTTAGAACTGGATGATTTTTAATACGATCTCTTCCAGCTCAGCCATTCTATGATTCCATGATTCTATGATTATTGATTACTTCAGAAGGGGTTTTTTGGAAAGTAAAATATAAAAATAATTTTCTTTAACAACTTTGCACTAATTATATATGCTGAATAATAAGAAATCCCATCCTCAGACATTCTGAAAATCTCTTTGAGACACACAGATACTGATTATGATAAATATTGTTTTGAAATGTGAATAGATTTTCTGAAATTAAAGTTAGGGTTTCTTTTTGCTTCCAAGTACCTAAAACCTGATATGCACTAGCCAGATTACTCCCCTTCAGAAGATAGTGCTGGAAACCAGATCCCCTTTTCTCTGTGTTTTTTACTACTGCAATTGACATGTATTTTGAATTAAGTTTGCTTTTCTACCTCCTGTTGCATTTCATGTACACTCAAATCAGTACTGGAAAATGTTTAATTTTAGAAAGGTTCAAACTTCTGTTAAAGGTTGATCTGCTTGTTAGTGTGGAGAAGATAAAATTTTCAACAGCTTAAGCAACTTTGAATGTCAAACGCTGAAGTTGTGAAGGAAGTTTTCAGTTACATGGCTGTATTAACATTTGGGAAAATGCTAACATTGGACAAGTTTTGTTAGAGTTGCCATATTAAGATGATAAATGTTCTTTGCAACTTACGGAGGTGATGAAATTGTGTTTTGTTAATCTGTTAAAGGAAAAAGTATGTAGTGTAATGAAAAGAGTTCAAAATAATCTTCTTGCACTTCTCCTTGTTTGACACGAGATGGTGCAGTAAGTTCAGAATCCTTTGGTCTGCCTCTATAAAGCTTCATTATATACTACAGAGGCTTTTCTTAAACAGCTTAGAAAGTGCTAATTCAGTAAAAAGTGCTTTATGATTCTCTGGTGTTTTGGGAAATCTGAATTCAACACAACTGTACCTGAAATTCAGACGTGCAAGTTCTGTCTCTAAATTAAATGTGTGTCTTTTCCCCTTCCTCCTAGGAATAGAGCTAATCAGTGTTCATTAAATGGATTATAACTCTGGCTCTTAAATGAACCTTATTAGTATTATTGTGATTGTTAGATTTACTTTTGCTTTTTAAGCATATTCCACTTCTTTTAGATAAGATGAAAAGTAAAAATCCCTGTAAGAACCTTGTATCTCCTTGCTTGTTGGAACATTTTAAATGTCAGACTGTTCCAGCTATCTTCATTTCCTAATTTAATGCCAGGTTTGACTATAAGCGTCAATGACAGATATGCAAAATCAAGTAACCAGTTAAATTACTGTTATTTTCTTAGCTTATTTTCAGACAGGGATGATCAGGAACAAACCTCTTCAGTTGCCTCGTCTTTCATGGTCTCACTTTCTGGAAGGGAAGGAGCTGCTCTAGCTATTCCTTCTTTTCTTTCTGTCCTGGGGCGTTGTCCTGCAGCTCAGCAGGACTGATGGAATGACTATCCAGTGGAGAGAGGGGAAAAAAACCCATCTCCACATGGAGTAAATGGGCTCAGCAGTCTCCAAAGTTAAGGTTACCCATGAATTGACGTTTGTACGAGCTGCTGTACAGAAGAAGGAGGTTTGCATCTCCCAATACCACAGCATATTGATTTAATTTCTTCTTTTTCCTTGTTGATGGCAAAAGTCCCTCTCTTTCTCATTACTCGAATCAGAGAATCACAGATTAATTTAGGCTGAAAAAAACCTCTAAGATCATCAATCCAACCTATGAATGATCACCACCTTGTCAACAAGGCCATGGCACTAAAGTACCAACCACATCCAGTGGTTTCTTCAACACCTCCAGGGATGGTGACTCCACCACCTTCCTGGACAGTCCATTTCAATGTTGAACAACCCTTTCCATGAAGACGTTCTTCCTGAAGTCCAGCTTGAATCTCCCATGGCACAGATTGAAGCTATTTTCTCTCCTCCTGTCATTAGTTGCCTGGGAGAAAAGGCCAACTCCCACCTTTCAGGGAGTTGTATAGGTCACCCCTGAGCCTCATTTTCTCAGGCTAAACAACCCCAGCTCCCTCAGCTGCTTTTCATAGAAGTTACCCTCTAGACCCTCCCCCAACAACATTGCCTTTCTCTGAACTCATTACAGCACCTAAATGTGTTTCTTGAAGCGAGGAGCCCAGAAATGGACACAGTATCCATGGTGCAGCCTCACCAGTGCCAGACACAGGGGGATGATCCATGCCCTGGTCCTGCTGGCCACACTATTGCTGATACAGGCCAGGATGCCATTGGCCTTCTTGGCCACCTGGGCATACTGCTGGCTCATGTTCAGCTGCTGTTGATCAACACCCCCAGGTCCTTTTTTGCCAGGCAGCTTTCCAGCCATTCTGCTCCCATCTTGTAGGACTGCATGGGGATGTTGTCACCAAACTGCAGGACCTTGTAGAACTTTGTACCATTGGTTTCAGCCCATCAATCCAGCCTGTCCAGAGGCTTCACACCAGCCAGCAGATCAACACTCTCACCTCACTTGGTGTCATCTGCAAATTTACACTCAATCCCCTCATTCAGATCATCAATAATGGTATTAAACAGGACTGAACCCAATACAGAGCTGTGGGGAGCACCACTAGTGACTGGAATATTCTCTGAGATTTTCTGTGTCTAGTGGAGGAAAGGTGTTTACTGTCTGCTTCAAGGCAGATCTCTCTCTTTCCCCATTCCAATGTTCTGGTAAGTGTGTGGTATCCTTTGCATGCTTATCATACTTCTTTTTATTTACCTAAGTGCAGGAAGGTCATTTTCTTGTGAAAGGTCCTGGATTCTGACACTCTTTTTTGTCTGTAATGATACAGGGTTTTTTGCCCATCTCAGAAGCTTTCCCTGTCCAGGTGTGAGTCAGACCTCACTATAGTGGTTTCTATACTTGTCCAACAAGTTAACAAAGATGGGGAAAGAGGCTCTGAGGATGAGCCCGGATGATTAATAATTCTGTGAAAAGTGTATTAGCCTCAGCTTCCTGGTAACTGTCATAAAGAGTAATTTTATGTGTCTAAAAATGTAGATTAGGCAGGAGCTAAATATTTAATGTATTGACATTGACTTAAGAAAAATCGGGTTCTAAAGACAATTTGGATAAATAAAGTCAAAGCATCCTATAGCAATTTTTTTTTTTTTTGAGATGCAGAAGCCTAATTTTAAAATTCAACAAATTTTGGAACTATGTTCTTGATATTGAACTCTGTATAAAAACCAAAGTCATGCACTAGTTACAGGTACTGTGAAAATAGCATACTCCAAGACTCTCCTGATATCCTGCAGTGGATCACGTGAACTGTAAATTAACTTGGGATATTGCTGCACAGAGATGTAAAACAGCATAAGGAAAAACACTCAACAGACCTCTGTAGCTGTTTTAAATCACAGAATCACAAAATGGTTTGGGTTGGAAGAGATCTAGTTCCAACTCCACTTCCTTAGGCAGAGATGTCTTCCACTAGACCAGGCTTGAGCAATTGCAGGCAAGTCTTCGGCTCATGTAATTGTACATATCTCTAGTTTCCAGGGAACCAGATTTACATGAGGAAAGCTGGTTACTGCAGATTTCGGCATTACCAAGTCTGATACCCCTGTGTAAATGTAGTTCCTAGTGCTTTTGGGGTGATAATCTAACTGTGATAAGAAATCCCATTTATTTTTCCAGAGCTGCTGAGGCCCCTTAATTCCTATTACAGGGGAACAATGCTATGCTAGGGGTGAAGTTCAGATAGGGAAGAGAAAAAGATAGGGCTGGATTTGTTTTAATTTCTGTTGCTGAGGTGTGACAAAGAGTTGAGGCATTGCCACAGCACAGGCTGTTTTTCCAGAGCAAAGATGCTGCATTTCAGAGGCTCTTTAAGAGCTCTGGAGGATTGAGAGAGGCTAAGGCTTTGTTACATGGCAGAAACAGCAGTCTGAAGTTTTCTCTTGCAGTTACAAAATTAATTGGGGTTGTATAGAGGACATATTAATGTATGCATGGATATATTAGCAAGCCATCTAAAATTTAATCTTGCATCCTTTTCTTTGCTTACACTGACTACATGTTATAAGTATAGCTAATCTGCATGAAGCATTTTTTATCCCCAGGGTGGCTCAGCCGAGTACCAATGATCTTATAAGAATACTTTTGATCTCTGCCCTGGTAGCTTCCCAGCCTTTGTTTTTTGGAGTTGATTTTGTTTTGTCTTCTGCCCCCACCCCCTTTTTTAGTATGCAGTTATTGGCAAAGCCCCATGCTGCAGTCAGCCCGTTAGTGAATTCCATTGAATATTCAGTAGGTTGTTCATTAAGATACAACACTTGTTACATGTTTAATCATGTACTGCTTTTCTGTGTCTCCTACTGTAACAGCAGATAAGCATATATCATAGATCTGTATCTGTGATCTATGTTTTTTAATATAAAAGTGCAATCAGATTAAAAAGAGACAAAGGAAGCTCACAAATGTGCCTGTGTCTGTTCCTGCTTTTACAGAAGTGACAAAAGTAGCTCTGAATTCTGATTTTATTTCATTATGTTTCAAGTCAAAATAAGCCATTTATAAATTAGCATTTTGAGCAATATTTTGTGTCTCATTTTCATGCGGGCAGGAATGTCTTCCATTTTTGAGTCCTTGTCTTACTCTAAAGAAAGTCCTGAAATGGTGCAAAATTTGAATGTTACAGTGAAGAACAGTTACTAATAAAGCATACTTTATTGTTATACTGGTTTTGTCATTATAGCTAAGTCATTGTTTTGTGGACTTGATGTTTCGCCTTGGCTTTCTGATTGATAGCATTTCACATGATTTATGTAGTTGCAGAGAGTATCTTTTTATCTTTGCAGCTTCTGACTGAATAAAAGAGAAACCAAATAAAATTGCTTTTGTCAGTGGGTGATTTAATTGGAGAAATCTCAGCAAGTTAACGTAAACCTCAGGCATTGCAATCCTTTATTTTTTGGCAAAATATATTATGGCCTCTGATGGACACAAGGAAAGCAAATTCTGACAGTATCAGCTAGCCCATTATATGTTGTTAGACTTGCCTGAAGAATGAGAAAAGGAATTTTCAAAGGAATTTGAAAATGTTTTCAGGCTACAGACCCTGTTTACTTTATATGGGCCTCTAGGTATTGCAGGTCTTTTCAAATGTTAATGCTGTTCCAGGAGACTTTCTCTTTTCTTTATCTGTTGGGTCCTTTATCCATTAGTATTAATTAGCTAATTTATCTTTTATTCTTTTTTGATGACAGACTTTGTTTTAAGGATAGTCTTGTTTCTGAGCATTTTTTTTGGGGGGGGGAGGGGAGGATGCCTGATATATTGCAAATATTTCTGGCCATGTCTCTCACTTCCAATCAAGAAAATAAGAAATTCCGAGAAATATTTTTTCTCATTATGTTTCTGTAATATTTTTCATAGTTATTCCTTGCTTCCCTGTAACTCACTGAGTTGTTATCATCTTGATGTGTTGGCCATAAGAAATGCTCCTAGAATATAAACAGAGAGATGGACTATTATAAAGGAGGGGGTTTCCATCTGAAATAAATGAAGTATATATGCAATAAATCCATGGAATATCTACTAGATGCTGCAAACATAAGATTTGTATGTTCTGCCAGTTCCTTTCTCCAAGGCTAGAAGTACCAGAATATCAGTATATTTGTAAAGTATCTGTAATGATATTTGCCACCTTTCCAAAGTGTTTTGTGACCTACTGCTGAAAAGTGCAATAAAGCATCTTGGTGTTATTAGTCAGACTGCAACAGGAGGGATTTTTTTCAGATATGTCAGACAGTTTTAACACCAGTTGTTTCCCTAAGCTCAGTAGCTGAAATGCCCTTCTGTTAGACTTCAGCTACTGCTGACACTTGGGAATGTACTCTACATTTTAAATGAAGCACTAAACTGCCATAATCCCTTTTCACTGAGGAATATACTGATAATTCACTCCCTCAATAGAAGATATATGTGTTTATACGTGCAGTGATGTGACACATCAAGAATGTTCTGGCTTTTGTCAGTATCAGGTGTAAAAGAAAACAGAAGTTTGCATTTCCAGGAGCTCTGGGTGGGTGCGGCCTCTAGGACGAAAAGGACAGAAACTCTCTAGTCAAACCTTATGAAAGAATATCTTGCCAGCCTGACTAAGAAGTGCTTTAACTAATACAAATGTTATTTCCAACGTTTTAAAATTCCTGTTTCTCATGGCTCTTATTTCATCTCACTGTAATGTAGTTTTGTAGACTGTGGAGCTGTGAAAAAACAACAGAATTTGGACATTTAAAAGCAAAACAGGTCTTTCTGAATTGGTTATTATTTTCCAAGTCTTTTCAAGAATCAAGCGTAAATAAGAGTTTTTGAGTTTATTATTGTGTGACATCTTCACAATCTTATTATTGTGTGACAACCCTTTCCAGGACAGGAGCACTGGAACCAGATGATCTTTAATGACCCTTCCAACCCAAACAATTCTGTGATCCTGTGATTCTGCGATCTTGGGATCAATAGCTAATTGACACTTCTCAAAAAGATTTCAGATGCTTTTTGACATTTAGTTCCTTTCAACCTCTCTATTTCAGAAGATCATGTTACTAGCTTTCTAATAATCTTTAAATATTGCTACTGAAGCTGATGCAATTGGGGTAAATGTCAAAAAATAGCCAGGCTTAATGACTCAGGTGACTTTTTTAAGACCTGCACTGTTTACTAACTTGATTTCTCACAGTAAAGTCTTTCTCATTCCCATCATGTTGTTTCTCTTTTCCATAGTTAATCAGTGTTCCTTTTTCCTGCTTCTTTTTCTGAATTACCTTTGGGATCCATTCCTGTATTTCTCCTTTTCTTACTTTTCTCTTATATCCATTCCCATGCCTACACGTGGATCTTGTTAATCCTGCAAGCCACCCATGAAGTACAAGTTGTACCGGGGAGCTGTTAACGAGTTACGATTGATGGCCTCCTGTACAAGACAATTGCACTCTTATTGATCGTTTTGCTTTTTGACTCCTTTAGAGAACAGGAGACACAGTTCTCCCTGTCTCCCCTTTGTCATACATGCTCTTTATGGACAGTTTCTGTTATTTTTCTTGCTGCTAAAAGATGGGTTCTCTTCTCCCTGAACAAAAGCAATGTGAAATATAGTTGAATATTATCATGTCTAGTGGATCTCAGTTGCCCACTGAAATGGCAGCACCCTGGGCAGCTTTTATTCTAATAATACTTACAGAAACTCTAAGCCACAAAAAAAGGAATTAGTTTTTTCAGCCAACAAACTCAAGCACACCAAATTGCATCTGTTATCTTCCAGATAAGAACAGAATGAAACTTTTCAATACACAACAGCTAGAAGACAGCTTTTTAGGTTAAAGTGTGTTCTGTAGAAAATTACTGCATTCTCAAAGAAAGTCTACATAGCTGATTTTTTCAAAGTCTTCCTTCTTCTACAGTTTTAATAAGCATCTGCCTGAATTGCTGCAATGGATTTAATCAGCTCTTAGTGGTTGAAGTTTGTGCTTCCAAATTAAAAAAAAATCATTAAACCTGATTATTATTATTATTATTATTGATAATATGATATGAGAAAGGCAAAAAGAATATTGTTGTTTACAGAAAATAAACAAATTTTTACTTTGAAGTCAGTGTCACAAATTGTGTCTTTGATCAAGTAGATGAGTAAATGCCAAGCAGGGAAATAGAATTTTCAGTGGTAATACATAGCATATGAGTATAAAGACTTACATTAATTACTGGGAATTGGCCAAAATAGTGCAAAGTTAACAACTTACAATCTGGGTGTGTTAAAGTCATCAACCAGCTTCTGAAGACCACACTTTCATATGGTTTCACATTCAAATTGCTGCTGTTCCCTCTTTAGCAGTCATTAGGCAGTCTCCTTCACTATTTTGCAAGCAATCTGCAGATTGTGCAGATCTGAACTGAAATAGAAGTTTCAGCTGAAACTGGGTTATTTTCCTAATTATTATGTTCATAATTTTACTTCTGCTTAGAAAATTTTTACTTTCTGCTTAGAAATTTACTTCTGCTTTTTTCAGTATCCTTGAGATGTTGATATCTACTTAAGGCAAAGGGGAATGAGTACAGTGAAGTTAAGAAAAAGGCATTTCTGTATTGCTTGTACTTTGCTAATACCTGAAAAACTGGCTGAAACCACTTCCCTGGGGAGCCTGTTTCAGTTATGTTTCTAAACAGAAGAGAAGCAAGCAGTCCTGGGCAAAGTGGTAGAGCATCACTATGGCTGCTAAAATAGTAAAGTGTTGGGATTACTTAGGCAAACTTCGTTTGCATCCCCTATTCTCCTTCATCACTTTGTGTACTGGGAATTTCCACATTTATGCCTCTGAAGGACTGTGTGTTTCTTTGTTTAGGGGTTGTACCTTCCTCATTTGGAGACTGCGGAGTCAATCTCACTTCACAATGTAACGGCAGAGAAGCAGGATAGGTATTTCCTAATATTTGGATGTCAGTGAAAATTTCTCCACTGAAAGAGTGGTCAGGCACTAGAGCAGGCTGCCCAGGGAAGTGGTACAATCACTATCCTTGGATGTGTTCAAAAAACATATAGATGTAGTACGTAGGGACATGGTTTGGTGGTGGACCTGACAGTGTTAGGAGAAAAGGTGAACTCAGTGATCTTATAGTCTTTTCCAGCCTCAGTGATTCCGTGTCTCTCAGTACAGATTTATCTTTCAGACCAGAATGACTTAGAAACTCTCTGTACTCAACTGGACTATAGAGAGCCATCAGGAACATACATCTATTGCTTTTCACCTTTCACAGACTGACCTTATCACCACACCTTTTCTTCTCATACTTTCTTGCTGAAACAGGATGACGCAGAAGCTGACCTCCTATGCCAGGTCGTTGTCTCAAATCAAGGAGGATCTGAGCCAGTTTGGAACTACACGAAATGCAGCAGGGCAGAGGAACAGGCTGAGGAAAATCCAATTTGGACTTTGTCCCATTTCTCTTTTCCTCTCTCACTCTGACTGTCTCTGCAATTTTTTTCCTCTCTTGCTTCCAGTACAAGTTTTTTGTCAGAAAATTTATTTCACAAAAAGTTTGAGTGTGAGGAACTATGAGAAGGGATTTTGGTAGTCAGTGGCTGAAGTGCACAAAGGTATGTGCAACTGGGGGGAAAGAGAAGAAAAATGGTAAAATAAAGGGGATATTTGAAAATAATATAGAGCCTATATTTTGCTACCTTACAGCCTTTTTTGACTTTGTAATTATTCAGCTTCACACACCCAGACCAGTGGCATATCTGCAATGTTTTTTGAACATATTTCTTTTGACAGTGTGGTAATCCTAGGGGTAAATATGGTAATATTAGGGGTGAATACTAGAGTATCTGCCATAAACCTGCCATCATAGCATACATAGAGATCATCTTACCTTTTCTGGTTTTTAACTCAGTTATAACTATTTAATATAGATAATTCTGGCAGTTAAACCCAGGTTTTACTCCAGTTATTCAATTAAGCTGAAATTGCTTGTAATGTAGTACCATAATTGTAGGAGAGGCATCATTGCAAGATGGTAAGTAGGTGAGATACTAATTAAATTCTTCTGAACTTCAGTAATTTAATATTCAAAGGAGGCTGAGCCCATATAGTAGCTGCTCATTGCATTGCCTCTGGGGATTACAGAGGAAGAAACCTGAACAAAAATAGCAGCCCCCAAATGATTTTTGCTGGACTTCTCTGACTGAAATTTTGGGGTTTTTTTTAGTATTACTCCACCATTCTAGATACAAACATGGTGGGTCATATCCCTCTGTGGGTGAATGCTCTGCAGACTTCAGTTGGATCATGTGTGGGTGGATAAGTACAAAATTTTCCCAAACACTGCTAAAACCGGGGGTGGTGGTGGTGTTTATATATAATCTTGAAAAGCTTTTATATTCAGGCTTTTGGGAAAAGTAGGTTTCAGCCTAATTTAGGCAGCAATACATCTCCCTTTGATTTTCAAAGAACTGTAAGTCACAAACCCTTTTAAATTCTTTTTGAGAATCTCATCTGATAATAAAATGAGAGGTGTGGGAGAGGATGAAATTCATCCATTCTTAGAGTCATCATCCTGTAGCACAGCTCATATTATTTTATCTTTGCTACATCAAGGTTATTGACCAGGTTAGTGCAATCCTTCCAGTTCCTGAATACATCAAAGCAGATATGCCACTGCCCTTCTCGTTATAGCTATCAGTAATGATCTAAGCAAGACTGGTCTGGAAATTTCCCCCCTAGATGCATATTTTTTCCAAGCCTCTTAATTCAATCTGAATGATGATGATGATAATTTAGGTTATAGTATTACCCAGGGGCTGTGATAGCAGTGCAGGATTCCATTGTCCCAAGCATTATATAGACAAAGAAAAGCTTTAATGTTGTGATACTGCAGAGTTGCCCAGGCTAAAACCAATGCAAATGAGCAGAAATTAATAGGAATCCATGTGTATATTCAAATCTTATCTAATAATCTACCTATTATAATCAAATGATATCTTTTTAACTACGGTATAATTCCTTTGTAATTTCTTTAGCTAGAGATGTTCATATCTTGAGGCTGAATTATAGACCAGTGCTATCTTGTTACATTTATTAGCTCTTTCTCATCAGCACTGCACTGATGCTTTGCATCTCACTGAGAAATACAGGGAAAAATGTACATTTTGAAAAAAAAAACAAACAAAGAAACAAAAAACCAAAACAAACCAAAAAACCATCCTTGGTAGATGGAAAATTTTTCTGAGAATAAAGTTCATTTTTAACTAAGGGGACCTAAAAAGTAAAAATATGCCAGGATTGCCTGATATAGAAATTAACCCCCTAACATACCACCACTTACTTACTGTGTTAATCAATTAATATCCTTGATTTAATTCTCCACATGTGTTTAACTGAATTGATGAGTGTTACTATACTTTCAATTAGATGGGTGTTTCAACATAATTTCAATCATAATGGCTAGTATAAATAAGTTTTCTTAATTATGATGGGGTGAATGCTTTATTAAGAGGCTTGAGATGTAATATAACAAGATCTGGCACATCATTATGGGGACCCTTTTTTCTCAGGGACACCCATCTCCACCTCTCTTCTCACAGACTCCTTCTGTTGGCCCACTAGAGGTGATATTGAAGACCTATGATAAGTAGACTCCCAAATTCAAATTCTCCGTAGTTTCATTTATTAGAGTATTGTGATTATTGTTTAGTAACGGCTTTCATCTGACACACTCTTCCTTCTGGGAGCACTGGTGACAAGCATCATGGTGCACTCTAATTTTCTCTGTCAATGTCTTGGGGGCTGCAGTGTCTTTTTAACCTGTAATAAGATCTTGTTAAGATGAAATAAGTTAACAATTTGATGCATAAACAGAAAGACCATTAGGGCAACACATTATGGAATGCTGAGATGCAGAAGTTGAAAAAAGTCCTTACACTCTGGAAGTGCTTTCTCTTCTCTGAGTATTGCTTCTTTCCTTGGTCAGGCAGTGTCTTTCCCAGCTTCCCTTTCCCTTTAACACATGTGGTCTGAATGACTGTAGGGAAGAGGAAGATTGATTTGCTGAGGAGCACAGTGGCTACCCAGGCAGCTGCATCTGCATCTGTGGCAGTCTAGGATAAGAATGACCACATAAGAAAAAAATTAAAAAGATGGAGAAGACAGGAAATCATAGTTCTAATGCTTTTAATCCCACCTCCACTCCCAGTTTAACCTTTCTATGTACTGTGTCCACCCTGCAGCTCCCACTTCACACTGTCTTTACAAAAACACATGGAGAAAATGGTGGAAGAACTGGAAAACAATGTTTTGCATCGCTAAAATTGCTCAAAGACTAATTAATGGCAGTGCAGCACTAGACCATGTAGACTCTGGATATTCCTGTTCCAGTGCCATCGATTTTCCTGAAGTGTTAAGGTCACAGAGTAGGAATCTACCACCCACTTGTCCTCATTGTCTTTACTTATATCAGTGTCAGCTGCTCTTTTGCAGGTTTGGGAAGGTTTCAGGGGTAGTCTGAACCACTTTCCTCATAGGTCCCGGAACTGTGGATATGTTTCAGGGACAAAACCTAATCCTAGGAGCAGAGGACTCTATCTGCTTGGTACAGTCTGTTTTCCAGAGATATAAGTAAATTTGTAGTTGGTGTAATTTAACTCTAGATTTTTATGAGTTGGTGGTGGTGGTGTATATTTGAAAAAGAAAAAAGTAGACAAAAATCTTTCTCTTTTACAGGTGGTATTAATTAAATAGAATAGACTGGCTGATGGTTAGTTAATAAAAATGTGCAGTGTCACAGCTGTTCCATTCAGAGGACTGGATGGCAGGAAATATTTATCTGTCTTTTCAGAAATTCTAGGGATGATCTTGAGAATTACACATTAAAAAATCTGTGCCAGATACTTTTAATGAGATAAATGTAATGGGATTTGAACAAACAGGAATAGTTTCTGTAAAGGAAAAATTGATTTCTTTTAGCTTAATGGCGTCTCTGATAGTGTCAGTAAATTAGTAATAAGTGGAAAAGAAGCTGAAGTAATTTATTTATTACTAAATAACTTTGACAGAGTGCTACCACTCTAAAATGCTAAGGAAAGAAAATACTTCTGAAAATAAAATAGTGGGGAAGATCAGAGCATCAGTGATCACAAGAACTGAGAGAAATGAATGGACTATCTGGAATATGGCAGAAGGCTTATGACTAAGGTTATTCTAAGACAACCTGGACCAGGGAACATGGTAATTAGCTAGAGAGACACAGGGCAATTTGCAGATGACATACAATTATTTTGGATAGTGAAAGGAAGACAAAGCTGTAAAGCACTTCAGTCGAATTAAACACAACCGGAAGAATAAGTTGATGATAAAATGTCATTTTGAACAATATACATATATGCAATGGAAAGGAATATATAAATTACTCATACATACTTAACTAGCTGAATGTTTTAAGGATAACTTACAGCTTTGTGGCCAAATCTCTAAGTGATTGAATTCACTAAGCAAAATCTTTACAAATGAATAGCAAAAAATGAGAACTGAAATATTGAAGGCATTCTCATGCCATAAGAAGCTCTATAGCGTAAAACTTTTAGAAAAGGATAAAGAAGAAAAGGAAATATTTGGATTGCAATGGGAAAACAAAAAAAGTCTTTTTTTATGTTTTCTAGACAAAATACTGTTTTATGCCCTTATGCTAATTTTTTCTACCTTCTCTGTCTTTCTTCCCCTTTGGTCATATTGTATCAAATCTGGAAAGGGTCAGTGGTTGAAGAGGAAGTCCTATGACTTCCATAAAAAAAGGTGACTAAATAGAGGAAAGATACAGAATTACCTCGTCTGGTATAAATACTAGTTAATCAATACCATCTAAGTATTGTGATTGTTTAAGAGATGGTGGAGTGAGAGAGAAATAGCATATGTAAAATTTCACTGCAACAGAGACTTATGTTGGAGCTAATACCTTATTAGCCATCAGAAGTTAACAACACAGCTCAAAGCCATAAGAAGGGATGTCTTTTTTTATTCTCCTGCTTACGGGTCTATTTATTTGAAATCTGGATATATTCATGAGAGAACATGAAAAATCAAGACCTTGTAGATAGGAGATTAAAAAGCCAAAACGTGTTTATCATATGGAGCTTTGCACATTGATAGGAGAGTATAATTTAGGAAGGTTTTCAGTTAAGCTGTAGAGCACAACGTGTGTTGGTGTCCCATAGTTCTCTGCTTGATAAAACAGGGCTGTGTTTAATAGAACATAATAACCTGTTATACATAACCTTTTCAAGGTTGTGCAGATTGGAAACTCCAGAAATCTGCTAGCTCAGGGGTAATTTCTGGAACCGGCAGAAGGGACAAAAAACAAGCTCCAATGTTTTAAATTCCTTCTTAAGAAGTGACTTAATACTCGGTGACAAGCACTTAAAAGTTGTGAGTTGTTACAAAATAATAAAGACTCTTTTTTACTTCTTTTATTTTTGATTCCTGGACTCAAAGGTCTTATGGTAACTGAAACTATGACAGTATGTTACTCTGTGAAAATACTATAATTACATGCCTCCAGATTAATAGAATCTATAAACAAACAAACAAACAAATAAATGTTTTATCAGTAACACTATGGTATTGAATACTTCATGGAAAGGAAACATGATGTATTGTTTTCAGTTCTCTACAATTCACTCGTATATAAGACCCTCCACTGCTATTTTACAGGGTGTTTTTATACCATAGATACATGCTCACTGGATGTATAATCAAAATAAAATGTTACGATGTGTAACATTTGAAATTTTACGTGGGAATTTTATGATGTATTTTTATCACACTCTTAACAAAACTTTAGCCTTTTTCTAACAAATATATCATTGAGAACATTTGTATCATTGGAATATTTCTGTTACCTTTCACATCATGGACTGATGAGATCAGGTATTGGGAGAAACAAAACATATTTTAGTGAAAATAGTTTGGTTGTCTACTAATTTTATTTTATTAGCTGGTGATAATAATTTTGTTAAGTTCAGTGTAGACTTCAAGACCCCAAATAAATGGAAGGAGGAATTTTCAGATGTCGCCTTAGGAGTTGCACGAGTTAATGCACGTCTTCACTTGCTCCAGAGTCACTGCTATAGAGCAAATAAAATTAATAAGGTTTTTCCTATTGGTTTACATTCCAAGAAAGACAACCAAACAAAAAAGTTGATCCTGGAAGATGATGGTATCTTGTGGGTTTTGCTGTACAGTTTGATGCTTATTCCAGAAGCAGACTGATGAAATTAGTAAACATTTTGTGATCTTTCTGAAATATTTAAGGAATTGTATCATGTTTAAATGTGAGGAAGAACTGATTTCTTTTTCTTGGTTTTAAGTGACATGGCTGCAACAAAACTATGCTTTTCAGTGTAAAACAGGAAAAAAATCAGAGATGCATATTTATTGTCAGAAATGATAGCTTTAAGCTAAGAATCTAACTACATGTAATGTTTACCATGAGTACAGGTGATGACATTTTTAATAGCAAATTTGCCACAAAAAAGCTATTTCAGTCTTACCTTAAAACTTTCAAGTCAACGTCAACAAATAATTTCATCTGAATAAAGAAGGAAAAGAAGATCAGAAATTACAGTGTGCTGTATTGACATTTTTAATGTAAGGCCTGTTTTGAAAAATCAAAACATTTTATTTAAAAGCTGCAAAACAATTTTGGACTTGTACTTTTAAACTGGCATTCCAAAATGGAACAAAATATCCAAAAGTAAATGTAGCAAAAGAAGTTATGTTCCCTCTTCCAGGCAAAAGCTTTTGTATTAGATTGAATGAAATATTTCAGGTCTAACTGACCTGATTTCTGTCTTTGTTCTGCTATTGAGTGAATAACCCATTATTTGCACAGGTTTACAGGGTCTATGTGACAAAATATGTACAGACTTTCTTAGAACACATGCTGCAATACTTTTATTTTTGAATCTTTCTTCCGATTTATGAAGATAAAGAATAAAAGTTACCTTCACACCGTAAGTACATACAGTTTCCACATGGAGGACTGTGAACTCTAGAATAGTAAGCTCTTGCAGAGTATGCAATGAATCATCTATGTCTGATGTTGGAAAAATATGCAGTTTTGCCACATATATACTGCATTCCCATTCTGCTCTTGGCAGGGTATCTTGTGTTATTTGATAAATGTTCATGAGACACACACCCCCCCTCCCAGGAAGAATAACCAGAGACTCGCTTTTCTTGTCACTGATGTTTAAACCTAGTTTTGGAAATGAGCAGGCTGTTTAGTGTTCCCCATGTAGCAGGCTTTCTCAGGATAAGTCATCATGCGTCCTTCCAGCACCATAGTCCAAAGGCTAAGGATAATATGGCTTGAGAGGGAGAGATGAGAGGTGCCATTTCTGGCTTTCTACAAATCCAGGGTAAGTGGAACAAGTCTCTTGCCTCCAATATCCTCATAAAAAATAGCACAATGTAATTAACTGCTTGTTTGAGAATGCACTGAAATATATATAATTTTAAATTTTTCAGTCCTTAAGTTTTGCAGCTGAGGTATCTGGTGTGCTGACAGCCAGCTCTGAGGTCAGGGTGATATTGCATTCAGGAAGTGCAGAAGCTGTGTAAAAGTCCCTAGTGGATATCACATATGGTGTACTCCACTGTAGCTTGAATCCAAATCCTGGAATTACCAATTCATAGGTCTGTGCACCTCTGCTATGCTGCAGTCTACAGTGGCTGCGGTCTTGTCTCTCTCTACCCCCACTCACCGCTCAGCAAATGCAAAAAAGGACATGATTCAATCCACTCTGAATGGCTTTCTAAGATCCAGTCTTCTGTGAATGGTTCTACTTACAGTACTGTAGATACTAATTTTTTTTATATTTAGAATCAAAGGAAATGAAAAAACTTTTATTTTTACATTTATAACATACCATGTAGTTAATTAGAGAGGATGTAGACATTATTCTCTGACAAGTGCTTTATAAAATGTCATTCACAAGCTATTTGCCTGAGTCATCTTTTAAAGACTTTACCTTTCTAAATAGTTTGTTGGTTCACTTTTTTAAAAAAATTCTCCTCTACACGATAATTGTTATACATGCCTGATCTGTCGCGACATTTTGAATTAACAGCAGTAAAGGAAAAACCAAGAATCAGACAGGCAAAATATAACTCTTGTCAAGTGTGAGCAAATCATTTTGGAATGTGGGAAAAAAAAAGATGGTGAAATACCAGGTGATGAAAGCAGCAAATCCGAAGTGTTTAATATTATGCTTTGTTGTAATTGTATGCATGCATAGCTGTTATTGGTCATATCTGTATTTTGGCAGGAGTCCTGATTAAGTCGATGGGGATTTCAGCCTAAAAACCATGTTATTATCCATTACTTGGAATATTATTAAAGTTGCATAAACAGTGTGCCTTTTTAATTAGGCACTTGGTATAAAATAGAGTTTCAAAGGGAATTGTACTGATGTGCTTTAGATGAAAAAGCATTTATTGCTCAGTAGTATATTTTGTTTAGCTACCTTTTATTTTGTATAGATAAGAGAGGAAAAGTTTTACAACTGGGTTGTCCTGATGGAAAAGTTTTGCGGGGTTACAGTTAAGGGTCCTTTGTAAGATTTATTTTATATGAATCATTTGGAAAAATGATGAAGCACTTTATAGTGTTTCAGCTATGACTTCTTAAGCATTATTCTCAAGTAGAGCCCTGTGTTATGTACATGACATTGCATATAATTTATTAAGAATTTCCAATGTATCATAATTTTCAAATGAATGCACAATTTTATTTCTGTCTTTCAGATAGAAATCCCTTCATCTGTTCAAAGCTTTCTATCTTTTCTAACTTGCTTAGGAAGTCTGAAAGGCAGCTGATAGTATTATTTATATATGTGTGAATGTATATGTAATATATATAATATATTTGAAAAAAAAAGTCTAAAATCTTTTTTTTTTAAATATCATAAAATCATAGAATCATTTAGGTTGGATGAGACTTTTAGGATCATTGAGTCCAAATGTAAACATACCAGTGGAGCTATATACATTTCTTAGCTTCAGCCTTTTAGGATAATCCATTTCTGTCCTCATTACATTTTAGCTAAAACAGTTAGACAAGTCTTTTCAGAGAGATATTTAGAAAATATATTTTAATACAGCAACTGCTGTAAGGTAGAAAGGAAGGTAGTACATAACACAAGATGCAGAGGGGAGTGAAGTCTTTTTAAAACATGAATTAACAGTAGATAAAATGAAAAGAAACTGGAACAAATAAGGAATTTGTTATAAACACTGAGGAAAGAATGAAGAAATTGTCGTGAAGATGAAAGAAGAGATAAGGCATATATATGACCAAACTAGAGGGATTAAAAAAGTAACAATTTCATACTACCAGTTTTAGTTCCATCCTTCTTTACTCTTTCCATCAAAACTTTTAATAGTTGGACTCAATGAATTTAGAGTTCTATTGCAGCCTTTATGACTCTATAATTCTCTGATCCAGTACAGTTTTGATTTTGAGATCTAAATTGGAAAAAGTGTATCTTTTGAATAAACATCTTAAATAGAATGAAGTAAAAAAGGAAGTTGATTGTACAGTTCCAGTTGAAACACAGCTTCACCATTTTCCTTTCTTTTGGGGCATTATCTCATTTAGTATTTCATGCAGTAGAATCATAAGGGCACAGTTCATCGGTGAGTTACATTTGTGTGCCTTTACAGAATTAGAGCTTCTGGTTTCAGGTGCTACAGGAGAGGACCACATCCCTTTTTCCATAAGCAATATTAATTGATTATTAAATATCAAAAGGGTTAATGACCTATCGTACCTCTGAATGTTGTGATAGGATTATTTGCCATAAGAAAATTTCATAAATTCCAGGATGTGGTGAAAGACCATATAGTTTGCTCTCTGTATCAGCTGCTTAAGAAAATTCATCTTCATTTGTATACCTGCAACATTCTTGTTCGACTAGTGGAGTCAAAAAGGTCTTTCACACACATTTATTTGAAACTTATGCTGGTCCTTCACCTCTGATGCTTTTCTGTGGTAATTTTTCATGGGCACTAGTCCCTGTTTTATTTTTGCAGATTGGGTATTCTAGATTAAATTTGTTGATGTAAGCAAAGTAAACAAGAGATACTCTAGATTTTATAAGGCAAGCAGTGTGAAGAGCAGTCACCAAATTAGAAATATCAGTTTAAGTAATAACAAATAAATATATTGAATAACTACATTGACTTGTGCAAAATATCACCTTAATTTAACTACATCTTTTCCAAGAAATTCCAAGAATAAGACACTAACAGAGTATGTTCAGAAGGTTTAGTTGCTCACTTTAAAAGTGAATTAGACTAAACCAGAGTGAAAGTACACTCATAAATGCTAAGTTAGCTAAATCTTTCTGCATAAATTTATGGACACTTAATGGGACCATATAACAGAAAACAAATTTTCAGGATAACTGCTGCTGGCCATTAAAATTAATATGCTATATATTAGCTAACCACAACACTTGATTTTAAGAATATTTTAAAAATAAATTTCTAGTTAGTTGATCTCACAACACCCTTCTGTGGTAGCTAAGTATAATGGCATCAATCTACTAGGGGATAGAAAAATAGGAAATAGAAGCCTGGAACAGACACAGAGATCTTAAGTGATTGGTTAATGCTCATGATGAAAACAGAATAAAGAACAGAGCTGCAAAAGTCCTTGGCTGGTCATTATACTTTATGCAGTGGGCCAGGCAAATAATACACAGATTTGAAAGTAGCACCATGCAAAGGTTATTCTTCAACACAATCATAATAATGACTGTAAGCTTCTATTAGGGTAAATCCATTCTCCCCCTTTCATAGCAGAGGGAGAGTCGAGCACATTAAAAAGCTCATTGATTAGATGTCTCTGAGACACACACTGCTGGGTGATATACAAACCTCAGCAAAGGATTTCCCTCTGTTGGAACACTTGGTTTAAAAGATGGTATTTCTAATATAGCTGTTTATTATGAAAAGCATATTTTCAATTCTAGTGTCATTGTACGTTGTAATTTAAGAATTAAACTCAAATTTTTTTCTTAGCTTTGTCTGTTTACCCTGTGAAAGAACTACTGATGCAGCGTATCCAGATTAAGATCGATTAACAATTCCGTGAATTTTGCCCAGCAGCTATAATCGTTGGTTGCCTTAGCAACTTGGTAGATTAAATCATAAGCTAAAATCCAGGGGGTTCAATTAAAAATTCTTGTTGAATTTCAAATTTTTTTGAGGGTGAAATGACCAGTGATTCAATACCCACTTGAGAATTCTCAGGGTTGGCTCCTTTCTCTTCATTGTAATTTATTAAAAATAAAACATAAATCTAATATATTGTTGGGGAAATGTTTGCCTATTCCAATTTACTATTGGTGCTGATGCATTAGGACTAATGAAGCTTTGTGGTTTTGTTGCATAGCAAAGCCCAGGCTAAACTTTATCTTACTTAAAGAATAATCTGATTTATCATATTCTCTAGGCTATTTTTCTTGTATTTGATACTGGAAAGAATTTATGCTAGCATTGGTCCTACACATAATTTAAAAAGCAGTATTTGTTGATATTCATTTTGATTATTGTGCTAGGACTTTAATTCTGAAATGTGCTCCTAAAGGGCATTGGTTTGTTGAATGTTGAAACTACCCACTGTCCAGTTTGTGGCTGCAGAGTAGAGCCAAGGTTTTGCATTCTGTTCCTCCAGCTCCAGTTTGGACATTTTCTGTAATTCTTGGGTAAATAGCAGGGCCTATTCACCTTCTTTTGACCATACTGATCTTTCTGACACTGATTTGCTTGTAACTGTGCTGTCGTTACCTCTAGTACCCTGATGTCCATTAGTTTGGGTAGATGCACTTTTCCCACAGTGCTCTTGAGGGAAGTATCATTTTTCAAAGGCTAAAAAAATTGAGATTTTTCAGCCTGGAGAAGAAAAGACTCCAGGATGACCTTACTGGGGCCTTTCAGTATCTGAAGGGAGTCTACAAGAAAGCTAGAGAAGGACCTTTTACAAGGGCATGGAGTGACAGGACAAAGGGCAATGGTTTTAAACTGAAAGAAAGTAGGTTTAGATTAGCTATAAGAAATAAATTCTTTACTGTGAGGTTGGTGAAACACTGAAACAGATTGCCCAGAAAATTTGTGGATACCCCACCTCTGCAAGTGTTAAAGGCCAGGCTGGATGGGGCTTTGAGCAGCCTGATCTAGTGGAAGTTGTCCCTGCTCATGGCAGCAGTGTTGGAACTTCATGATGTTTAAGGTCCCTTCCAAATTAAATCATTCTATGATTTTGTGATTAATTGTTCATCAGCCTTTCTCAGAAAAGTCTTTGTGCTCCAGGTATTCTGATATGATGCCAAAAAATATCAACATCAAACCATTAACATGGGGATGCTAACTTACACAACTCTTGACTTTGGTTCTCTCCTTGCAAAAGAGACAAAAAATAATACATTCCTGCTTTCTATCTTCACTTATCCTTGAAAAGTTCTTTTTCCTCTACTTCCATTGCTTTGTTCTGGGTCTTACCAAGGCCAGTCTATCCGTTCAGACACTAAATATATTCCGCCACACACCAGGATAAGCAACATTTTGTGATTTCTTACTTTCATCTTCCTTAAAGAGTTAGCACCTCTTTTTCCTCATTATATAGTGCTGACTGTCTTTGTAGACAGAAATGAAATTATGAAGATGAGAAGAAAAACAGTGCTTCTTTTGAAAGAATTAGATAGGCAAACTAAACAGAGATAAATAAATAGCATAAGAGAAACATAAACATTCCTGCAATGTTCCAGAGACACAGAGAAAAACAGTGTTGGCCATTTAGTGTGGTAACAGAAGTAGTCAAGCCCTTTCATTCTCTGTTTAAGTTGCTCCATTAAATTTTAGGTTTTGGTGCATATCTTACATGTTAGCAAATCTACAGAAAGATACTCAACCGCTATTCTGCAGTTATATCTGAATTGTGCTGAATACTGGTGGATTTCAGAGATAAAAATTATACTAATCAGAGAAAGGAAAGTTGATATAAAATGTAATATATTGTATAGATAAACGACCATCACTTGACAGCTGAATATAAAGACAAATCTGAGTTCCTTTGGGCCCTCCATCAGCAAGAAATCTTTGAGTTATATTTTATTGTAAAAATTATCCCTTGAAATCTTTTTAATGATTCCAGCAGTTATAACAAATTATGTTAAATTACAGAGTAGGCCTAAAGCATGATCCTAGAAGCCTCCAAATTCTGCATCTAGTTTAAGACATAAAAGTGTAGCTCTGGGAGAAAAAAAGTATAGAATGAAGTATTGGAATTAAAGCGTAGTAAGATAAAAAAGAAGCTTGTGACTAGAAGATAGTTCTTTCATATGTGCTAAGTAATCCTCTTAATTATTTTTTTCATGCTAAACCCTTTTTATATGTTCTGTCTGGGTGAGAGGAACTTCTGATCATTAAAACCTAGTTAATGAAGTTCAGTGAAAATGAAAGTTCTGCTACCCCTTTCTCTGGAAAGTACATCCTGGCTTTTCAGTGTTAGTTTTATATTCAACATATATTTGCAATTTGAGAAACTGGGTTTTGCAATCCCAGCACAGAAATCTTTTGCAGAAGTGCCCCCGATATCTGCACTGAAACGTAGCTTTGCTAAGCTTTGCTGCTGGTGTTGGTGAGATATCTCTTCTGTTGCTGTGTTATCTACAGAGGTATTTTGCAGTTCGGTGCCATTCTGAAATTGCTTTCTTTGGTTTTAAAGTCTTCATTTTGGAATCACAAGTGTAAACCTCATACTAGCTACATCTGTGCTCTACATTTCTTTCTTAATTTCAATTACTAATTTGAAATTAGTCTGTTGGGAGTAGGCCAGGGGGGAACTGTCATGATGAAGGAATGGGTTTCTCTCTTGGTTTCTTTATCCTAAACTAAGAAAGGCTGAAGGGAAAAGGGGGAGGAGGTTTACAAATAATTTTTTATATATTCTTGGAAATTTAAACAAATTACTATGCAGTTATGCATTATGTCCTTTAGATGTAATGAATGCTATAATGCTATAATGCTATAATGAGTTTTACCTTTCTTTAATTCTACTGAATTATAAAGCAGTTTGTATCTGCATAATGTGAAAGGCTCAGTAGGGATCAGCCTTACCACTGTCTTATGATTTGATGAAACAAAGGCATAGAGTGGGGGAGTTGCATACTTTCATGGCTGAGTCAGCAGATCAGCTCAGTTTCCCTTTCAGTACCTTAGCAATTCTGTCCCATCACTAATAATCAGTATTGTGCATAAAAAATAGATCTTTTTGTTCCAAAGTAAAGTGTTTGCAACAAGTCAGAGATGCTTTAATAGGACAGGAGAGCTTCAAACATGGTGGATGAGGGATGACGGAGTCGTGTTACCAGATGTTGATGGGAACTTGTCTATCCTAGCAATAGGGATCACATATTGTTGGAGTGCCTAGTTTAGGAGTTTGGGTACCTTGCAAGGCAAACATTTTTGAATCATATCTACAGAGTGCATGAATTCTTTTAATGCAACTTAAAATCATAAAATCATATAATGTTTTTTGTTGGAAGGGACATTAAATATCATCTAGGTCCATCCCCCCTGCCATGGGTGGGCAGGAATACCTTCCTGTAGTTGTTCAGAGCCCCATCCAACCTGGCCTTGAACTTCCAGGGATGGGGTATTCGCAACTTCTGGGGGCAACAAATGTAGATCTCAAAAAGAAAAAAAAAAAAAATCATAAAACTCCTTGTGTAGCGACACCAGCAAGGCAGGCATGTGATGGATTTCAATATTAAATATTTTCTGCTGTACATGAGGATTTAAATGAGGGTTATCTTAGCAGATTGATGAAATACTCAGGCTCTTCAGCTTGCCTAGAGAAATAACTGGGTAATGGTCATCCAAATTATAACAAAATATATAGTTAGCTGAGGTAGAACCAAGTAGTTTTTCATTTTTGTGCTATTCTGCAAACCCATAAAAAACCCTTCTAAACCAAGAAAGCATAATTTAAAATCTTGCGTGTACACCGCAAGATCTATTGGCCAGGCTCAACCAAGGGGATGTGCTGATGGAGAGAGATCGCTCTTTAAGACAGCTTTCAACGAGAAAGGTGTTAGGAGGAGAGGAGAATGGGTTTGAATCATGCTGTGGACTTTAACAGATTGCTTTCCAACTGCCTACCCCAAGCAGAGCAATTGCTGGCATGTAGCATGTAGTGAAGATGGATATGCACCACACTGCCTGGCAAGCGTACAAGCAAATAATTGTATCAGCAAGCCAGAAACATGATTTTGATCTCTAAAGCAAGGAGGTAAATGAGGAAATAATTTCAGTTTTTATCTAAGCTGACTAAAAGATTAGTTCAGTAAATTTTCTCCATTTTCTATATCCTGTCTAGCTCCAGGGTTTTTAGATACAAATTAAGGACTCAAAAACTTTTTTATTGAGATTATTGTAACAGAGAAAAACACTTGGGTTTGGAGGCCTGCTTTCAATTCTCTTCACAGAATTGGTATTAGACTGACTTTTTTTTTCCTGTCAAATCTCTCTCTGATTTCTGTAATTAATACATAACTTCTAGCATTAATGCATAATAAATTCTTGTCTTTTGCATATTTCAGATCAAATTTTCATCTTAATACTAAAATCAGGGTGTGAGTTAATAAAGTGCATTGGCATCCAACTTAAATATTTCATTGCCTTTTTAGATACTTTTTTTGGAAAAATTAATAGATCCATACTAATAACCTTCACTAAGATATCCTGAATATATCCTTTGAGGTAATGTATAATATTATGAAATCTAACATGGCAGAAAAATCTAGTCTGAAGTCTTCATTCTGCGCTAACTTATTCAGAGTTCATGTGTGAAATGAATGTTAATATTGGAAATATGTTTGGTATTGGCATGTTTTATAATGCCTTCCTTGAAGCTTGCAAGAGAAAGCTCTGTGGGCTTTATTCAGTTTAGTAGGGAAAGGAAAAAAGTCTTATGAAATTTTAAAGTGATACTTTTGGGGATGGCAGAGTAGTCGGCCGCACATTAATCTTTATGGGGGTTATCTGTCCCTGGTGGAAAACACATAATAAGGTGCCACCCTTTTGAAACTCCTCAAACCATAGGGACAGAAAGGATGGTGAATGTTTAAACTGCCAAGTTTCTGTAGAACTTTAATTCCTAAATATTGTGACCAAGGACAAACTTTAAATGAGACTATCCTGGGTATTGTCAAGTAGCATCTCCAAATGCATGATTACACTTGCAGACAGACACTCTGGTGAAGAAACTAAATACACTTTCTGAAACAAACTGGAAACATGATTTGCTTTATAATAAGGGAGGTTTATGTTGATAGTCCTGTATAAGAAAAGGTTTTTATTTTCTTCAGTAGTTGCTGGAAAGTCCAGCAGAACTCAAAAAAATTGTTGGGAGTGCACGGCCCTAGAGCATGAATGTATACTTTGATTTTTAAAAACATGTTTGCATACATTTAAAGTACACTGGGATGATCTGATGCCTCTCTTAAGTCAACTGAGCATCTCTGTCTGTGAAACACAAACCCAAATATTTTGAACTCATTCTTTTATAAAGCCAGTGGAAGCAGGAGTCAAAAAAGTATACTGAGACTAAGATGTCTTTGAATGTCACCAACCTTATTAAATCAAATGTTCTTCTGAGTGTTACTCTTAACTATCATAATTAATTGTACAGAAGGGATATAATTACATATTCCTGTCAACTCCTGAAAAAAACACAAGTGAACATTTTCTCTTCAGTAGTGTATGAGGTTTACAAATGCTGTGTCAAGGTGTGATTTGCCTGGTTTTTAGATAACTAAAAGTGAAGTATCTCAGCCCCAGCTTGGTATCACAGGTTCCATGATAGTGGAAAAAAGTAGTCATGTTGTATTGCTGGTTTTGTGATGGTTAGTCTGAGATTATGTTAGCTCTCAGAAATCCCAGAAATTCTGCATTGGGAGGAGGTGGGGCCTGGAGTGAAGCATGTAGTTGCTGATTCATTTTTAGGGACAATGCAGTCCACATCAGGTCCCAATCTGGCAATTAGGAAGGATGTACTACAGTGTGCAGCATCTGGCAGGCATTAATGGCTTTGAAGCAAAACAGAATTTGATTATTCAGGGAGAAACAGCACCTGAGAGAATCTTGGCCCAGGGGTAAATTGTGCAATTTATGACAGCTAATTGCTTTGCAAACATTTCTGAAAATTATTTTTCAGCTATAGCTTAAGATCTCCATCTATACTATATAATACTGAGATGGTTTGAATAACTGTGAAGATACCCAGGCACAGAGCAATGTGAACCAAATAAGAGCTATTCTGGCTTCTTTCAAAAACAAAACAGAAAACAACAGAAAACAAGTAGTAGCTCTCTCACATGGCAATTTTCCCAGTGTCATCCATGAGTGTCAGCTCTGCCATAGTACTTGAACAGCACTATGGGAGGAACTGACCTTCCCAAATAATTATGATTTTTACAGAAGGAAATGATCACGAAATGTGCCAAAGCAAGGCCTGTATAACACACTAAACTGACATTGCTTGGTTTGGAAATGTTGCCAAACTGACAAATTGCTGTAAAACTAGTTTCTTTTCCTGCACAGTGCTGTATCTATGTCTTTGTGTGTGTCTGTGTGATTCAGCAGTTGACAAGACATATTACTGGAAGAATCATCATACTTAAAACATTTTAAAAAACTAATATTTGTTTAGCAGCAAGTGTAAACTTATTTAAATTTTTAACTTATTTCTCTCTGATTTAGGGTGGTAGGGGCTTTTTCCCACATATTCTGCTATACTCCCAGTAATTCCTTTTGAGAGCAGAGTAGGAAAATGCACCATATGCAGTCAAAAATAAAAATGTACTATTAAAGCAAAGGAATGTCCCCTCATCTCTTCTTTTTGGATTAATTCTTTGTGTCAGGATGAAGAATTTTTGAAGCCAAACTCTCTCTGGTTCCTGCGTCACAGGCATAAAACATTCTCTCATGAACTGAAAACCTCTGAGGTAGAATGAGATGCTTAAAGAATGGTTGAAAAGTGACAGATCTTTAATGAATTATAAATATGATATTGACCTTTTTTCTCGTTAACAACTTAGTTGGTAGATGTTTTGTTGCATTTCAAAAAGTTCCCTACTTTCTACTTCACAAAATATTATTTCTTAAGTCTTATAGGGTGGAAGTGCAGGCAAAGGAGTTTGGAAAATAAATGCCAGATAACCTTCTTCAGCTGTTGTGAGGGATCTATGCTTCAGTGAGTTGGATAATAAAGGTAATGAAGTAATGAGGTGTGTTAGGTGGAGAGGAACATAATGAAGTTCAACAAAGGCAAATGCAGAGATGCACTGGGGAATAACCCCATGCAGCAGTAGAGGTTAGCTGTTAGAAAGCAGCTCTGCCGAGAGGGACCTGAGGAACAACAGGCCAACAGTGTGCTCTGGGGGCCGAGGAGACCTATAGTATCCTGATGTGCATTTGGCAGAGCACTGGCAGCAGGTCACAGGAGTTGATCCCTCCCCTTTCTGCAGCTCTGATAAGACCACACCTGGAGTGCTGTGTCCAGTTCTGGGTTCCTCAGTACAAGGCAAAGAACTACTGGAGAGGATGTAGTGGGGGGCTACAGAGATGATGAGAGGATTGGAGTATCTTCTTTGTGAGGAAAAGCTGAGGGAGCTGGGATTGTTTAGCCTGAAGAAGAGATGACCAACAGCGGATCTCATCAATGTACACAAATATCTCAAGGGCAGGTGTCAAGAGGATGGGGACAGACTATTTTCAGTGATGCTCAGCAACAGGGCGAGGGACAACAGGCACAAACTGAAATGCAGGCAATTCCATCTGAATCTGAGGAAAACCTTTTTTTGTTTTGAGGCTTACAAAGCACTGGAGCAGGCTGCCCAAAGAAGATGCAGATTCTCCTTCCCTGGAGATACTCAAAGACCTCCTGGATATGATCCTGTGCTCCCTGCTCTAAGAGCAGGTAGGTTGGACTGGATGATCTCCAGAGGTCCCTTCCAACCCTTCCATTGGCCTGTATTTCTGTGATTTATGAGACCACTTTTAAAGGAATGACACTGTGTCCAGTTTGTATCAAGCAGAAGGACATTACAAATTAAATGAAAAATAAATAAATGCATAAGAAAGAAGAGGAAGTGAGGAGACACACTGACAATTTCAGACAGGCAACAGACGAGAGCACCTGGTCTGTACATTTGTAGCAAATTTGTTTTACATGGATGAGTTTTGAAAGAGAAGTAGTACACCTCGACCTGTCTCTATAGAATGCTCCCTATTGTGTTTCATAGGGCTAATATGCTACCTATGACCCTAATGATGGAGAACTAAGGAAGAGGAAAAGGAAGGTGGATGCACAATTAGAGATGCTCTGAATGGAGTTCACTGACTGGGGACAATTGTCCCTATTATAGTAGTGCCAGGAGCTGTCAGCTTGGGTATTATATATTTAATGTTTGGGTATAAAACATAGTTGAAAATAACAACAATCTAGAATCTTAATTGAAGAGGTGGAGAAGAAAAGAGAGTCACAGTAGCTTGAGACTGTGTTGAGGCCAGGTTGAATGGGGCTTTGAGCAACCCGGCCTATGGCAGGGGAGCTGGAACTAGAGGATCTTTAGGGTCCCTTCCAACCCAAACCATTCTATGACTCTAATTTTATTTTTTTTTCATGGTGTGGGTATACAGTAAATGCTTTGGTTTTTAGTCTTTTTGAGTGAATTTCAGGTGTAGATTTCCTTAAAAAAATAAAATTAAAATGAGAAAATTCAGCTTACACATATTCTTGAAGACTATAAAGCACTACTGTTCTGTCCAGAATACAGAACCAGGGGCCTTCAGAAAGGAGAACATTTTGGAAAATCCAAATATTTTTGAGCTTTTATAAAATGTTTCAAGTTGTTGTCCAGACTGGCACCTTGTAATACTAACACTTTTTTCAGCAGTGCTGTGTGAGAGGTCATAACATCTATCTTTTGCAGTAACTTAGAAAATAAAGTGACTCGCAACTGCATATCTGACACACCCTAGTGTTTGGCCTCTCTCTTTCTACTGCTATTGCCCTAGTTATCTTCTTTTTTTTTTTTTTTTTTTTTTTTTTTTTTTTTTTTTTTTTGGTCTGAGGATGGGTCTATTCACTTCTGAGTTTTTGCCAAATATGAGCATTTGGGAAGTTGATGAAAGTTCTGGGCTAGCTATGCATGAGGCTATATAAATAACATAAAGTAATAAATTACATAATCTCCTTGGACAGGCAAACCACTTACATTTCTGATTCCTAAAGCAAAATTGATATTTGTTAATCAACCTGTCTGTCTCTAAAATAAACTAGTATAGCTTTCAGTGTGTGGCCTCATAAAATGTTTTGTAAAAATATGCTCCTCCCTAAGAGATTTGGACCAGCTGTTAAGAAAGCCTGCTGAGCAGCTCTGCTCAGTTCCAGACTAATTAGAGTTGTACGTATTACTGAATTTTTGCTTTTCAAATCTTTTAGATATAATGCTTCAGTTCACTTTAAAAATGTGATTCAGAATCTCTGCTATCTCTCCAGAAATGTTCTATCATATGTGAGGATTAAAATTTGGATTTAAAAAATAATAATAACGTATATCATAACACAGATGTGGAAAATTATTTAATCATAAAAGTGAGTGCTTATAGGAAAAATGGTATCATTCAGATTGTTTAATACCATGGTCTATGCTCACAGCTGAGCAAAGGATAAATTGCTGGTTCCTTTATAGTTTATCCCCTTCAGGATAAATTGCATCAGAGTTAATTCCAGAATCAGTATTTATTTATAAATTAATTTAGAGGTTTTATGGTTATCGATATTTATTTCCATTGCCCTGTGGTACACTTCTAAAGTACTTTCAAATGTATTGAGAAGTCTAATTAAGTGAAAGCTAATACTTTTTGTGGCTTTCTGAAATATTTTAGGCTTGCTGCTTTTTAAAGAAATTAGGTTGGATGAATCAAATGTTCACGACTTTTGTAGTCTATATTTTGACCTTTCTTTCCAACTGAAAAATTATTTGTTGGTTATTTTCTGTTGATGACAACAGCTAAATATATTTTAAATGCCTACACCATTTAGGCAACCCTTAGTTTTTGTATCCAGTACTGTCTGGAACATGGAAATAGTCAGGCTCCCTCTTCAAAGTGAATATTCAATCTTTTATAAATTCTTGTATAGTTTCTAAAACTCTGAAATATGTTTAGTCAGAAGAACAGAGGCTCTGCCACAATGAGAGAGAAAAAATGTCATTCATTAGGCAAAACTCTCATTTAAATCAATTGATGAAGATAATTTAACTCTCAGGAATTACAGGGATTTTTTGTTTGAAGTGAAACATCCTACAGACCACCCGAAGTATAACTTTATCCATCCTATGTATGAATACGTCTATTTCTTTAAATGATTACTGGAAAAGTTGTGGGGTATAGTACTAATCAACTACAAATTTTACAGTAGCTAAATCCACATTAGGAATATACTTCATTTAAAACAATGTTACATAATAATATGATGGGTTTCAGTCATATTTTACTTATTATTCTGATTTTAAAGCCTGCCAAAGGACACATAAGTAAAACAGTTATTAAAACTTATATTCAGTGTCATTTTAAGACTCTATTGATTGCCTGACTAGAGACTATCAATGCACATAAAGCAGACAGACCAGATGTTTAAATGTAACTCAGATTACATTATATCAGCTTTAACAGCCTCCCTCACACAATGCATAGAAAAGCACTGAGGGAACTTACCTTGCTTTCTGAAGGCCAGAACTTTGCAAGTAATTTGTAAGTAATATTTTTTATCTTGAACTTTCAAATTTTAGTTCAGTTTCACTTAGGTGACTTTGTTTGCATATATTTCAAACATTGCTTGAAATTAATTTCTTTTTTTTTTTTTCTTTTCCAACCTCTTGAATTTGCATTTGTAATGTAGTTTGCCTTGCCACTGCACCATATTCAGTGCTCATGTAACTAAAAATACAGATCTTTCTCAGCAAGGCACATTGCACATTCTGAAATGCACAGCTGTAGAGGCTAAATCCTAGGCTATGTGCCCTGTCCTAGAAACAGCTGAAATTGTCACTTCTGAAGTACTGTCTGGTATTCTGTGTCTCTTTGTCACTTGCAAACAAGTGTGAGATTTAACGTGTAACATTTATCCATGATATAATCCTTGGAATGTGCATTGAGCATGCAATCAAAGCCAAAGGATTAGCACGCTCTTCCACACTTCTCCTGATGAAAATCCCATAGGTAGGAATACCCACGTGTTGCTATGGAGAGGTTGCCTTGAAAAGTACCAAGGTTATGCATTCATATAACACATTTGTGATGTTCTGTCCTGAGCTTTAATGGTCATTTACTGTTATAATAGATGAAATAATCAAGTCCTCTTCAGACTGAGTCCATCTGAGACTGAAAGATTAGGCTGCCTGCTTATCTCATCTTTAAATCACATCAAATTACTAAGACATTTGTGTAATGCATTTGCAATCTACCATCTTTCTGTTGTCTTCCTACAGCATTACTGTAGGCAGAGGACTCAGTAAGCGAGTAGCACTTAATCTGTTATTTTTAAGGAACTACAAAGGCATAAATGCATATTATGTTCTTGAAAGGATAGGCCTGAAAGCAGGAAATAGACATGTCAGAGGGTATTTTAACAAAATAACGGTTTTGGCAGTGATATGTGCTTAACTGACTAAAATGAGTGTGGGAGTGTTAGGCAGCTTAGTGCCAGGTAGGCAGACAACTGGGAGCACTCATCTTGTTATCCATTTCATCTGGGGTTTGGTGTATTAAGGATCTAAACTGGATCAGAGCTGGTGCTCACAATCACCCAGACCAACAGCTGTCTTTAATAACAAGACTGGTAGGCTGTGACAACCAGGAGTATCCGGGAGCCTGAGCCTGCTAGGATAAGGCACTACTTAGAAGTCTGGGAGCTTTTATAGCTTTTACCTTCACTGAACCTTTCAAGACTTTGAATGGCAAAGAAGGGGAGCATGGAGAGAACAGATTGTTTCTCTTAAGATCAGAGCTCCTCTCCAGTGCTGCGAATGGGATCTTGGCACATTGCTCATTATTTAATTCTCTTGGCTGGAAGCAGGAAGCATTTTAGAGCTTTTGGTTCAGTTCAGTGTAGAGATGGCTCCCCTAGAGCCACAGAAAAATAACTGAAGTCCTTGGAGATACTTTTTCTGGGGCATCACTGTGTGGAGGGCAGAGACGCGTTGTGCAAATCTGGGTATATTAAATCTTTTCTGCATTTAGTTGTGGAGAAACAGTCCTTCATTCAGCTCTGATTCTGCTTCTGGGAGGTCTAGGCATGAAATATGGTGATTCCTGGTATGCTTGAACAATGAGAAGCAGTGAATTGCTTGCTTTTGTGGTACTTCGTCTCCTTATGATCTTTTCTATAAGTTCACATGAGTTCATTCTAGCATCTTCATGTTGTCTGTATGGCACATGAAAAGACAACCAATGTGCTTGGCTTGGCAAAATTCAATTTGCAGGAAGGTGTGGGAGAGTCTTTGAGGGTGCTGGATGCATGAATCGAATGCAAGCATTTTCACTGAGTTGTGCAGAACAGAAATTTTAAAAATATCTGTTGACTGGGATCCCAAGGGAAATTAAATGTAAATGTAATTTAGACAGCAGTATTGACAGCCCTGCAGAAGGCTGAAATGTTCTGATTTTTGATGAAAAAAAAAGATAAATATTTTGACAATTTCAAGGAACACTTTCGGAATTTTGTACTGGTTAGAGAACTCAAAAAGTTTCTGTTTTCTTGAAACACTCAGATTAAATCTTAAAACTTTAAAGTGTTTGGAAAGATGCTATTTTTTATTGTTGTCCTAAAAAACTATCACCATTTTTCTGGGGTTTTTTCCAGCTCTATTCCATCTGTTGTCAAAGTATATCTCACTAACTTATGCAGCCTCAATTGTTCCTCTGGTTTTTGAAGTGCCAAAATCCTCTGCAACAAAAAATTTCCCTCCACAACTGTGCTTCTCATGTTTCTCCTAAGGGATGGGAGTAACATGAACTGGGCTTGCACTGGAGTGGTATCGATTAAAAAAACACTGTGTGACAAATTTTCTCTTATCCTTTGTTAATATATAACTAATTAATTAACTGAAATAGGTTAGATAAATCTATATTTTAGATTTTAATATTTGCTAGATTTTTTTTCTACTTCTGAAGACCTTCTCATGGGTGTAAGAAGAATAACTTCTTGTCCTTGACCTCATATTCCTTTACTGTTCCTTTCTCTTTCAGTCAAATTGGGTATAACACCACCCTTTATGACTGTTACTGCTGAAATGGACCTTTTCATGTGTCACATTACAATGAAGCATTCGTGTAATCAGGTTTGGTATGGACTCTATAACAGACCTTTCAGCAGACTTCTGTATGATTCTATATCAACCAGTGTGGGGGTAGATGTTCTGCTTTCTATAATGCTTTCTGTCACAATACTTCGCATTTTTTAATGCTCTTATCTTTAGACTGTCCCGATGCAGTAGATCATTGCTCCTTTCTCTTCAAGAGTGAGCAACTGATTTGCAAAGAGTAATTAACCTCATGCAGAAGAATTTTAGTAGAATGAAGGGAGAAAACCTGGTGCCTGGTCTGCTGTGGTTTAGGCTGTCCCCTCTCTGCTTTCCTTGAGCAACAGAAACGTGAGTCAGTTTGAAAAGCAAGGAGACGTCTTCCTTGTCTCTGTCCATAGGAAGCAAGAATTGCAGACAATCCTGGATAAAGACTTCTTGTCTTCCTATCATACTTAGTAGTAGAACACCTTATATTTGGAGGAATTAAGTACATCCTTTTCTTTCGTGTTTCTTCTCTTTTTCTTTTTAGCAGGAATACATTGCTTTGTTAAATCTGTATTCAGCACCTGAAGTGTTCAGCAATGTTGTCCTTAACAATTTGCCTCTAAAATGATTTAACTTCCCAAGTGATATTGAACTGTTGAACTGTAGGATCTCTTCCCATGAGCTGTGAGGATCACAGCCTAGAAAAGCAGAGGACAGGGATAAAGAGCAAGAACTGAAATGAAAACTGACAGAAGCCATTATCTGTTGCATTGGTTCTGCACATGTGGGTTGTTCTCTTACAAGCATTAAAAAGACAAGTAGGAGCCTCTGGAGGGGAGGGGCTGCTCATCTGGGGTATGATCCAGCCAACTGCAGAATATGTCTGGAGACAGTCCCAGCTAAGAGTAAAGAACTGCTGCTTTGGCAGAGGCTTGGGAGAGGGAAAAAAAGGCAGTCCAGCCTCTGAGCTGTCACAGAATGGTGTGCATGCTGTGCACGTGGACTCTGCTGTCGTTCAGAAATGTGTTACTGAGCTCTCCTTACGTGTGTCTGCCTGTAAGGAGATGGAGGCATGAGGTTAGTTTATAGCTATCTTGTTAGATCTCATCACTTGTGGTTCTTTAATGTTTCATAATTCAGTGCAACCCAGTTTCATGTGCATGGGAGTTTTCTGGAGAGCTTGGATGAGGACAAGGGCTAGGTATACTCGCCTCAAACTGTTAAATGATGATGGGTCAAAGGAGTGCATGTGATTCACTGATACATTGCCTATAAGTTGCAGTGATTCTGCTTAAACTGAATCTTTAATTTTGCTCTTGGGGCTGATAAAGCAAAAGTGAGATTTAAGGATGTCTTTGAAAGAAAAGACAGCTTGTCATCAGCAAGGAATAAAATAATGTTTGAGATAGGATGATGTATATTCCCAGGCTTGTGCTTGCAAGTGTTTTGGGAGGTTCTTTTGTGATTAACAATGAGATGAACAGCTCATTAAAGGCTGCCTCATTTGCTGTTCCTAAAAAAAAAAAAATTATATGGAAAGCATATACCTGAGTGGTCCTTGTGGGTTGGTAAACGGACATTACCAGTCCTCCTGCTTCTCCCTGGATCTGGGCAGGAGTGCTGTGACTGGCATTGGACCGAGTTATAGAGAGTTCATGCCACCTCTGCCTGGCTTTGGCCACGGCAAACCTAGTGGCCAAATGCTGGAATGGAGGAGATTTTGGGCTCCCAGTCAGTGTGCAGATTCAGTGTGCAGATAAGTACAAAGGAAAAAAAATGAGCTTAAATACTACAAGATGGGAGGCATATACACAGAGCTGTAATATAAGTGTTTCCACACTGAATTCAGTTTTGTTAGGAATTATATCTGGCAAGTCCCTTGCAAAATGTTCTGATGACACACATAAGCACTGCTTGCAGTCTGTGGTTTCTTCTTTTTCTCCCTCCCCAAGGATAAATTTTGTAGTTTATATTATTTCCCGTGGGAGTACTTGCCATGCAAATGCATAACTGTGCTACATACACTGTGCTGTGATTTGATACGAATCTGAGCAGCGTAATGGCACATCTGAGGATTTTATACACAGTTTTGATTGTGATATCTTAACACAGCAGGAAGAAATTTAAAAATTTCTATCAGAAAGGTAAGATAGGAAGCAATTTGTGCTGAACTAGGGACAAATATTGAATAAAGTGGCATTTTTCAAATTTTTATTTATTTTTTAAGACTGCTAATGGTTGTTATATTACTTCTGTGACTCGCTGGATTTTCCTATGCACCAGCAGAAACTAGAGTGGAAAATCAATTTTTAAAATCAAAATTAAGTGCTGTAATTAGGTTTTTCTCCATTCCAAGACTTAAAAAATAAAAGAGGAAACAGAACTGCCTAAATTTAAAACATTGTCTGTTATGCCATTATACTGTAAAGTGCTAGAATATATCCCTGTGTGCAGAGATGTGCTGAGTCTCAGTGTTTAGCATAGAACTTGTTTCATTTCCATTTCATGTCCTTTTACAGTTAAAGCTCTATTTCATGCACTTGTGTAGCACTCCTCCTCATCCTCTCATCTCTGGACCTGTTGCACCACAGATAGCAGGTTAAGTGCCACCTACCACAGCAAATAACAGAAGAGGAGAAAGATAGCAGTGATAATTGCATAGCAGAGTGCAGGCACACAATGTTTGGGGCCTCACACTTTAAGGAAAACCACAGGAGAAAATGCTTGCATTTAATTTCTTTACTGCATTGAAGTCCTGTGACATCATGTCTGAAATTCTTTACGCCCTCTGCTAGAAGATGGTTCTGCCATACATCAGGAAAGGTGGCAGAGAAGATGTATGTATGCATGCAGTATCTTCTGTTTTAAGGGGAAATTAGACCTAGGGCAAACTTGTAATGTCACATCTGGGTTTCTGAATGCATAATTTCTAAAGATAAAAGATTTGGCACAAGAAATATTAAGGGAGTAGAAAAATTTAAATTGGAAGAGAAGAACATGAACCTCTGTCATCCTTAATATGCAGCACTTCATTTTCACCTTTTTTTTTCCATTTTTATCCCATCTTCCTTCATCTTCTGCTTCTTTTTTTTTTTTCTCTCCAGTTCCCTTCTCTGAAACATTTCTTCGTCAGGATAAGTGACTGTTCTCAGAATCATTGCACTCTATTCCTGCCATTGAATTAGATGTTCCAAGGAAGCCTTTGGCTTTAAAGCAAGCCAGGTTTCATCTTTAAAATTCAGGGCCAAGTGGTAGAGTTTTAAAATTTTTATTATAAAAAAATAATCTTTTATGAAACATCATAACTGGTAGAGAATATAGTCAGTAGAAATTTACATACTTGGCAGTGGTGAGGCCACACCTCAAATCCTGTGTTCCGTTTTGGGTTCCTGACAACAAGAAAGACATTGGGGTGCTGTAGCATATTCAGGGAAGGGGAACAGAGAAGGAGAAGGGTCTGGAGTCTGATGAGGGAGCTGTGTTTGTTTGGTCTGAAGAAACGGAGTTTCAGGGGAACCTTATCGCTCTCTACAACTACCTGAAAGGAGGTTGTAGCCAGGTGGGGGCCTCAAGTTGCACCAGGGGAGGTCTGGTGGAATATTAGGAAAAAAATTCTTCATGGAAAACATTGTCAAGGATTGGAACAGCCTATCCAAGGAAGTGGTGGAGTCACTGTCCCTGGGGGCATTTACAACTCACGTAGATGTGGTGCATACAGACGTGGTTTAGAGGGATTGAGCAGTGCTGGGTTAATGCTTGGACTCAATAATCTTTTCAACCTCAAAGATTCTATTCTATGATAATCTTTCACCTGCATTGTATCTGCAACAGAGTGGGTTCTGCCCTGCCGGATGGGAAGTCTGAACAGCTTTTGCTGGTGCTTACTAGGGTAACTACCCTTTTTGTAAGAGTGGCTGTGTGTTTCCTATATAAACACTGCCTGTTGCATTAGGAGGAACATTAGTCCATTGCCTAGAGGAAAGAATGAAAAATCGAGTCCTTAAAAAACATTGGGACTTCCATCTACTTGAACTACTGTAAGGTCTGAGTGCCTAAAATTTACACCTTCTGCATGGAATAGCAGACATTTAGGTTCCTGTCTTTCCCAGTATTCTGGTCATTAAATAGTATGTCTTGGCATCATGCAACTGTGTAAGATAATTAATTGTGCTGGGAATGGGAAGTGCTTGCTTGTACAGTCAGTCAAATCAATATCTGTTGTTGCCTAGTACCAATAAAAACAAAGCTAGATACCTTAGTTTCTCACCAGCAGCTCTGTTCCTGTAACCACAATTGTGCTGTTAACAAATAAACCTTCAAGCAAAGTGATTGTTTTATATGTTAAGTATTTCATTTTTAACTTGTTCCATCTCCTGTCCATTTCACTGGAAACAGAGTTCTGCAAGCCCTGAATGATAATTTCCATCTGTCTTCCCGTTCTTACAAGGAAGACATTATTTATGACTGAACGTATTTGTATTTTAAATGGCCCTGTCATCACGTTTTATGACTACTGTGTGTATATATTCAGACAGAGGTAGGAGAGAAACAGAATCTACAGCTGACATCTATCTTCACCACAGGTGTGTGAGGGGGAGGTTGACTCCCCACGTGTGTGCTGGGAGAAGTTATCCCTTAACAAGAGAAAATTAATACCCTGTCTAAAGCTAAGCCGCACTTCTTCCCATGTGCTGCTCAAGTAAAACCGCAATGTTAAAATTGAAAAAGGAGGCAAACTGTCAGAAATACTGGTGATGCTCAGTGCATACAAACAGTTGGCAAGGTGTTGGAAACAACCATCTGTTTCGGTACTGAGCATCAATTGCTCTTGCTTGCGATGTTGGGGAGCCATGTCATAAAAATAATAGAATTCAACAACGTGATGGTTTTGTGCTTCTACCTACGTGTCCACTTGTGGTAAGACCAGTTCTTCTCATAGAGGCACAAGAATGCCATTTAATGTATAGTTTAGATGTGGTTTGGTTTACTGAAAACCACCTATTCATTTGTAGAAAGAAGCTCCTTGTAAAATCTGCTCTTAACTGATTATGTCCTGTCTGTGATAATATTGTTGCTCAGTGGCACGCATCTTTCTGTCCTTGTAATGTAGCACTTCAGTGAGCAAGCTAAAGTACATTTTACTCCTGTGAGCAGACAGCAGCTGGGAGTTCCAATTCTTCTAAAGCAGCTCTGATTGTAGCACTTCTATAAAATGCAGTCTTCGTTATGGTTACAGTAAAATATTCATAATCATAAAATCCCTCGGTACGAGTACAGACCTAATAAACCTGCTATTGGCAATGTATGGCAGACTGCTGTGTGATGGAGCTGTAAGCTCATAGTCTGGACATTGCTGCACTTGGGGGTTTGGACAAATCTGCAAATGCATGCAAATAGTTAAACTGCATTTCTGATTAGAATCAGAATAAGGTATTTGGTGAGATTTATTCTTTCTGATCTAACATTTTCAGTGGGTGGAAAAAATTACCTCCCTATTGCTTTGTCATTATTTCTTAAATGAACAATGTATTCTATTTTTTTCCTTTAAGTGGGATGAATTGTGACTTTTTATTACTCCCTATTTTTCCTGAATAAATAGTTCAGTAAAGCTGCTAATGTTGATGATAAAAGTCATAAAAATGAGGTTTTATTGTTTAATGAGTGTTTCCTTCAATTTTCTCAGCTTCTGAATATACATAAGGCTATATAAATAGTTGCTTGAGAGAATGTACCCTTTTTTTGGTTGTAGTGCAATGATTTCAAATTATACTTATTCTCTTCATAAAAACATGGGAGCAGAGTGGGAGAAGTGTTCTACTGTTTATGCATATACTATGTAAGATTTTTTTCCTGTTCCTTTAACATTTATAATGTTGTTTAAGTTGTGTAATGATGTTGCTTCTTCTTTTCTGTACTTTTTTTCCCTATCATTTTCCTTACAGTGATATCCCACCTAGAAACAAGATCTCTGTTTTCCTCCTAATTTTTTCAGGCCATCTTTCTACCCTCTAATCTTCCCTTCCCTCCATGATATGACACTCTGTTATCCCACAAGTTGTGAATAATGTTGTGAAGCTGCTACATGGCATAATAAAGGTTTTCTCACCTTGGAGAATGCATTTTACTATAAGCCTGGAGTTCAGAAAGTTGGAGTGGTGTTATGGACAGGTAGCAATCATACTCCAGATGAGACATGATTTTACTGTATCTTGAGGTCTTAAAACTTTCTGACTGCCAGGACTAAATAAATATCTGAACTGGAAGTAATTAGAAAATATTTTATTCCCAGAAGTATCGCCAGTTACCAAATATTTTGTCAGAAGTTTTTAGATGTCAAGCAAAAACCAAACATACACCTTGGAGTTACCTTGGCAAAGAACTCTCACTATCTAAGAATTTCAATTTATTTAACCAACTTACCATTTTAAAATGTGTTGAAGAGTTCTTTGAAACTCTTTATAATCTTAACAGAATTGAGCAGTATATGCCTTAAGGCTCAAAGCTTGGGCAACGCCATCCAGCTACAGTAACTTGGATGTTCTATGTAAGTTATAAGTGGGAGTGGAATATTTTCCCTTTTGATTTCATGCACCCTGGAGGAAGTAGTTTCAGCCATTCCCTGAAAATCCTGGGGTAGGAAACGTGTTTCCTTGGCCCCAAGAGCCCTATACTAAGTTGCTATGACTGTATTTCTTTTGCCATGCATTTATTAATTTTGGTTTGCTCTTTACCACAGAATAGTAGAGCAGAAATTATTCTTGCATGTGCACCCCAAATCCAGTCCTGCACACAGGACAGCAGTGATTCTCCTGCATATTGGTATCTCCAGTTGTAGGTGGGAGGGCATTGGGCAGGATTTGTCCTATAGTACAAGTACTATAGAATACAATACATAGCTATAAACCCTGTAAGTTTACAGCTCTGATACTGCGTCTGACTGGGTGGAACATCTGGTTAGTCATATGTCTGGAGCCAAAAGAGTATGTTTCTGCTTATTGTTTAGAGATTATAACTGAAGAGAAGTGCAGGGGTTAAAGCTGAAGCATGTGACAAAAGGAAAAAAATACATTGCTGTTTTGCTGCAAAAATTGGTGTTCAAAGGTACTTCCCCAGTCTTAATGCAAAATAGCTTGCAATTAAAGGAAGAGGGAAAAGCATGCTTAGGTAGGACAGAAGTTTAAAATTTAAAAAAAAAAATTTATCAGGTTTCTATTTCATGAAGCCATTATCAAAGAGGAAGAAGCCCTTGACTGAGTCTTAAATCCTTCAGCAAAGCATGTATGACATCAGCAAGTGAAGTGAGCAGCTATGATGCCTGTCTGTTGCGAAGTGAAACTAGGTAACAAAAATACCTCTGAATAGACCCCAAACCATGAGAACAAAGTAAAATCAATTTTGTTTTCGTGTCTTTATTGCACTGAAACACACACAAAAAAACACCTGTTCCTTCACCTTAACAGTTAATACACATTTCTATTTTTGGCACTTCTATACCCCTTTGCTTTCCTGCAGTACTGTGTATCTCATATTTGAACTGCTGCTGCTTCTGTTGCATGCTGGCAAATCGAAGAGAACCAAAGAGTTAAATTTCAGAACAGGAGAAGAGGAGGTGAGCTGTCTGCTACAGTAGTTTACTGCAGCTTCCTTTCTTACTGACACATATGTAGTTTGTGGTGACAGTGCTAAAGAACTGCAGACAGGCACTTAGCAGACTGGATGTGAGCTGGATGCAAAGATGCCTCACCCTGGACTTCCTGCTGGCAGTATGTAAATACACCTGCAGACTGGCCACACTGGGTGGTTTGTTTTGTTTTTTTTTCAGAAGGCAGCATGAGAGGACCTGACAAAGCAACAGAATAGTTGAGACCTTAACCAGCATTAGATCTGTATCTCAGTTGCAGGGGAAGTTTTTTTGGTTTTGGTTTTTTGGCTTGGATTTTTTTTTTTGTTGTTTGTGTGTGTGTGCTGCATATTCAGACTGAAATCTTCATCACTACAATGTTTGCCTCTATCTGGTATGCCAAGAAGCTGGGACGCAGGTTTGTGCATAACGCCAGGAAAGCAAAAGCAGAGAAGGTACGTTCCTAGTGGGAATATAAAGCCTTATGTCTCATTCAAGCTGCCTGCTGGCATCCCGTCGTGTGTCTGCTTAGCTTTTTTAAATACCATGAAAAACGACATAGTGCTATTCCCGATTTCATGCAAGAGTCCTTCAATACTTTGCATATTATTAAATACCGAGGAGAAGATCCTTTCAAAAGTCTTTATGCCCTCTTTTATCTGTTTTGGTTTTGGGTTTTTTCCCCCGAGATACACAGCTGTACATCTGGTATGTTGTGTGTTAAAGGACCACTCCAGTGAACTTGTTGCTGTGCTGCATTATTTTTACTAGTACCATATTACGCTCTTAAACAACCGTTGATTGTTTGCTGCTTGTATATTTTTTCTAGTGTGGGACCAATGAGGATGTAATAACATGTTAAGCATTTATAATGTTTGGGAATTTTGTTTCATGGTACTTGTTGAAACTGTGCTTCAGCATGCATCCTTTTTATTTAAAAATATATAGGTGTGTAAAACTGGTCGGTACTATCCTTCAGTATTTTTCTCCTCATAAAATTGAACTGTGTTTAACCAGTTGTTTTCTGAAAGTCCTTGCAGGTAAGATTCTTCTCTCTCCATTAGCAAAAGTTAAATAGTTTTAGAATTTGCAGTAATAATAATTAGGGGATATCAAGACAATTGCCTTACGTTCTATGTATAGAAAGGTTTTAGTTAGTAGACCTGGATTCCATTTTTGTCCACATTAACATACAAGCCATTTTCAAAATAGGACTAATTCCACTTTTATAAACTCAGCTTTAGATTGGGGGGGGGGGGGGGAACCTTCAATATAATGTTATAAAGTTACCTCATTAGTCTGGTGATGATGCCTTCCTCTTTTTTTTGAAGTAGATGCTGTCTTTGATGTAGTCAAAGACTTTCTAAATGGGTTGCTTTATTATTCTTTGATATGTTTCATGCTATGTAATACAGCCACCAATCCACTAAGTAACGATCCTCTGCTTGAATTCATTTGTAATTCGAAAAGCTCTTCACCTACAGAGAATTATCATCAAAAATATATTTTATTTGTGGTTGGGGGAGAGAGAATGGGGATATATTTGTGTTTTTTTGCAAAATATTCCCAGTGGCTTAAAAAAGTACTCTGGTAATTTTGAAATTTAAATATGCAAGTCATTGGGAAGTTATTTGAATAATAGTGATTTAAATATTTCACATAATATATATAATGGGAAATAGAAATGCAGATCTCTTTACATGGGAATGTCAAACTTTCTTTGTCATTAATCATATTTCCATAAAGAGGGCATCTTGTAAACTCTTCTGCTGTCTGCATGTTACTATGGGAGGAAAAAAAGTTGCAGCCTGGATCTTCGTTAGCCCTAAGGGGCTCCCTCCAGGGGAATCTTGGCTCTGAGGCTTCCTCCAAGATGACAGAGGCAGGATGAGTGGACACATTCCACTCCTGACACAGTGGGTCTCACTCAGCAGCTTTAACAGATTTAGTATTCATTGTTTAAAGTGTGTATGGTCAAAGATTTTTCCAATAACCTTGAAAATTTTCATTAAGCAATGCCAGAGTATTCACTAAGAAAATGTCATCTTCTCTATACAGTCCTGTAACACAGACTAAAAGAATGCTTTAACAATTTTGTCTCTTTCTCCTTAAGGTATTTGAAATATTTCTGTATAAATCTATTACGATGTTACTTGTTCAGCTCCATAGGACTTTCAAAATAACCAAGACAACTCAAGTCCATGCTATTTAAGCTTTCAGGCCATACCTCATAATTTTTAGAGAAAAGGTTTTTTTGAACATTGCTTTAGCATGATAATAACATATTTGCATGGGAATTTTATTTTTGTCAGAAAACAGTATGTATGTAAGAAACACCTCATAAAATGTTTATTTATTGTCTTATATAAAAAATAAAATTGGAGAAGCACCCCAAAAGCAGGGCTCACTTTTATTTTTTTATTTTTTTCCACTAATTAATGGTGTACTCCAGCAAAGGCAGAAAATCACATTCTTAGCAGAATGCTATTTCAATAAGTGCCATTGTTGATTGGAAACTGATCAACACTGACATCTTCAGTACAATACATTGGTAACAGGACAACACAGAGAGAAAATAGGTCTATCAAAAAGTAAAATAAAATAACATTTAACTGCATGCCCTGTTTTATTTTTGTCTTTTATTCATATTATGGTTGAATAATCAAATTATTATGCAGTTTTACCTTTTGTTTTTCTGGAAGAATAATTAGCTTTTTTCACATGTGCATGATTTGAATTAAATGTTGTTTTCTTATTGTGCTTTTGGAGGTAGTAACATACAGCAATAATTTCTAGTAGCATATGTGTGCAAAAAGATATTCTTGGAGTTAAGATCTGGATAGTGGGGATTAGAAGACTATGGCTCCATAAGAGAATTTTCTATTATGCTTTACTTCTTTGAATGAGTACAAGTCTAGAATTTTTTTAAGGGGTATTTCTAAGAAACAAAAATTTTTTTATGAGCCTATTTGTTTTCTCAGGAGGAGGAGGAAAGTTGGGGGTGTCACATGACAGAAGAGGGTTGTAACATGGACTGATGTGTGCACACACACATGTGCACAACCTGACAGTGTAGCTTCTCAGAATGTCAGAACTTTGGGCCTGAATTGTGCAGAGAGAGGACTTGAACTTGGAGCTCTCAGGTGTCTATTTAGGGAAGCAGAGTTTCCAAGGCGACAAGCAGTGCCGGGGGTGCATACAGAGGCAAGGGGAAGGAAGGTGTCCCTGCCCATGGCAGGGGAGAGGGGTGGAACTAGATGATCTTTTAAGTTCCCTTCCAACCCAAACTGCACTATGGTTACATAGTGACTGGGGAAGTCACTGGTGGGAAGAGCTAAGGTGGCATTGATGTGACAGCATGGTGCTCCCCTATGCTTGTTCTGCACCTGCATGAGGATTGTCTGGTTGTGGTGATATGGGTGGGCTTGGCCTCCAGCATCTTCAGACCTCCCCATCTTTTTCAAAGCTGGAGTTTCCTCCTCTATCCCTTCCACCTCATTGTACCTTCCTGCTCCTCATATGATTGTCATCTGATTATGGCAATCTCTGCTCTGGGAAAGCTGGCATACAAATTGCCCCAAAATGAGTGGGACCTGCTTGTTCTTGGTACCTTGCGACTGCAGCATTGTAGCTGAGGACTAGGGGCTCTCAGGAGCCAAGGCTTGGCCTGTGCTGGAGAAGTGACCTTGAGCCTTGTGGAAAGGGAAAGGGTACTAGTAAGCAGCAGAGTTGGGAGACCAAAGGGAGGAGGTGGTTTGTTTTTTTTTCTCCACTAAGATCTATGGTAGCTCCTGGGCTTTTTTTCTGATTTCCCTAACCAGTACCTGCTGTTGAGTGCAGCACTGCAACTCCTGCCCTGCCCTTACAGTACTTGTTTCCCCTCCAGCCTGACATCTCCTTGGAGGGGTTGTGGTTAAATGAGTTGGACTCTGTGGAAAGTCACTATCTCTTTGACACCCACATACAACTTAAGAGCTTCAGTGCTCTAAGCCAGGTTGGGAGGCCCTCTGAGCAACCTGGTAGAATGGAAGGTGCCTCTGCCTGTGGCAGGGGGGTTGAAATGAGATGATCTTTAAGGTCCTTTCCAACTCGAACCATTCTAGGATTCCAGCATTCTATGGCTTCCTATCAGGTGTTAGGCTTCTAAAAACCAGACGTGAATTCTCACCATTAGAATTTTTATCTGGAGAATAAAGATGACATCAAGGGGAAAGAGGATGACAGGCAGCCATAGGTGTGTTAAGCATGTCTTTGAAGTTGCGTACTGTGAGTAGTATTTTTATTTGAGTCATATTTTTATGATATATTAACCCCCCTTATTTTAATTCAGAACTGGAGCAAAATATTTTGAAAAGCCTTAAAATTTGGAATTTTTTTTCCAACCATTCCTGGCTAAATCTTCCTGTAAGTAGAATGGGATAATGCCTATTAATTGTTTTTTATTTTCTCATTTTGCCATGGAAATCTTAAGCACGTTTCTTACACTTTATTGTTTTTATTAGTATATATCCTAAACTCTTTACAGTATATCTTGCACATTTTATCTACAAATTCTATCTCAGTCTTGTTTTCTTGGCTTGATTGCTAGTGTTACTCTTGCCCCCAGGTAGTGAGATATTTAGTGCATAGGGAATGTTGTCACTAATATTGCCTGAAAACAACTGAACTCCTTTTAAGTCGGCTTTGCTCTTACCTTTTTTATTAAAATTATTAAACTGCTTTGAGTTTGTCACATGAAAGGATTATTGTTATGAGAGTAAACGTAATCACTCGAACATTGGGACTAAAATAACTTAGGGCAAAGATTGATGTCTTGGATTTTTCTCATTAAACCACAATCAAGCAGAAATCAAGAGATGTTAACTGCATGTGGTTGTGCTGCAGAAATAAGTATTCTAAATGATTGGAAGAGGTACAGAAAAGTAACCGAGCAATTAATCATGTTGGTCTGAGAGAATGAGCTAAAAAAGTGTGAAAAAGTCTCTGATAATGCTTCGCTCTTTTGATAGAACTTGGTTTTCAAGGGTCAATATCAAAAGTAGGGAAAGACTTGCCAAAGTCACCATACCATTTAATTTCAAAGGGGAAGTTCAGTACTTGATTTTTTGTGCTTGTTCCAACATGGAATGTATTTCAACCATGAGATCCAAATTATAAACACTATGGGATTAGTCATGTTGGTAGGTTTTTACATCTGAAGACAACAGTCACTGTAAAAGGAGGTAGACTGTAGATTATTTTGGGAGAGCAAAACAGCAGGGCCCAAGTGAAGTGCCTAAAAGAGTTGACTTTCACTATTCTGTAACAGAATAACATGTCTAGAATTCTCTTTCTAGCTTTTAGAAACCAAATTACTCCCAAGATGTTATAATTTTTAAGAACTGATGTCCTGTATTTGAAAATATATAACATTACCCCATAAGGTTCAGTTTATCATTCCGTTTTAACTCATGTATTAGTTTAATGATTCAAGACAGAAGCAATTTAATTTTAAAAAATAGGTGTATATGTAATGATGCAAGTAGAATGTCGTTTCTGTACTACCAATTTTAAATAAAAATAAAGATTACCTGTAAGTCATATTCACAAACTGGACAGTATAATTTTAAGTGAGTAGTTTTAGAAGTACTATAGCGAAGACTAGATAAGAAGAACATAGACCAGCAAACAGTTTTTCATTCTGTGTGCCTGGCGTTAGAGGTTTTTTTGGTAAATCAAGTATCCTTGGCAGACTGTCAGCCTACAATGAAATATTTGCAAAAAAAAACCAGGAAAATTTGCCTTAAGAGGTTAACAAAACTGTCATATATAACAAAAAGAAATTGTCCATACATGTAGGCATATTTAATCATTTTTACCAAATTGTCCTGGCAATAACCATTAACTTTTCATATCAAGATGACAGTTGATAACTAGATCATTCTCATATCTATATTTTAGCACAGCTAATTGCAGACTGGGCTTTTCTAGGCTGTGTATTCTTGTTTCATTTTTACTTTGTTTACAAGTAGCTACCCAGCAATCTAATTTGAAAGAGATAAGAAGTTCACTTGAAACTGTAATTACTCACAACATAGAAAAGAAACTGTGATTAAGAAACCATAAAACATAATACCAGATAAACACATTTTTCCCTAATTTTTTTTTTTACATATAGATATAATTTCAAAGAAGACAAACTCGCTCTTTCAATATTTGTATGTATACCTTAGATTTCTTAAGTACTCTCTTTCAAACCAAAGCTTACCAAGTTATTTACAGTTCACTGGGGTTGTGATGAAGTGATAAAACTTGCAGGTCTAGTTATAGCCTCGGCTAAAGGGGAACTGACTGCTTCTCTAAGGGACATCTGATGTAGCTGCCATATGCTATATGGGCAACGGTAGTTTTATTTGTATTTGGGCAATGGAGGGCCCTCACTGACCAGGTTCAATGAGATGACAAAAGTGAGTCACTTATTTGCAGAATTACTTGTTCAAACAAATCCTGGAGTTATCTCAGATCCCTGGAGGAATCTTTTCAAATGGACTTTCTAAATGCTCTATTTTACAGTTTTATGGAGAGGAGATCTTATCTTTTCACATATAACTGTGTGAAGAAAAATACGCAAGTGTTCCCATATCCAGAGCTCACTGTGTCTTTTGCTTTAGCACAACTCAGTTGGAATTCTAAGATATTTTCTTTTATTGTGATTTAATCCAGAAACATATAGTTACTTGTCTTTTTTTTTTTCTTAGCAGTTGGTTATCCCATATGCACTATGATTAATACATGACAGGAGGTATAAGCTGCCTAAGTAGAGATTTATTTTAACTCACAGCCATCTCACAATCAACATAGTAGTAATAATAAATAAATTCAACTAACCTTGAAAAATGCAAGAATTATGTTTTAAAATAAGATACTGATCAGCAAAGTCCTGAAGTTAATACTTTGAAATTCTTAATTTTGAAATAATCTTTTTCTTATATATGTAATCTTTTTATTTTTTTTCATTTGTGAAGAATTTTGCTCTTCTTTTGCTTGCTCATTGCATCTGCACAGACCCAGCACCTACCTGTAGCAACTAATGAGCCATAAAGGGCACTTTTGGTTAAATTAGTTGGTGGGTTTTTTTCATTAAAGAGGTATCTGTTAACCAGATATAGGTGAACTCTTTGAAAAGAACAGAATATCTTCTCTCTTTCTCTCCAATTTAATCTAAGAGGACTCTAATCTTAGCTGGCTTCTATACATTGGTGATGCCTCTTCTCTTCATTATTCTGACATGTATGTATTTGCCTGTCAGGTACAACAGAGCCTTTAATTCCTGACCCATAGCTGTCTGTAGCATGTCACTTAAAACAGTTTTTACTTTGCTGATTTAGCCAGTGTCGTGATCATCTTAGAAATACGTTATGTAACTTTTCCAATTAATTTTCATCTTGTTGTCTTCAAAACAAAACCAGGATGGACAGGAATGTTCAGAAAACCACTGCCACAGTGACAGTTGCATTAATTGCTGCTTTGAGTGCTCATGCTGTGACTCAAATGGAATCAGATTGGACCTGGCTCTAATGAATGTGTGTTATCATTGGTTACAAGCTAAGATGCTTTTTCAAGAAAAAAAAATATTTTCTTTTTCCTGTTTTCATTCAATATCAATAAATAATTTATCATTCCCCCCTCTTTTTTTTTTTACTTTTTTAAAGACAAAAAAGTGCTATAACTACTGTATTTATATTTTGGTCTACATTGTATATCATATTCTGTTAAATCCCAGTGTGTAGCATTGTGAATATAATATTTAACTCATAAGGCACTCATTATTTTATTGGAATAGTTTTATTACTTTGCATTTATATACAGTGTTCAAGTATGTTATGGAAATGGCTCATGTGAGGTGCAAGCATGATTTCTTCTTTTTTTTTGTTTTTTTTTTTGTTTTTTTGGTCACTTCTTGCCTCTCTGTCCTACATATACAATTCAAAACAGCTCATAATAAAATAGTTGTTTGATTTGTGTTCTGAAATGCATTTGGCATCACTTGCTGCGTTTGTAAATAGAGATCAGTTTGAAACACTGACAAGAAACACTCTGTCCTTTGGCATTAGAGACGCTGGGGTAAACTGGGATGAAAATTCTCACACTAGTTCCTAAGGTAGGAACTAATGGCCCTATATGGGCCATTACAGCTGGTACATGTGTAACTTGCTCTCACTTGAAGGCACCGTGCCAAACGCATATGTAAATGGATTTAGTAAAATTTAGAATTATTGTCATGTCATTCTCAAGACAGTTTATTTTAAATGAGGCACATTTTTCTATAGGGAAAAAGAATGTCTCTGCCATACACCACTTAAAATGTTGGTGCATATCAGGGAAAGCTAATATATGTCAACAGTTTCAGATGAGCAATTGGAAAGAACCAAGAGATTAGCCAGTACGTGCAGTCTGAGAGGTTTTATCATCAGGAAGGAGGCCCCAGTACCATGTGAAGCATTTGCGAACTGTTCTGAAATCTGAACCTTTCTTTTCCACACCTCAGAAAACAGCAAAACAAGGTTCCTCACATTTCTACCACTTCCATCTTTGCAAGTCTGTTCAGGAATGACATTGTTTAGACACAGAGAAAGTGTGGGCAGGTACATAGCTGGCACAGCTCAGCTCTTCTGAGATGAACAGTGATGATACCAGCAGCTGAGTGCCTCATTATGTTCAACTGTCCTATTAGTTAACCAGTTAATTAATCTTAGCCAGTATTAACTACTCCAAGGCTATCACATTCCTTTGCTGATGCTCAGCATTGCAATAACTTTGTCATTATTAAATTGGATTTGGATTTCAAGAAAAAACTTTGCATGAAAACTTTATTTCAATCCTAGACTGAGATTTTTTCAATTTACTTCAGTCTGTCTTCCATTAAGTTCTTCCATATTTCATGCAGCGATGTTTAAACTAAACATGAATTGATTAATACCAGTGATATTACTAATCTTCTATTTAAAAAGTTTACCTTACAGGTTGCTTTTGGGAAGCAAGGTCATATCATTAGGATGCTGCAGTGTAATGAGAGGCATGCTACTAAGCGTACACTTTATTCTGTTTAGAGGCTTTAATAGCTATAGTATGCAATTTTGCAAATCTATGAAATATTCTTTAGCTTTGAGACATAAGGAAGATGTATAAAAAATGTTTACTTATACTCTAAATATAATATATTTTTTCATGTTAGCTGATGAATTGTGTATATGTGGTTTTCTTAGCTAACAACTTTTTTTAAGATTTTAGGCAAATTATTTTTGAAAAGACTGTCATGTATTCTTATAAGGTAGAAAAAGGTCAGGATATTCTATATTGTTAATAAAATTAGCACAATGGTTAAGTATCAGTTTGCTGTTCTGAAATAGATTTTCAAAATTAGGTGAAAGTGATTCTGTTGCTACTGTTTATTTTCAGGATTACACTTATAGCCTGATGATTGCTTTGTTTATCGTAATACTCTATTGAACAGACCTTTCTCCTAAAGTGGTACATACTGTTATTATTCTTCTTCCAGCCTATCTAGCTTTGCTCTCTCTATTCTTTGCATTCATCACTTTTCATAAGGGTAAAAAACATCCCTGCATTTCTCTTCTGAGTGCCAAGTTATCTGAGACAGTAGAAAGGAATAGTTTAAAAAAAATAAATTCAAAAAAGAGAGAGCTACTTGTTCTCCATCTTTCTACACATTTAACAAATTCTGAAACAATCTGCTACATTTATTGAATATCTGTTTTAGAAAGCTCACCTTAATTAGACATGATGCACTCCAACATTAGTTGTTCAGGTTCAGCACTGGGGGGGATATATTTATCTAGAGATGGCTTTGCAAAAGGTCTGTGTTCTGTCCTAAAGTGTAAATATAAAAATTTATATATTCATTTATTTATTTATTTTACATAAACTTATAAATTTTTGTATATATGCTAAATACAAATGAATTTAAAAAATTGTAGCTGGGATGTTTTGAAAACTGAATGTAAAATAAAGAATTGCTAGGTATTCAGAAGAACGTTAAAAAACCATTACTCTAATTAGAGATGGTACTGTTAGCAAGGAAAGCATTGAAGCAAGAATACATTGCAAATGTAGTGCCTCAAAGTGCGTTGTGTTTTCAATTAATTTAATGTGCCATTTAAAAATCATTTATATTGAAACTATAGGAGGGAACAGACCTATCAGTAAACAGCAGACTGGATAGCCAAATACACGATTCTTCACTTAATTGGTAAGGAAAAACCCCACAAAAAGGAGCAAGTATCCTACGACTTGTTTTAGAATTTTACCACTACTGTCCACAGTAAGATTCCTACTGTTTAGAAGATTGTTTAATTCCAACAGAACACCTTCAGCTTTACTACCATTGGTAATTAAATATTTAGTTGTGTAGTAAATTAAGCATGTCATGATCTCTGCAAAGTGGTTCTCCGTTTACTGCTGCATAAATGTTTTACAAGGTGCTGTATTGTTTCTAGTAAATTAATAATGAAGATTTAGATTTTAACTGATTAATATTCTAATTCACTGTTTAGGAGGAATCTGATTTAGGACTGGAAACAAAATTGAGGTAAACATCTTTGGCAGTGATCTCAATTCCCTAACAAAGTCACCAAGTGATAAGAAAAAAATGAATCATGGTAAAAGAAATTAGGAGATTGGAACTTCCAGGACAAGTAGTTCTTCCCAGTAAAACTGAAAATGTTCTCTAAACTGCAGTGTACTTGGACTTGACTTCTCTTGTCATATCAAATCATCAGTACAAATTTTATACAGGAAAATTTCCAGGAATTTGTAAGGTAAAGAAAAGGGAATTTGGCATAAGCAAAGAAACTACCCAAACTACCTAGATTAAAGTAAGTTTTGGTGGCACTCTAGAAATATTGCAGTACTCTCTAGAATATTGCTTCTACTGGTGACCATAGGACAACAACAAAAAACATGTTAGGCAATGTTCAAAAGTCGAATGAGCTAGGTGTGGTGTGGGGTGAGGTGGTATAGGAAAAAGTTCTTCATAAGAAGATTAGGGTCACGAATACCTGTGCTGTTGCAATTAGGCGATGTGAAAATATGAAAATGAGCAGGCTATTGAAAACCGCGCATTCTAAAAGCTGGTTGAAGAGGCTGAGGCTGATCAAGTGTAATGTCAAAGTCAGGTACAGCGGGCAGAGGAAGGAAAATTGGTTACCAGAAGCAGCTAATAAGTATAGATACCTCACATCTTGCTCTCCCTTCTACAATCTGAGGGCCTGAAGGTTGGGCTTATGCAGTTACAGGATCTGAGAGCCTCCTGTTTTATTTCTTCTCTACTGCAGTTTGCAGTGAACAGCTCTGGGTTTGCTGTATGGAGTATATCTTCACATAAAGCTCTGACTTGAGTTCCTGTAATTCGAGTTAACACTTTGCAGCTTCATCTGGTTGCCACCTGATGTTGAGATGAAATTCTTCTCCAAGAACAATTGGCAGTGAGGGTGCAGATTTTTCTTCTTGTATTTAGCATTTTTAATTTTTACTTTTCCAAGACATTTTCTGTCAGTTGTCCACTTGCGTAAGTTGTCGTTTTCTGCTTTTAGGAACTAGAAGTTTAATCCAAGAACTGAAATACTTAGTTTTTATTTGGGATATATATAGGAAACATTATGGTTTGTGTTTTGGAAGATTCCCTTGGGTTCTTTTTGGCCATTCTTCTATTATGAAGTAATTTAAAGTCAAAATTTGGTTCTTTCACAAATTTTCTGGTAAGAATGACTTAAGTAGAAACACCATGGTTTATCAAGGATCAGAAACTGTCCTGCTGTGTTTCTTTGTACAAATAGGTCATATTTGTTGAGTGGAGACAAGATTATTTTAATTGACATAATTAACTTTTCTTGTGATTATCTTAGGCTTGAAAATGCATTTTACTCTTTCCCAATTATGGCTTTTTCTCTGATAGAGTTATACATGCTGTGTGTAATAATGAAGGTGGTTTTGTAAGGACTTAATGTATATAATTGGAAACTAAGATGAGGAAGTCTTCTATCAGCAGGAGGGTAGGAGAGCTGGGCTGTATAATTGAAGTACAGTGTAATGGGATTACCTACAAATTTTAAACATTGCTTTCATTAAGGAAAATAATAAGCATATTTATTAAATATAGTCTCTGCTTGGGACAATATTTGTTATTATGAAAAAGCTTTTGTAATTAAGCTTGGGTCTAAAAATGTATTGAAAACACTACATCAGTTTCTCAAAAATGCTTTTGTGCATAAAATTTTACTGAAATAGAAAGAGCTTTCACAGCAGAGGCAGTTAGCCAGATATTAGTGCAGCTCACATCTAGCATTGACTGTAAATTTTTCTATGTGCTTTCAATTTAGTCAAGGTCAAATCAAAGAAAAGTCATAGTCAAATATGCTTAAACATTTATCTTTTTATGAATGCTTTTAATCAATCTACTGTTTTTTGTGGTTACACTTACTGGAAAGGCTAGATTTTCTTTCTAAGGGTATTTTCTTGCTGAAGCTATACAAATACAATGTTTTAGGAATTATGGGATGGGCGACTATGACCCAAATTTTACAGGCTGCCACATAAAATTCTCTTAGGAGTTCTTCGTGTCCTTAAATATGCATCTGTGACAATCTCCATAATAGTAGAAAGTATTTTCAAACCATTTAGAGCATTTTAAATGTGACTGCTATGTTGGTACTTGGGATATAACATAGTAATCTCTGCGGATGTGCTTTACTTTTTTTTCATTATCACTTTCCAGGATTTCTCCTCAGAAAAAGCCTTAAATTAAAGCCTGTAACCGCTTTCCTTAATCAAAGCCTAGATTGAAAGGAACTGCATTCAACAAATGTTGCAAACCCTCCTAGGTTACTTTTAGGAGTTCTTCTATGGTGGTGCCTACCACACATTATTCACAGGGCAATAATGTATTTCTTTATCTAAAGGATATATATGGATTAGGATTTGCCTATACTGTATGTATCTTAGATTTAAAATTTCTTCTATCATACTGTCCATATATAAAAATGCTGCTTCTGTTAATTTACAGAAAGTTGACAGGGTTTTATTAGTGTACATTAAAGCTAAATGGATAATGAAATGCTAAAACAAAAAGAGAAAGAGAAAAAAGTTAGTTCAGAAAGTTCTGTTGTACTGCTGTTGCAATTGAATTATTGAAGGATAAAAAGAGAGAAATTGCAGAACAGCAATATGGATGAGATTGGAAGGGATGCCTGGAGATCATCTAGTCCAGGCCTCTGCTCAAATCGGGTTGCTGTGGACTGTCTCCAGTCAGCTTTTTAATATCTCCAAGGATGGAGACTTTACAACCTACCTGGGCAACCTCTTCCAGCATTTGAACACCCTCCCAGTAAAAACACTTTTTTATGCTTAAGGGAAATTTCCTGTATTGCAGTTTGTGCCCATTGCTTCTTATCAGCAAAAACTACTGAGAGTACTCTGCCTTTCCTCCTCCTCTGAGGATGTCTTCCTTGCTCCAGAGCTCCCCATTGTTTTCAGTCACCTGAGATTTCTGAAGGCCAGTCTGAACATTAAAGAGTGAGGTGAGAAAGGCATTGACTACCTCAGCCATTACCATATCCACTATCATCGGGACCCCTGCCCCATTAAGAAGTGTCCCCACATTTTCCCTTCTCCACATCTTGCTTCTGAACTGCCTGTAGAAACCCTTCTTATTGCCTTTCACGTCCCTTGCCAGATTTAGCTCTAAATGTCCTATGGCTTTCCTAACCCCATCCCTGCATACTCAGTGTCTCTATATTATGCCCAGGTCTCTTTTCCCTGCTCTTGTATGCTTCTTTTGTTATAGCTGAGTTTTGTTGGGAGCTCCTTTTTATCCATACAGGCCCCCTGCTATCTCACTTAACCTCCTCTTGTTGAGATAGATCGTTCTTGAGCTTGGGGAGATGATCTTTAAAAAATAACCAACCCCCCTCCCGGACCCTTGTTCTATCCAGGACTTTATCTCATCGTACCCTTTCAAGCAGATCTCAGGAAAAAAATTAGTCATAGGTTTTGGCTTGTACGTGGTGCTCATTTTCAAGTATTTTATTCTAGAGGATATTCAGGTCCAGTCTCCAGAATCTTTTGCCACACTGAGAACTGACAGAATGATGACAACTCATATAAATCTGTACAAGTTGTTCTCAAGGGAATGCATAAAAATGGAAAATCTAATCTTGCATACTAGGTAAAAATGTCAACCTTCAATCACAGCTCTACCTGGTATCTTCTCAGATGCAGGGTTTTTTTTTCTTTTTTTTTTCTTTTTATTTCTTTTTTTCTTTTTCTCTTTTTTTCATTACCACCATGGATGATTATATCTTATTTAAGGAAAAATCTTCTGGAAGCAGGAGGTGAACTATTCCAAGAAAATATTGTTGTCTTATGTTCTCATAAGAGAAGTTATAGGACACCAAGAAAGAGGGAAATATAAGATCTGGAATACATAGTTTAACACTAACTCGGTTTTAACTGTCTTAGCTGCCTTTGCTCAGGATTGTCTCTTTGCCAAGACCTTTCACAAAGAGCCTTGCCTTCATATTTGCAAAATTTGGCAACACTACATTCCTGTCCCTTTTCCCAGGTGGAGGGTTGTTTAATATTTTCCATCCCAGCTTTCAGCAAGTTTTCCATTATCTTGTGCTTGCTAGTGACATTCCCATGCATCTTTTAAAAGTTTCTTTTACTCTGCTGACACTTTGCTTCCTTTCATTATCCTCACATAAATTTGGCCAGTAAGACCACATGGTAAAACTTTCCTATTTTTCCTTTTGTATTCAGATTCTAATTCTGGCAACAGAGTGGAGGAGCTTTTGTTTCTCTATTGAAAATTGTAGAGATGTTCAGGCCCATATTTTAATGAGAAAAAAATGTAATTTTGATTACGGTAAAATTAATGAATTGGCTTGTTTTTGGTTTTTTGGGTTTTTTTTTTGTTTTGTTTTGACACAGGTTAAAAGTAAGTTGTAAAGAAAATATAGTGTTGTTGATTCTGGGTTGCAGCAGAATTAATGAGGGCAATAGTGCCCTAGTTACTTATCCTTTCTGCTTTAGTTATGATATTGAAGGCCCAACAACTTCTTATGAAATTCAGTGTCTTAGAAGAAAGACCAGGAAAATGGCTTGCAGCTGCTTGGCTGAAGTTTGTTTACCCTCCTTCCTTCCATTCCTGCTAATGAAACTCTCTGTTCTGACAGTTCACTGGCCCTGATTGAAACACTACACCCTCTCCCCAAAACAATAATAATTTAAAAACCCTCACAGATTTTATAATCCTTTTTCAACCTATTAGCCCAATTTCTGGGGTCAGATTCTGACTCAACCAGAAATCTTAGAGACCACTTCTTACAGGTGTTTTAGTTGTCTCCAAATGAAAGATATTATTTCATGTAAAAGGCTGATGTGGATGGCTTCTGGCTTTGTAGTGTAGGCAACAGTTTCCAGCAGGCTGCTGAGTCTGAGGAGTTTAAATGGCTCATGTGAAGGAAGATGAGATGTTTTCAGTAATCAGGGTGAGAAAATCCAATTCACTGGCAAAATATTTTTTTCTAAAAATTTCATATATCCAAGGTGACGAAGAGCTGGAATTGAATGAAACACTGACAAGATAGGAAAGATAAGAATGCATAATCAAACTCTGGGTTGATTATTTCTTTGGATGTGGAGTTTGTTTTCTAAATTTCCCTTCCTCAGTATGAGAAAACATTATGTTCAGAGGTGTAATGTACAGCTGTCAATTGGCCAGATAGTCTCCCCTCTTTTGGAAGCATGTGGAGACAGTGCAAAGGAGGCTGCATAGTGAAATGCTTTATATAGAGATAACATTTCTGGCATTTGTGAGAGCTGAATTAAAATGAATAAAGTAAAAGCCGTAAGTTAGGAATGGGAAAACTGAGTTTATCTTTGGAATCATGCCAGCTAAATGCAATTAAATAGATTAAGAACTAAGAAGAAGACACAAGAAGTTCATTATAGATGGCAGCTCAAAGAACAGGAAAGGGCAAAATATAACCAGGGGAGATTATACAGAAAAGAGTGAGAACGAGCTGGAGCATGAACAAACCACAGGAGTAGCAAAGGCAGGCAGTCACTAAGGAAAACTGGAAATCCATAAGGGAGGAGAGAAATGCATGAAAATATCTCTGAGAATAAAGATTCTGTGTAAATGCCCTTATATTTATAATGTAGGAGTTTTTTAGTAACCTGAGAAAGTAATATTAGCAAAATGAAAGGTTTAAAACTCCCAACCTGGGAAGAGCCATGTTGGATGTGTCTGAGGGGAAAGTGAGATGCTGAGAATGAACAGCAGGATACTGGGTTTTGGGGCTGGTACATGCAATTTCAAATAAAGGACCAGTCAATTCCTATCTTTAATTGCTTTCTTAATTTTTTTTATTATGACATTAGTTATAACTTTTTAATTACTTATTAATACTTGTTTTCCCAGGTATTTAAATACATCCAAAATAAAACTTGTAATCCTAAGGAAAAAAAAATACATTTCAATAAAATTATAAGTAATGATAAGTAATATTCATGAGTTATGAACAACAAAATAACATAATTAAATAGTACTTCATCATATATGACAGAATCAGAAACTCCAGTGAGTGAAAGATACTTTTCAATAGTTATGTAACCTTGTGGTTGTTTCCCTTTCCCCTTGGTTTTTCTGAGTAGATTTAAGTGCTTTTGAGTACTTCTGCTCACCATTTAATGGAACAAATATAGTAGAGAGGCTCAGTGATCTTGTTATGAATCCAGAATACAAGCCTTGATCTGTGTCTATGTCAAAAGATTCACCCAGTTTGCTGAAATGCTTGTGGGTCTCTCTTCATTTAGGCTGGTCTATTGAAGAACAAAAAAGACCATTGCAATGATATCCCAGTGCCTACTTCTGGCAGTAGATTCTGGCCTTCCTTGGTCACAAGAGGTTGGGGAAAGATCTTTGTTAGTTATTTTACAGATTATTTGTCACTACAGATTGTGGTTTTAAAACAGCAGGCATGCTTTGAACATGACCAGTTACCAGATTAGCAAAGTGCTTGCTAAGCCAAATTACAATGATTCTAAATTGTCATGTGTTCAACTACTTCCACGTTCTGATTTGCATATATCTTCAACATACCATTTTTCTGCTAAAAAAATATCCTGGTAAATGTTTTTATTATGTATTATTGGGGTTTTTTTCTTTAATATTTCACAAGTAATTTATTGAGGCTACTGCTCTGTTATTGGAAGCATCATCAAGAGTACCATGTTGTAGTTGCTGTGAGAATCTGTGATTCACAAAACTCATGTTTCATTCTGGCCTGGAACGAAACCAAATTTTTGAAAAAATGTCCCTTGACAGATGGGATTATTCTGGAGCCAGCTGTATTGAGTAGCAGGATGCCACGCAAGTAAGTAGGTGAATGGTGCATGGTAGTGCAGGTCTGCAAGTGGAGTCAGCTGATGAGGACAAATTAGTCAGACCCAATCTGGTGTGCTGCTAGCTTGAGACTCCCAGGCTCTAGCAGTACCTGTTTGATGACAAGACTTCCTCTTCTGTGCACAGCATAAAAAGTAATTTATTTCTAAAGGAAAACTTTGACAGCTAGGTAATAGCAGCATGTAATTCTATATCTCAAAAAGCAAAGGTTGTGGAATTTTTCAGCTTTGTTCCACTACTGATAAATCCTGTTTCTGAGTTGTTATCCAGAATATATAGGATGTTGACTGCCTATATTTTCTTACAGAGTGATTCTTTAAGAAAAGAATAGAATAGAATACTTTGGTTGGAAGGGACCTGCATAGATTATCTAGTCAAACTGCCTAACAAATTCAGGGCTGACCAAAAATTAAAACGTATTGATAAGGGCATTGTCCGAATGCCCCTTAAACACTGACAGGCTTGGGCCACTGACCACCTCTCTAGGAAGCTGTTCCAGTGTTTGACCACCCCCTCTGTAAAGAAACACTTCCTCATGTTCATTCTGAACCTTCCCCAGGGCAGCTTTGAACCATTCCCACACATCTTGTTACTGGATACCAGGGAGAAGATATTTGCATTAATAGTATGATTATCCCACCCTAGACATCCAATTCTGCTTTTATGGGACTGAGGCAATAACACCGTAAGCTTAGTTGGTATATTGAAAAATGAATAAATATCTCGAGTGTCTGCTTTTTCGGGTATTATCCTGAAATGCTGAAGTATTGAGCAGAAAGACAGACCCTTTGATGTTGTTTACAAGAGACTTTACATTACAAAAAGTAAAAGCCAAAAGATTTAATCCCTGTTGGAGCAGGTCAGGTTAAATCAGACTTAGGAGCTGTACTCTGACATGAAAAGAAAATGGTATGAGATGTTACAACTTTTTTCTGTTTGAGCTCTTGTATGATGACAATCAGCAATATAAACACTGGAAAATCTTACTCTAGATTATCTGTTGAGTATCTCTAGCTTTGTGAAACTATGAATCTTTATGCATCTTTCTTTCTGATAGTTGTCATGTGCCTTTCACCATGGTGCACAGTAAGTTTTGACTGAATTAGAGATTTACTGAGCTGTCCCAGGCTTCCTGTGTTTTTTGTCTTGCCAGTGTGCCTCGATTCATTTTTGGGTATTATTATTATTATTATTATTGTTATTATTATTATTATTAGTTTGGGGTCTTTTTTGTTCTTAAAACCACAGTTTTACAAACCACGTTAGAAATAGCAGAAGTTTTCATTTTGCAGATAATGGAAGGATCTTCAGTAGTCTTGGTACACACTAAAACGTGGTAAGATGAATAGTACTGTTTTACGATTAATCAAGATTCAATAAGAAGACTTGGCATGAGGCTGTTTTCCCATAATTGCTAATAAAAGGAACACCAAATAATAATTCTTAGACTAATAGTCTTTTACAGTTAAATTGTGAGCAAAACTTAAGTTCGTTTAATTGATAGGATAATACTTCAAATATGGTAAAGATAGTTACCATTGGATGGCTCTCTTTAACGTGCAGGTATATTTTTCATATATTACTGTACAGAGACAAAAATAAATCCATTACGTGGATCATTCATCACTCATCATTTTATTTTCACTGTCACCATTTAAAATTTCCCTTTGCAGACCAGATAATAGGCTATTAGTTAGTAATTTAGGATGACTTCTGTCCTGAATGTCAAAATTTCACATAAAAGTTTAAGACTTCTTTTTTTTAATATGAATTTTGACATGTCCTAGATTACAAGAACTGAAATAAATGGGACTAAGCATAGTTCTTATTTAAAAAATGCAAATCTAAAGTTGTTTGATAGGGTATTAAAATTTACTAAGCAGATATTATAATGCAAATTGTTAATGAGAAAACTCACACTTAAAAAGAATATATATATATATGTATATAGCTATTCAAATCTCATTCAGGTTCTTTTTCATTCAAGTTTATTGCAAACTCAATTTCCCTAGGAAGATAGCATTAAAAAAAAAAAAAGAAAAAGCTCCAGACCAAAATAAAACCCTGAAACACAGTATAAGCCTTATCATACTTACTGAGTTTAGCAAACAGACTTCATTGAATCTATTCTAGAAAATACTTGTCAACATGCAATGCATATGTGCTGACAGTTATTAAATGTCGAAGGCAAATGTGCTAAAAGACTTAACCTGTTGCTTGCAGCAAGTAAGAGAAAGACTCTAAGGATATTTGGCAATATTAGTTGTACTAAATTACCCTATACATAGGCATTCCTATAAAAAAAACCACAAAACTTGCAAGATACCCATTTCTCCCTGTGTGTGATTTTGGCACAGAACACAAGAAGCCCAAATTTGTGTTTGTAGATTTGATGTACACTGGAAAGGCAATTGATGATGGAAGATATCTTTGAATTTTTCCATCATCCCCTCTGGGTTCTCCTCTTCCATGTCCTCTTCCACTCCTGAGTAGCTATCTGGGAGTCTAGCTTCCAGCTCTTCACAGCTAGAAGTTTCTGTACTGTGGGTCCTCATGATCTTGTGGATGATTCTGCACCTGCAGCTCTGAGGATTACACAGGGAGTATGTGTTGGCATAAAAACACCTTCATCTCATGAATAGCCATATTTTATTTAACTAGTTAGGTTCAGTTATTCTCTGGTCACAGGAGAAAATTGTTGCCTGCAACACAGCTTTGGTAAGATCTGCATAGCTTCGTTTTTAGCTGTGGACAGCATCATAGCCTTAGGTCTGAGTTCCTCTCAGCCCTAAGGTGGGAGACCAGTCACACTGCCCCAGGCAGTGGAGAAGGTTACATTCAGGTGTGATTCATATTTAAATAGGCAGAATTGCTCCATGGAAATGCTTTAGTCACCATATGGGGAGGCAAAGTTGACTGGGCTCCTAATATAGGCAATTAAATTAACTGAAATCTGTCCAGATCCTCCTGTACACATCTACTCCTCTTTCAGCTCTCTTTTCTTCCTCCCTCACCAGATGAGACTGCTATAGGGAACATTGTGCTCCTCTGCAGAATTTGGCATAATTCCTGCTGAGCAAAATTCCACCTTTCATGAAGGTTTAGATTCTGAAGCCTTCTCTAAAATCACACAGTACATCTCAGTGCCTCTATAACTAGTCCTAGCATACATGTGTTAGTAGATCTTTGTGGTGAGTGGTGGGAATAATCTTGCAAACTGGATTTCCTTTGGAACAAACCTATGTCAGTAGTTTTCTGACTGTATTTTCCTAAAAATAAGAAGAAAAACCTAGGAATCAGTTAGCAGTTAGCAGAAAGTCAATAGGCCAATAGAAAATGTGTTAAGACTAGTAAAAAGTGTATGTGGGCACCCTGATATATGATGCTGCATTTCTTACAGTATCCACAGAAAATAATGTATTTCAGATGTGGTCATAAACCTCAGCCACGACGTTCAGTGCTTCTTCAGCAGTTCAGAAATAGGAATAATAATTAGTAGTGAGCTAGACGTTTGTGTTTAATGCAGAATGTATTCCACATCTTAGACAGTTTTATATGATTGAACTATTGATTTTAATTTTATATGTCAGAATTTAGCTGCTCAGTCACAAGCATGATATACCTTAATCATTTGTAGGCAGGTACATGCCTCTTTAAGACTCATTTCCTGTGTAGATAATATACTGCGGTTCCCTGGAGTCCTAATATGCATATCACAAAAGCTAGCACAAACAGCAATCTTGCTAATAACAAAACAAGTGATTAATATTAATTCCTATACTCCACTTCTGTCAAAGGTTTTGAAATTTACTCTTTTTTTTTGTCCTGGGAGAAGATAAAATAGGAATATAAATTCTAGAATGCCTACGTAGCAGTCTTCATGTCAGAGGTTGCTAGGTTTTAACTTGCATAATAAAGGGTTCCTTCCCCCTCTTATTTTACTCTTAAAAGTTTTTCTTCAAGAAGGAAAAAAAAAAGGAATTATGTAGTCAGAACAGATTAGTTGTAATAACTATTATAGTATATTTCTATACAATATATAATAATGGTAGCCAACAAAAACATGTTCTTGACCTTATTTTTATGTAAAACTAACCTTGTGTCAAGACTCCCTCATTTCCCATCTTGTTTATTGTATTGTTTCTTTTTTCCTTATCTGGAAAAGTCACCAGCATGTGACTGATATGAAAAGAGATTATGTACTCTTGGTACTTTAAAATAAAGGGATTTTAGTTCTGTAGAAGCATTTCAAAAGCTAATTAGAATGAAGCAGCTGACCTTTACTAAAAATAACTTCTTCAAATATTGCAGTGAAAAGTTAGGTTATACTTGCTGAATGACCATCTGGAAGACTTCCCGAGCAGCACAAATGCAGTATCAAAATAAGGATTTGTTGTCATTATGATTTTTAAAAGAAAGGAAGAAATACATTATGCCATCCAATCTCAACAAGGCTAATACATGGTTTTCAGCTTGTCAATAGCTTATCTTGCAGGCTCAGTGTAGATGTCAGAATCAGCAACAGTAGAAATGCTAGAATTTGTTTCAGTGTGGTTCTGTCCCTAAATATTTACAACTGTTACCATCTAGTGATTTTTTTTTAGTGATTTTTTAATATAGTAAATTTAGTGATTTGGAATTCCCTTTTTATAAACTCATAAAATGTCTACTGAAACATTTTTATATCCATTTATGATCGTGTTTAGCTTTTGATGTCTGGAAACGGTGCTATACACCTCAGACTTTCCCTAATTCTTGAAGTTGTGGATGCCTCATCCCTGGAAGGGTTCAAGGCCAGGTTGGATGGGGTTTTGAGCAGTTTAGTCTAGAGGAAGGTGTCCCTGCCCATGGCAGGGGGTTTGAATTACATTATCTTTACAGTCCCTTTTAACACAAACTCATTCTATGATTCTGTATTTAAATGTGATTTTCCAGGAGATTTTCACTAATGGAATTTTTCAGATACATTTGTGTCTTTTGGTGACTAATTTGAAGGGAGGGGAAAAAGCATGCAAGGAATTGAATTTTATCTTGTATGAATAAAGTCACTTCTGACTTCTGAGTTGAAAACTTTGGTTCTCAGTCCACATCATTCTACTTACAGTTCACTGGTGAGCTGAAATCTATTGCTTTTTAGGTGCTATTCTAGTAATTACTGACTTGCCTGATATATCTACTGATACCCCTTTTCTCATTAATCTTTGTTAAAAAAGTCAAGTATTATGTGTTCCATGATCATAGACTACTTTTCATACAGATGACTTCTATAAGGTATCTGATACAGAGTACTTGAAATGTAAATTTGAATCAATTATTTTAAAACACGTATAAATTTTAATATCGTGTTAATTAATTTAAAGTAACACTTTAATGCATACAGAGTTTAAGTCAATATTGGATCCTGAATTCTTAAATGCTCAGTTGTACAGAGAACTGTAACATTGTAAAGGAAAATCCTTAATTCTGGTTCAGTTGTGAATTAGTCCAACTGCAAGCCAGGTCCTATTTCAAGATCTCTGTATTGGTAATAGCTGACAAGAGAGCTCAAAGTGCACACTGTAGACTTTAAGATCACAAAGGCTTTCCTGAGAATTATGTGGGCGTAGAGAATGGAGATTAAATGTTGAAAATAAAGCTGGACTTGTTAATAGTTAAAACAAACTTTTTATGCATGGTAATGGAATAGATATGGAAATCGAAAGGAAGGATGAATGCTGAATGAGAAAAAAACATAATTTTTACTATTTTTTCCCCAAAGTATAAACATATTAAATTATTCAGACTATAATAAGGGGAGGTAGCATATGAAATTATATCTCTAAATCCATCCATACTATAGTTATGTGGAAGTTATAAAAGATGAAAGCAAAACCCCATTAGAACAGTATACTGAATAGCTTGGAATATTTGTTAATCTATGGATTGCTTTAGTTTACCTTTTTTCTTTTTTTTTCTTCCCACTGTTTGAATGGGGCGAAAAAAAGCTCTGAGAAGGTTTTTGTTAAGTACTTGCATTATGGCATCTTAATTTTGCATGGTTCACAATAGGTTCAGTCATGATAACTTGTATTTTCCAGATTTTTCTTATATTTAGGGTAATGAGTATGTAGTAAACTGTTCAGGTAATGAAATTTTATCAATTGTGGTATTCTGTAGCCTCTACTGGCCTGTTGCCAGATTTTTTTGTTCCAACCATGGAGCCTGACGCAAAACTTTGGCTATTACTGGAAAGTTTGTATCCTAATGACACAATGCAGACTGTACATGTCCCTCCTGACCTGGCACAAAAGAAGATCACTGCCACATTTGCAAAATACCGTCTTATAAAACCAGTTTTGAGCACTGCATAATTCGTATCAGCCAGGAAATTTTGTTGTAATATGGCTGCATTTTAGCCTGTCCTTATTTTCACATTCCTGTCAGAATGCCACTCAGAAGAGAGGTTGCAGTTTGAAATTTATCAGTACAGTCCTTGGTTTCTAATTCAATTTGTCTTTTAAGTGCAATCCCACTTGCTGATGGTAAATTGGTGGTCGGAGAATTTAATGATAGAATTGTTGTTCTGCAACTAGGTAACAACAACTGGAAATAGTTGACAACTGTTTTTTATTCTTTTATTTTTGCTTTTGGAACAGAACTTTAAGAAGAAAAAATTTGTCTAACATCTTATTATCATTATCAAGAAATATGACTTTCTGATAGTGCACCACCTACATGAGTACAACTTTGCTCTATGTCTGCTCAGTATATTTTCCTGCTGATTGTTGTTGGTACCTGGTCTGAGAAGAACTCCCCAGATAATAGCCATATCCTTCTCTGGGCCTAGCTACATCTGTTGGGATTGGAAATATATACCATGGTGTCCAGCTAATGCTGCAGAACCAGGGAAAGTGATCCTTAAGTTGGTACAACATAACATTTCTGTGGTGCTGAAGTTTTCCTTCCTCATCATGCTTATCTCTTGTTTCTGAGAGTCCTATGATCCCCTCTTTCTCCTCTTAGAGACACGGGATATTTTGAAATTTATATTTTTTGGCTGTCTACTTGTTATTCTCATGGTTAAGATTTCTGAAAGCATTGCTTTTCAGAAATTCTTGCCAGTATAAAAAATTTCACTGCATTAGTAAGCCAGAGTTTTAAATTTTGACTCTTGCCCACATAATTTGGTGAAATACAAGAGGAGCCAGAAACCTAATCTTAAATTAATTTTTTTTTTTAATTATTTTTTTCCTTGGATAGATGAGACAAGCTGCCCAGGCTCCTTGTTTTACTGTAGGAATGCAGTGCTTCTATTACAAGTACTGAATGGAGAGCATAGGAGACAGTTGAAAAGCATTTAACCTTAAAATACTCTCAGGTGAAGGTCAATATATAAATGAATCACATGAGTGTTTTCCAGGTGTCCTTATTCACCTTTGATTCATTCAGAAGTTTTCACATGCTGAAGGTGAATAAAATATGGCATACTTAGAGTAGCTTAGGATTCCTGTTTTTGTAAATAAGTTACTCTTCTCAGGTATGTGATAGAACATTATCTAATAGAGAACAGGTTATCTAATCCAGAACAGATCAACTTGGATTTGATATTTCTAAGAGCTCAGGTAGTCCTTTTCCAGGCTGACTCTACTAAGTACTTGGTCCCTAATGCAGTTTTTGGTATTGAAAAGAAGTTAGAACAAGCTAAAAACTTTACAGGACTGGGCCAGATGGCTCCAATACAGAAGATGAGATATAGGTTGAACACAGGGAGATGTATGAACTGAACATATTCCCACCAGGGATATGTGTGTCTAAGAGAACTTTTCCTTTTTCCCAATGTTCTGATCTTTCCCCTAATCACCTGTAATACATCGCTGCAAAGGAAAAGGTCGACAGACAGGTTTACTGCTTGTTTATGTCACAGCTGAAATGTGGGAAAGATGGGTAAGCAGCAAATTCTGATTTTTTCCTCTCCCACTCTATTAGAACCCCCTAAATACTTTATGCTTACGAATGTATAATGCCTTGCATAGCTGCCTTTCCATTAAGTAACCTGCATCCAAAGAGAGAAATGTAGTGTGAGATTTACACTGGAGTTTTAATGTTATTCACCATCTCTAGATAACTGGGAAGAGATGACATTTCCTAATAACCTTGTGAAGAAAGCTCCCCTCTGTCTGAGGGCTGCCTTGCTACAGTTGTCTTTTTGAGCTACGAGCCTCTTTTCCCACCTTGTATTTTTACTCTATTCTTGTTTGTATCTAAGGACTTGTATTAAGTGCTACTAAAATAAATTTATTAATGAGACGTTCACTAATGGTGAAAGTTAACTTTCACTGCTCCCTGAAGGGGAAAGCATGTCAGTAATTGAGGCACTCCCCTTGCTGGTTTGTGAACCTTGCGGTGGTGTATGAAAGACGTCTTGAATTATTCAGTGTTCCTTGTTAGGTATGTTTCTCCTTGGTTTCTCCGTGTAGTTGATGTAATTTTTTGAGGTGATTTGTTTTTTTATTGTGTTGGTAGAGTGCAGATTTGTGAAAAACATTTCCCTTTTTCATTTTTGTCATGTCTGAGAGGTAGCGTTTAGTTGCTGACATTTTCTCTTTGTCCACATTTTAGGATAGGAAATGTTTGGAAAACTTTGGAAAATGAATATTACTTTGTTTGTTAACCTTCCTACACTGACAGAAAAAAGCTTGCAGTACATTACAATACTGCTGATGCTTGCAGTCCTAACGGTAATTTAGTGCTGAGATCACAGAGAATGCTTAACAGGATAAGCACTCACACTCTGTTTCATTTTAAATGACCTCTATGTATAGGTAGGCCTATTTCTGAAAATCCTCTCGTTTACATTTCACACTTGAACACACATCCATAAAGACTTTGCTTTCATAAGAGCAAAATACATACAAACATGGAGTTTTTACTTAAAACTCTCTTTTTCGTTTTCTGGAGTTACCAGGTTTCTCTTAGTTTGGCTAATCATAGATTACTCTTCAAAAAAAAAAAAAAAAAAAAAAAAAAAGAGAATGAAAGAAAGATTGATTTTATATTAGTTACTTAATCCTTCAGCTATCTACAAGGAGGGGTACCAGTGGCCCCAGCTCACATATGTCTCTAAGTGCTGTAGGATAAGCTGTAAGAACAACCCATTCTGGCATAAAAGTATTTAATTATATAAATGTCATGAAAAAACCTGTCATTTCTCTGAATATGATCTGGTTAGATCTTTATTAGTCTTTCAGCTTTGAATTCCCCATCCCACAGGACAATAAATTCTCTTTTTAACTTTAAATAGCTGTGCAGTGTTTAAATCAGAGATCACAATGAAAATGTTGTTATTTTCTGTTATGGTCAGTCAGTACCAACCCCACTGGGATGAGCAGCAGTATGACATCATATTGGTACTAAGCAACCGGGAATATACAATTATTTTTGAAAGTATTTGTCTTGCTTGTTGCTTATCTCATCACAGGTGGAGTGAATGTATTTTCCTTATTTGTCAAGGAAGGAAGATGTGATCATATGCTTATAAACCTTAAGGTAAAGGATAATGAAGGAACACTTTTCTCATCTTTCAAAAATGCAGAAACATCCCTCTGTATACTGACACATATTTCACTTTTGTGTGCTTTTCTGAGCATCTGGAGGACAACGGCAGGTTCATAAGGTTGGCTAATCCACGAGAATACATGACAGAGAAGACCAAATTTTACCCTTAGACCATCCCCAATATAATCTGAAAAGACAAGGAAACAACAAAGCTGAATGTTTCCCAGATAAGTTAAAAAAAAAAACAAAACACTTTCACCTCTTGGCAGACAAACATATTTCTTGCAGTATAATTGAGCATATTTTTCACTTCATACAAGATTGTTATAATTGAAAGTCTTAATTCTGTCTTTACAAAGTCACCTTGGTTCCTAACAGCGAATTGCAAAGAAAGCCAAGAGACTGAAACAGTATTCCCAGATTCTACCAGTGACCTGCTTTTACAAATTATCTCACACCCCTTTTTCATATATGTGTGGATATTTTTCACTTTTTCATATGTGTGTGGATATTTTTACTGTACAATCTCTTGAAGGTAGGATTTTTTTTTTTTTAAATTATTATTTTTTTGGTTCTAGCTCACTATCTCCAGGCTTGGTTTGGACTTACTGGGAGAAGGTTCAGATGTGCGTAGACCTGTTTGCATTCTATGGTAATGTTTAATAGAAAAACTTTTGTGAAACAGAGAACTGCATAAAACCCGTGAATTTGGGTAAAAATCTCAGCTATCATTCAGAGATAAATTCTCCTCAAGTAAATGATGTAAAGTAACTCTTCTGTTTCAGTCTTAACTTTTTTTAATAGCAATATGATTTTATTATCCTTTTTTTAATCTTAAACAGCATTTTTTAACATTATACATCTTGTTATTAGAGGTTTTATTGCATTTCTAATGAACTTTCATCCCAGTTTGTGGCTCTATCTAGAGTGATGATTTAGCTGTATTGATGTGGTAACAATATGAAGTTGATGTAGGGAGATGTAAATGTGCCAGACTTACTGACACTGGTGTAAATTGCTTAACTACATGCAAGGTTGAGAGTATCCCTTCAGATTTAGAAACTGACCAGAACCAATTCTGAATCAAACCCCTTTAATTCTTGCATGGTTAAGCAATTCAGAAACCAAGAGATGTGCAGAAATTCAAAGCTTGAAGAAATTCTTTGGAATTTAATATAATCAGGCTGAAAAGGAAACAGAACTTTTGGATCAAAAGGTAATAGAAAACCCAAAATATATGCACATATTTTTCAACCTAAGAAAATAAAAGTTGGAGCTACCCTTTATCCAGAGAGATGTAAATGAAGTTCTGAACAAAAATGCAGTTACTCCATTGTATAAATGTCTCTACAACTCTGACTATCATACTAATAAGATTTTAATCTGAAATGCTCATTAAAATGTAAAGGACAAATCATTATTGAGGCTCATTCCACATGAGATGGCTGCATGGACTTCAATCAGTAGTTCACAACCTATCTCATCACATTCTGCTTTTTATTTACCAGGGAACTATCATGACTGTTTTTCCCTTTGGCAGTAGGGTAACAGCTTCTGGTACCTGCCTCACACTGGCATTTTTAGATGTTTATCCTAGAGGAAAGATGTGTCCCAAAATGTTTCAATGTTGTAACTGCAGCTAAATTTGGTAAGGCAGCTCTACAGGAGTGAGGTGCTACCGAAAAATGAAAACAGACACTGTAAATTACAGGCTATTTTTATGAAAGTAGAAAGTAGTTTTCAAATATTTCTGTGTCCCAAAGTCCTGAGGCTGCAGAGAGCACATTACAATATAATATTCCCATTCTATAATGGACATAGAGGAAAATAAGTTTTAGGAAATTATTACTTCCTTAGACTTTTGCATTTATTCTTTGTGGAGAGATTCTGTTTCAGGCCACAATAAACTTTTTTGAATGAAATATAATTACATAATCTACTATCACAGGATTATAGGCATTTTAGAGCAAGCATGTTTGATTACAGATATTTCTTTCTCTTATTTATTCTGCATGCCTAAGGATAATTTGAAATCAGAAGGTGTTTTCTTATCAGTATGTGGAGTCTTTTATGAAACACCTTGATTTGAAGATGCCCATTGTGATAATTAGCATCATCTATTGTTGTGTAAAACATCTGCATTAACTGCACTTTCCATTTTACACTTATTCTTGAAGCAGTAAGAAATAGAGGAACTTCAGCATTCATCTTCAATTCTTACTTTTCCAAGTAGATTTATACTTGTTGGACTTTGATTATCCTTGTGGGTCCCTTCCAATTCAGGATATTCTATGATTCTTTGGAAAATAGAAACATATGTCTATGACTATCTGCACATAGGTAGCTCAACACAGAAAATTAGCAAAAAGCCTGCAATTTTAATAATGTTGCCATTTTAAGCACAATTTCTTGTAAAAGATGAAGTAAGTTAGGCAGAAAATACATGATATGAACACTTAAGGCTGACATTTCAGTTCAAATTAGAATTTCTGTGTAAGATTGCTTTCTTAGAAGACTGCTGTACTTAGTAAATCAAAGGAACTTTTGAAGAGTAATTTGACATGAAGAGCAATGTGTTCATATTCTGATTTTACGAAGTACAAAAATGTCAGTTATCAGAATGGTGTTGATTACATTTCACAGCTGCTTATGCTGATTCCAAGGAAGAGAGCTGTGGGAAATTTTTCCAAAGAATGAATCTGGCCTCTTTAGTACCTTTTAGACATTTTAAACCACTACAAACAAAAGCATTGTCAAAAATTAAAAGAAAAAAAAAAGCCCTTGGATTGTGTATAATTTGTTAATTGAATATCAATGGATGATTTAAGTTACATTGTAATATAA
>JAWWES010000001.1:32505772-32517166 GCA_035583135.1 Lophotriccus pileatus
AAAAAAAAAAGCCCTTGGATTGTGTATAATTTGTTAATTGAATATCAATGGATGATTTAAGTTACATTGTAATATAACTTATGCTTAATTATGACAGTCATGAGCACTAGAAAAAATTCTAAAACCTAATATAATGCACTTGAAATAATAACGTAATTAAAATCTTGTGAGGATGAGGCCATTAATCATGTTCTAGAGACAGAAACTGTGCATTTGAAACTGTACATTCCCTACTGAGGTTTTCATGTAAATTTTTGTGACATATTCAGGGGTTGATGCACTCCCCCCCCCCCCCATTTGGCTACTGATATAACAAGAATAATTTCCTTCTGCTTTCTAGAGAATTAAAAAGATGACTCAAGCTTTCAGTAGCCTTCACAGTGCCCTATCTACTAAGAATTTTCATTTCATTACCATGGAAATAAATAAGTTCTGATGTGAAATAAAAATTAGTAAGTATATCAGCCAGCAAGCAGTTTACAGAGCATATACTTTTGGGAACAAAGATAAAAAAGAGCAAAACCATTTTCTGTCACTGAAATACAGGAAATGTAGCTATTATAAAAGCACAGTCTTAATTTTAGGTTGCTCATAAAGTGCTCTCTAACAGTTGAGAAGGACCACTCATTTTATGTGGTTCTTTATACTCTTTGAATACTTAATATTGGGTTGTTTAAAAAACACCTATAGGATAAAGTCAGTTTTATAGCACCCCTGGCACAATTTGTAACTTGGTATATGCAATTCTTCTAATAAATTATTAACAGACATAAAGAATTATTCATCCTGTATACTTTAAATGTTGGAGGAACCTGCTAATGTGTAAGGTGGCCCAAAATTAAAAAAATCACTTAATCACCAGCTTAATTGTTCTGTTGGCACCTTTTTTTTTTTTTTTTTTTTTTCTTCCATTAACCAAATATCTCTGACAGAGAATAATGGAAACTCTGTAATTATGAATTGAAACCAATAACTCCTCCATTCACATGTTCAGGTAATGATCTTGCCTAGAGATTATCAATAATTTATGTGTTACGAGAAAGGTATTTGGAAGATATGAATATATTTTAGGAATAATTAAGTTATTATCAAATCTCTTAAAGGTATAAATAGAGTCTGTAAGAAGGATGTTCATGCTGGCAGGGTCAGGAAGGAAACATCACATTGAAATTGTAACGGCATTAAATAAAGATAGGTTTCAAAGGAAGGGGAAAGGAAGGGAAAATTTTTCTTATGACTGTGATCACTGATAAGATGAAACAGTGGGAAACGTGGGGCAAGTCTATGTGTGGGATATGCAGAAGCTCTGAAACAACTCTCAGAAAAAAAAGATCACTGTTTTGACAGTGATGTTGACTTTGGAAAATGTTCTCTTTAAGCCTCTGGAAGCAGAAGGGTAGAGTCTAACAAGTGAAGACAGAGATTCTTGTCTTTGCTCTGAGAACAAGAGAACAGATAGACAAATTCCAAGTGCAGTCATGTCCAACCTGTTACAGGAGGCTCTTCTACCTTCTTTTTCTTTTTTTTTTCTTTTTTTTTTTGTGTCTATTTTTTCTTGGCAAAGTAGGGAAAGAACATGTCAGTTACACCCAGAATTTTTATTCTTTTTTAAATTAGTTAAAAGAAGGGTTATGCTGTGTCTGTCCCTGGGGTCCAGTTTGTTCCTACCAAGCAGGTGGGAATTTTACCAGAATCAAGAATACTTATGTGATAGAATTGTCCCAGCCTCCAGCTTTTCAACTGAGAGAATTACTCTGGTTGAAAACAATTCTTTTACTCACTGTTTATTTAATTGTATTTCATTTCCCTTTTTTCTCTTTTTTACTGATTTTCATATTGCCATCTTTCTATTAAGATTTCCTAGAATGGTGCAGAGAAGATCCTTTTATTCAGGTTTCCAATGGCATTTTTCACTTTGCGCCTCTGTGTTTTTCCCATCCCTGCGACCTTTTTATTGATTGCTTTTCTTCTAAATTAGGGAGATATTAGCATACTTACCCTAGCTGGATTTTATTTACATTTCTTTGATCTTCAAACTTTCTTGAAAAACTGGTAGGAACTGGTTTCCAGTTACTGTTGGAAGGTGAATTTATTACTTTGCTCATTATACTCAAGAGGAGTTTCTTTTATCTATGTCTTCTTTTCCTCCTCTCTCTTTTCCTTTCTTTTCTATGCTTATTTTAATTTCACTAGGCATTTGAAATTTCTGATGACATTAACCTTCGTAAAAGTGATTTCAGTTACTAATATTTTAGTGTATTCAGCTTTAACAGGGACTCAGAAGCTCACTAAGGAATATGTCAGTACTGTTTTTGCTCATTGCAAAGGCTTCTGGGCAAAGTAATGAGTTTAACACAATTATGCAGCTGTAAAGCAGACATAAAGTGCTTAAAGAAGACATAAACTGCTGGTCTCAGAACATAGTTGGCAAAATTTAGGTGTCTAGGCATCAGTTTCTCATGAATTTTAGGTACCTTGGAGAAACTAAGACAACTGTATGAAATGACAGATATGACACAGGACCTTTAGAAATCTGACCTTTTATGGAGTGGCAGCTCTAAGCTTGGCAGAACACCCTAGGGCATCTGAATGTTACTAGTCTCATACATAAAATCAGCTGAATTTCACCCCAGATCTTTTGTTTCATTATCTTAACATGCTGTAACACTTTGATGTACAGTCTTACTTATTTGCAGGGTTTGCAGTGTTGTGCACCAGAACTTGTATTTTGGGAAATATTATCTTGTGTTTTACCTAATAGCTGGGGTTATCTCAAAAGGTCCTGTTTGTTTTAAGTGGTTTTTGGTTTGTTTAAGTTGTTTTTTTCTGGTCTCTGGGGTGTATATATATACATTATTTCAACCATTGCCAGATTGTGAGGCACATAATACTGCAATCTTTCTGAAAAACTCCTTAATAGTAATTTGACAGTTTTCAAATTCCCATTGTGTATACAGAGTTAGGCATATTGAACATCAATATCTTTATGGATTTCCAGTTAAGTATGAAATGAAATAGTGACACCTGTTTTGGAAAAAGACTGAGATTTTAGTATCTGCATTGCTTTAATAAACTGTCTTAAGTCTGTGATATTAAATGTCTAATTGGAGGAGTGGGGAGACAAGCCTTTAACTGTTCTTTTTAAGAAAGTGCATGTCTGAAGTTTTTTGGGGTTTTTTTAGAGAAGAAAATAAGTTACTAGTAAGTTGAAAGTAAAAGAAATAAGATAGGAATAACAACAACGAAAAAACATAACAGCAACAACAACAAAGTGTAGCAGCCAAGATCAGGTACTCCTTATAGATGTCTTTCTAACACACTCTGGAAATTCAACATTATTCTATGGTCATGTAAGCAATCTACTCCAGCACACCTTGTATTTATGAAAGTTTTCTTTCAGAATGTTTATTGAAACTTAAGGATTTTGCCTCTATTAACAAATTTGTAATTCCTTCTTACTACAGCCATCCTTTTCTTTAAAGACTAGTATGCATCTTTAAGACTTCTTCCCTCATTAGATTAAATAAATCCATTTTCTACCCATATATTATATTTGCAAGGCCTCTGTTTCTTTCTCTCGTCTTTTTTCTGGACTCTCTGTAGTCATTTCAGTTTTCTTGCAGTTTTCAACTGAAAGATCAGTTTGCAGCTGAAGTATTTCAAGCTGTGATTTGCTACTTCTTGTCCCCATCCACCAGCCCAACAAAAGTATCTGTTGTGTAAGCGCCTAGAGAAAGTTCATTTGAAGACTTTTTTACATTGCACTTGGGGATATTATTGGGAAAGGAAAAAAGAAATGGGAGGCAACACCTTCAAAGTCTGATTCTGACTGAAATAATCCTCCGATGATGTCATCCATGACCTTCTTTTCACTTTACTGCGAAAATATATATTTTTTATGCTAAAGCAGGAGAAATCTTAGAATTTTCTTGATGACACAATATTTTACAATCAGCATGTGAATTTACTGCTGAAACTCAGCAGAAAATTATTTTAGTTAGTTAAAAAAATCAATTATACAAGTGTTAAAAATAATGAAGGCAATAAAACACTTTAATCAAGCCTAGTGCTGTGCAAATCATGACAAAAATTAGCTAAGAAACAAAATTAATTTTCCTTTGGACCGTTTTACTTCCCTTCTGATAATAATGACAGTCAGTTTGTGCTACTTGAGAGTCATTATTTCTTTTTATCTGTCTAGATGCAAGAGAGGACTTAAAGCTGAAAATTATGCTTTGCTTTAAAGGATAAGTAGAATATTTCTGCCTTGCTTGCAGTTTCATTTCCAATGAAATGCAGCTCTGATGCTGCTCTAGAGCAAATGGTACTCAGACTTGACAATCAGTCACATATAAGGTGTATATCCTGCCCATCCCTCCACCCCATGTCTCTGCCAAAACACCAAACCAAACCTCAAACCTATCTTGCATTATAAAATCCAGAAACATCTTCCTTTTGGTGCTTCACTCACATACCTTAAATGTTTCCTAGTGGTACTGATGAGTTTGTTTCCTTTGTGGTCTGTTACTTCTAATAATAGAAAATTAGTAAAACAATTGGCAGAGTTTCATTTCTGATAGACTTCACAGACTCATAGACTACACAGAAGCATAGAATGATTGGTAGAGACCTTGAAGATCATGTAGTTCCAACCCCCCTGCCATGGGCAGGGAACCTTCCACTGGACCAGGTCACTCAAAGCCCCATCCAACCTGGTGTTGAGCACTTCCAGGGATGGGGTTTCCACAGCTTTTCCAGCCAACCTATCCTCATGCCTCACTACCAGAATTTCTTCCTTATATCTAAACTAAACTTGCTATCTATCAGTTTAAAACCACTGTCTCTTGTCCTATCAGTACAAATCCATGTAAAAAGTAATTTTCCAGCTTTCTTGGACGTCTTGGAGGTCTTTGTGGTCCCTTCCATCCCAAACCATTCTCTGATTCTATGAAGGACAATTCCTGATTAATGATAAATGTCAGCTTGACTTTTAGAATATTGAGTCAGAGACTGCGATTTCTATTTCCAGTGTGTTTGAGCGTGCAGAGGGGGAGAGAAAGGTCAGACAGATTTTTAAAAATTGCAACTTTGGTGGCTATAGCTCCTGCTTTAAGCATTATTTTCATGAAATCAGTTTGGTGTGTAGAGATATGTGTGTCCTTGCATGGGATCAAGCTTGCATGATTGACTTAAAAAAAGAAAAAAAAAAAAAAAAGAAGAAGCAGTTCAGTTCATACAGCAGCACTCACAGCCCTCTGGCATTTAATTATGTAGCTCTGCTAACTATATTCAGGAAGCTTTTTGGTTTTTTCTTTTACTTTTTTTTTTTTCCACACAGTTTTCATAAGGCTACTACATCTTTATTGGCTACATTGAATATGTGTCAATGGAGTTGTTTTCCATGCTGCATGAGTGCGCTGATGCTGTGATATGCTCTTGGCAACTCTAAAATAGAAAGCAGTAACATCAGTGCAATACAAGAACAGTTCAGGACAGACAAGTGAGAGAGAGCAGCTACCACATTGCCTGTCTCTCATAATAGCTGTTAATAATGGATTAGAATCCTCTCTGAGGCTCTGAGATAGGGCAGATAAAAATGATAGCCAATTTTGTGGCATGTGCATGACATAAACTCAGTTTGAGGTTGTGCAATTAATAGCATTAAGTACCATAAACTACAGCAACATTTATAATTTAGAGTACAGAATGCTATTGTATGCGGCAAACAAAAAGATTTTCATGTGGCTTTAAACAGAGATGTGAAAGGGAAACCTTTTTAATACATTTCCTCTATTTTGGGTTTTTTATTATTTTGTTGTTTGGTGGTTTTTGGTTTTGTTTTTTTTAAGTAAGAAAACAGTTATCTGTTTTCAGAAGACCAGGGTTAAAAATGAACTATCTAGTGGTAAATAACTCAGCCTTGATGAATCACAGAGGAAGTGTACCTAGTGTAAAAGCAGCATCTCATGAGGTTTTGTGCCCACATTACCAAAAAAGGTGTTCGTTGGATGGGCAGAAAGGGAAAGCCCAGCAGTCAAGCCAACTGAAGTGGCCATCTCTTCTTACTATTTTTAAATGGAGACAAACTTTGGAAGAGCGTCTACTGAAGAAGCACAAAACTAGATTGAATTGTTTTCAGGTAATGTGTCAGTTACAGAATACCTTGGCTCTTGTAAGTAATATGATTACACATAATCAACAATTGCTTATGGTTGTGTCTAAGAGATTAACATTAAATCTGCCTGTCATATATTGCTCCTAATTTGCACTATTTTTTTGGAAACTTGTTATGAATATGTTTTCAGAAATTTTGTTAGTGCACAGCCAAGAATATGGTGTTTTAAAAGGCTAATTCAGTTCTCACTGATGCTTTCTGAAGTCTCAGCATGTATAATTTAGTAGGTTTTGCTGAAAATCATGGAGTCTTTGCAACATGTCAGATGAGAGCTCTCAAATAAGGGATAATTCATTTTAAAAAACAATATGGCTATATGAATTTTACAGTCAATATAATAACTGTTAGTAGTATTGTATTTCAGAGATTACAGATCTCTTATTTTAAATCTAAGATTTCTTATCTTAAAGTCTTATTTGCTCTGCATTATATTTTTTCAGTTCCATAATTGATTAAAAGCAAATTGAAAATAAAAATGTTTACAATAAACGTAGCAAGTATTATAGAAGGATGTTGACAGTCACTGTAATGTTTGCAAGAGTGCGTGAGTTCTCACCACATTTCAACCTCATGGTTTGAAGTCCCACAGTAAACTGCATAAAATAAATATAGATTTGGAAATGGTAAAAATGCAATAGAAATGATATTTCAATAAGACTCGGTAAGAATTTCATTAAAGTCAAAGTCTTCTGCTAACTTCAGTGCAATCAGAATTGCAATAATAATCTTTGAAACGTGTATTACTAGCAATGTTAGATATTAATATATTGGACTGTATATAATGCTGTTTATATCTGTTTTCAGGATATTGTGTAGCAAATGGTTTCTGCTGTTGTGTTGCTACTCTGATTTAACAAATTTATTCTCGTTAATGCTGTCACTTGCAGATGGACAGTTATAATTCATGGGATATAATGACATCTCATTCTAAGTTAACTTTCAAGCAGAGATCCTTTTAAACTTCAGAAGACAAAACTTAACTGTACAAAAGAGTACAAAGCATTTTTTAATGAGGACTGGATTATATTATGGTTCTGGTAGCAGTGCTTGAGTGATAATGGGAAATGGGTCATAACGATCATTCACAATTCCATTCTTTTCAGAAGTTTCCTTTTTAAACTTAAATGCAGCGAAGGCTTTAGTAGAGGATTATTTTAAAGAATTCTTGTACTGTTCATTTGCAGAATAATCATTTATAGAATGAACTGCTTTGTACTCATTTGACAGTGTTAAGCAGCAAAATCAAAACACTGTCTGCAGAATTCTTTTTTCCTCCCAACATTTTTTTGCAAATAAGACCCCAAAGTAAAAAAAAAAAAAAAAAAAAAAAAGGAAATATTTTAAAATGCACTTTTCATGTTGTCAAGAACGCAAACATAATTCTATTTAAATGTTCTGTAACACACATGACTTTGATTAAAACAAATATGTAAATGTTTAATCTTTCCAACATTAGTATGTGGTAGTGGAAGGAAAAATTGTTAAAGGAAGCAACTTTGAGTAAATCTAAAATAGAGAGATCTAATGTATTATCATGCTTAACACAGAAAAAATATATAGATACTGAAATACAAGTAGATTTGCCGTTACAATATAAACAAGATAAAATTTATGGTGTTTATGATATATTTTCATATTATAATATGTATAAATAATTTGCAGAACTTGTGAACCAGCTTGGTGTTGACTTTGAGTGTAGGTGACAGATTCTTAGGAGGGGGAAAAGGAGAAAAATACCTTTGTTGCCTCATTTGATTTTAGGGTGAACAGTCAAGAATTATATTTATGAGGTGATCCTAAACTGCAAATTTATCTAGCAAAGAAACTCTATGTGATGAATCAAAAAAGGATCTTAAAAAACTGTGAGATAAAATGGTTGATGAAATTTAGAATGAACAATCGTAAATCTGTGCATGTGGTCGTGGAGTCTGGTTGAACACTTAATAAGGTGGGCTTTAGATGCTCAGGACAGAGATCTTAGTTATGGTAATTTCCAGATAAGATCACCTCAGCTGAAAAAAAAAAAAACAAACAACAACAAACAAACAAACAAACAAAAACAAAGACCAAAAAGTTCCAAGCCACAATCCCCTTCTCCTATACTAAAAATTATTAGGAAAAGCAGAGAGCACAGAAGAAGACCACAACCAGAAATTAAGAAAACGGAAACAGTGTCAGGCAGGAGTTACCATTTTGATGAGGTACCTCAAGAGGCAAGAGGAAATAGGACTATGGGGATTTTCATCTCTTGAAGCAAATGCTGGGGAGATGCAGTAGACAGGATATGTTAGGGGCAGTGCACACATAATGGGGGTGACATATCCAGCAGGCTATATTCCAGAAAGTCTCTGAGCTTGGTGAAATCAGCCAAGAACGTCCTCAGATACAACAGCCAGAGAAGAGTCCTGCCCAGTCTGGAACTGTTAAGACACTCCATCCAAGTGCCTCTGCTGAAGAGGCAGAGATGACAGGTGCACACTTAGAGCAGCTGTGTTTTGTGAATAAGTTTAGAGGGCCAGGTGGTAGCACAGGGGGGCTGCAGCACACCTAACTGGAGAGGGAGGTGCTGATCTATTCACCCTGGTATCCACTAAAAATCCAGCATAATCTGCTTTAACTTTTAGTTAGCCAGGCAGTTGGACCCTGTAGGTCCTTTCCAACTGAACATTATTCTGTTCTATTCTACTCTATTCTGTTCTAGGTATTTCCATACTACTTGGGCTTGAGGAAGGCTCCATTCCCAAACTTTGATGTCTGTGCTGGTGCAGGTTAAGGAATTGCAGTAGTGACTTTTCTCTACTCTCCTTTTTGCTTACACAGGAGAGCAGCAGATGAGCACCTAGAGCAGGGGTCAGCACACCCAGCTATAGAAACTGAGTAACAATTGTCTTTTTTTCTTTTCTGGCTACTTTGGTACATGGAATACTGGGTAGATGGCCATTTGGTCCAATCGCTATTGCTGATACTTATGTTGTTACATTTGGTTGGGAGGTAGTATCTCTGATAGGTTGTCAAGGTTTTTTGAGTTTCTGTTGATTTTGGCTGGTGTAGAGTTAATTGTCTTCATAGTAGCTGGTATGGTGCTGTGTTTTGAATTTGTGATGAAAACAGTGTTCATGACACAGGGATGTTTTTGTTGCTGCTGAGCTGTGCTCACACAGAGTCAAGGTTTAACTGCTCCTCACAGTGCCCTGCCACAGAATAGGTTGTAGGTGCACAAGAAGTTGTGAGGGTACAGAGCCAGGACAGCTGATCCCAACAAACCCAAGGGACGTTCCATACTATATGCTTTTGTGCTCAGCAATAAAGTCTGGGGGAAGAGGAAAGAAGTGGGGAGATTTGGAGTGATGGTGTTTGTCTTCCCAAGTCAGCGTTAGGATTGATGGAGCCCTGCTGTCCCGGCAATGACTGAACATCTGCCTGCCATTGGAAATGGTGAATGAATTCCTTGTTTGGCTTTGCTTGTGTATGACTTTTGCTTTGCCTATTTAACAGTTTTTATCTGAACACACAGATTTTCTCACTTCTACCCTTCCCATTATTTTCTTCATCCCACAGAGAAGGAGTGAACAGCTGTGTGGGCTGCCTACTGGGGTTAATAGTTTAGTAAAAAGCCAGAGTTAGTTAGGAGTTGATAAAAAAACAAGAGTTTTCTTAGCAGTCTATGGATTATATAATGATTTATAATACGTAAGAATGGAAAATTAAGTTTATTCCTGTTTAAGTAAGTTTTTGTTAAAGCTTATAATATTGTTTGCAGTAGGTTTTGAAGAACACGAGAGAAGCAAAACTTAAGGACGAAAAACAGAGAAAATGTTAGGTGAAAAAAGAAACAGGAAGATATAAATAGGGTCATCATGCCTTACAGAAAGTATACATACAGTCCAACCAGCCCAAAGATTTGTTTGGGGAGATCATATTGTGGTAGGTAATTTGATTTATTGCTTTGGGAATCTTGGTTAAAGAGTCATGATTAGGATGGTAAATGCACAATGAAGTTCAGTCTGCTTTTCTAAGACTGGAACAGCTGCTTTCTGCTGCTTGTCTTGCTTTTAGGCCTTGGATTAGTACTGGAGACTCATGAAACAGCACAAGTGGTGTAATATCTCTCTAAGCTAGATTAAGCCTGGAAACAGTCTTAGTATCATAGAATCCTACAATAGTTTGGGTTGGATCATCTAGTTCCAAACCCCCCTCCATGAGCAGCATTGCCTTTCACTAGACCAGGTTGCTCAAAGCCCTGTCCAACCAGGCCTTGAGGCCTTTTAATGTCCTCTTTCCAGTGGTTGGCTTGGGGTGGGTTTTTTTTCCCCCACTGAGCAAGAGAAATTACTATCATATTGATGGTCAAGTGAGACTGATATTAATTGTGCTTCAGAATGAGTCTGAAGCCCTTCTCACCTTTCTCCATAGGCCTTTATTACTTGTGCATTTTCAGTATCTGATGTTTAAAGTTTCTTGAAGTCTGAGAAACTTGGAAGTCCTTAATTGACTAAATTAGATCTCTCCTGAACCGTTTTACTGATGAACCAGTTTTTTCTTTCACAGATGCTATCATCATAGCAGCAACTTTGAGTTAAAGTTCACATGTGCTGTGTACATGTCATATTTTATGTTCCCTTTTCCAGTCTTTAGCTCACCTGAGAGGTCAATATTCCCCATGGAGAGTGTCATGTATTTTGCATCAACTTAAACCAAGCATCTGCCATAAATATTTGCAAGGTACAATTTCAACAGAGAGGGGGGAAATAAGCACTTTCCTTTGCATGTAGCTTGCACCGGTTGCGTGCTTCCCACTGTGCCACCAGTTGAGTACATGTATTGGTTCTGGCTGAGCTGGAGTTCATTTCCCCACAGCAGCCCTCACAGTGCTGTGCTTTGCATTGGTAGGTAGAAGGGTGTCGATAACACACTGGTGTTCTGGCTACTGTTGAATGCAGCATCAGCACTGTAACATTCCTTCCTCAATCAAGGGCAAGATCCTGGGAGGGGACACAAATAGGCCAGCTGACCAAAACGGACCAAAGGGATATTCCATACCATATGATGTCAGCTCAGATATAAAAGCTGAGGCAAGGAGCAGGAACGGGGGGCATTCATTGTTTCCAGTGCTTGCCTGCTGAGGAATCATTACATGTGCTGAAGCCCTGCTGCTCAGGAGAGGCCAATCATCGCTGCTGATGGGAAGTAGAGAGTAAAACCTGCTATCTTTCACTTTG